>JANAVB010017599.1:662697-814338 GCA_029216955.1 Iris pallida
TAATGGTTGGTAATTAAGTGCCAAGTGTG
Organism: Iris pallida; assembly: GCA_029216955.1. NCBI lineage: Eukaryota > Viridiplantae > Streptophyta > Magnoliopsida > Asparagales > Iridaceae > Iris > Iris pallida. The sequence continues at coordinate 662,727 of JANAVB010017599.1, forward strand.
AACGTGTCCAACAAGTCGATTCGTGTCCAAAATTTGGACACAAAGTGTCCCAGAACCCACACGAACCAACACTCCAAAACTGGACACAGTGAAATAATGCAACCCGTGACCAGTACAACTCGAGTTTCTCATTCGACACAATCTATTGGACACGTGTCCAAGTGCCCTAATCATGATGCACGAGTACACGACAGCAGGCAGCCTGGCTGCACGGCGTGGGGCGTGTCCACGACCCCAAAGCGACACGAAGACACAATTTGTGCTCAGTCAAAAAAAAAGTGACAAGCCACCTCAAAACACGAATTTCTATTCAAATACATTTTGAAAACAGTGATGAAAATCCCTCAGTGGCATTTCATCGAACACATCAAAACATAGGCAGATACGTGTCCGATACGGACACGAAATGGACACGACTCAACACGAAACCAATACCTACAACTAGGGGATACCTAGGGCTATGCAAATATGCAAAGAAATAAAAAATCTAATGGGTTAAGAGAGTGTTACCTACAGGTTGTTCTTCCTCAAGAAAACACCCAAAATGAGGATCCTCCTTGCTAGCTCAATGCTCCAAATGGAAACCAAAACTGAGATTCACCTCCACCAACAGTAAGAGGACAATATTCAGATTGCAATGCAAAAGATTTGAATACAAAAGGATAAGAAATGATCAAAATAGGAAGGGTTGAGGGAAGAACCAAACCTTTGCTCTTTGAAAATAAAGGATATGCAAAAGAGGCAAGAGATTTTTGAGAGACATTAAATAGGGGGATCCCTATGTGGCCGGCCCAAAAAGCTAGGGCTAGGGTTTTGGGGATCATCAATGGTCTCTCCTATTATTAAGTCAAATCAAGGGTCCAAATACATTCTAGGTTTACACACTAGTCTAACTTATGCTTCCTAGTTAGCTCTAACTAACCATGGCTAGCTAAGACTAACCATGACTAACTAACACTAATCTGGGCTAGGTCTAGTCTAGGTTAGGGCTACCACAACACAAGGCAATACTTTAATAATAAAATCACATAATTCTCATAATCCCAATAATTTCTAATAACATAATAAGTTCAAATAAACCTAAAATACCAAAAAGCCCTCAAGCTAGAATTGTGGTAGTGATAAATCTACCCTCCTTAAAAGAATTTCGTTATCGAAATTGAAAGACGAAACTAAACAAATGAGAAGGATAGACAATCATACCTCAAGGTCCAAAATGATAAGGGTATCGCTCGCGCATCTCATCCTCCCGCTCCGAGGTAGACTCTCCTAGAGAATGATGCCTCCGTGCGACACGAACCAAGGGTATCACCTGGTTCCTCAGTACCTTCTCTCGGCGATCCAAAATCTACTGGCTGCTCTGGATAACTGAGAGTAGGTCCCACCTTAATCTTCGAGTGATCGAGTACAGGGCTAGGGTCAGCCACATACCGTCTCAACTGTGATACATGGAATACGTTGTGGACACCCACTAGTGCAGGTGGCAAGTCTAGCCTGTATGCCACGTCACCGACTCTCCGCTGATCACGAAAGGTCCGATGAAGCGCGGGCTAAGCTTCCCACCTCCACCAAAACGTATGGTACCACGAGTCGAAGATATCCGCAGAAAAACCATGTCTCTGACCTAAACACAAACAAGGTCTCATGTTACTAAATAATCAACATGATCAAACAAATACTACCAAAATAAGTTATATTGGCGACGAATTTAGCGACGCAAGTCATATACGTCGGTAATATTTGTGAATTTAGCGACGTTGTATAAAATCATCGATGAACGTCACTATCAGCGACGTTTAGCGACCGTTGGCGCCACACATTATGCTTTGGAAAGCTGATGTCGCGGTCTAGTCGCAGAACGTCGCTGTTTTGTTTAACTCAGTGACATTTTACGACTCCACATTAGGGACGTCGCCAGTTTTTTATTGAATAGTGACGTTTAGCGACGTCCTTTGTGGACGTCGCTAAAATGTTTCATATAGGGTTCTATACGGTCGATCTTTATTTTCTTTCACCCAAAATTTTTAATCTCCTGCTCCCCAAATTTCTCTCCCCCTTTCTCCCTCCTCTCCGGGGACCCCCTCCCTCCGGCAACCCCTCTCTCCGGCTACCCCCTCCCCGCGGTGATCCCCTTCCCTACGGCGACCCCTGTTCCTCCGGCGTCCCTCCTCCACCGTTGATTTCCCTCGTCGACGACGACCAACTCCGACGCCAACCCGTCTCCACCGCTGCTCCAGCCCCGACGACCCCGATCCGACTCCGACCAAGGCAGGTAAACCCTAACCCTAACTCCCTCCTCATGACGTGCTGATACAGACACGATACGACATACACGACATGCACACACACAGACACGACACACACGACACACACACACACCGCTACAAAAAAATAAAACATACTTGGTGATCACCACTAGGGTAGTTTTCAGGTCGGAGTGTTAGTAACTGTTTAGAGTGTCGGTGGGTGTGTAAATAATAATAATAATAATAATAATAATAATAATAATAATAATAACAACGTTAAGAATTGGTATACTTCACGATACCTAGCATGATTTTGAGGATCAACATTTGGGAACATATCCTATTAGTCTAAAGATGAGCCCATAAAAAAATAGAATAATTAAAATAAGATCCTCTTGACCAAGTAACAACTCTAGCAAGATGGTCGCTAAGAACCCAAGACTAAGACTTTTAAGTTCTGGTTTTTAACTCAATAGGAAAAAAATCTAAATCCATTTTAATTCGATTCTCGATTGATTTTAGCGCATCCTAGGTCATTTTTATGATCGATCATAAACGTTATCTTTATTTGGGCATGCACATGTTTGCTCTTGTTCTTAGTCATGGGTGAGCACATATACCTATGTACCGCTAGTCGTACACCCGTACTAAACCCACCCGCATACGCATTTATGTTCTTGAGAAACACAACCACTAGGGGCACAGCAGATCTATAACTGCTCGTACGTGCGTGCTTGTTCTATTACTGCGGGCGAGAACAAACACATTTACCCGCGTGAGCACCCATGCACTTTTATGTCATGGATGCTTGTGCGATAAGCCATCCCCTTAAAATATGACTAAGCTCTCTATAAGGGGCCTACTCTCCCTCTTCTCTTTCCATCCTCATATATACAGTATAAGTTTTTAAACGAAAAATAAGGTTGTTGAAGTACCAAAAATAGGGCTAAACCAATGTGATCATGAACAGACAATCTTTTGAAAGTTTGAGCGATGTTGGCGCATTGACGCAAAAATTGAGGCATCTATTTTGTACTTAATAGTCGCATGTTATATGAATCAAGGTGCATGATTCATCGCTTTCAATTGAAGTGTCATCGACGCATGATTTTTTGAAAATCAGAGCATCATCTATGGCTGACAGTGCAGCATTATGGAACTCTAGAATGTGACTGAGCAGACAGAGTGAAGCGTCACCTATCTTAGAGCGTCGACGGAGCACAGCGTATTGGATCTGCAGGCATCACAGATGACCATGGGCGAGAGGCTGAGATTGGTACAGGATTCGGTGGCTGATAGCAGTGATAGAATGTTATCTACCATGAATTCATACCACCAGCGACTTGCAACATTGGAGCGTTATCGTCCTCCGGGTGCGCCTTCATCGTCATCGACTCCGCCGGTGCCACTGCCTTCTTTATCGACTTCGACTCCACCGATGTCACTATCTCCTTCATCGGTGTTGATTTTACAGGAGGACTATGAGCTTTTCTTAGCCCTTCGTCGCGGTGCACCCCCTCCTGCTCCAGATCCCCATTAGTCCTAGTTAGGACTATTTGTATTGAGTGTTTGAGTACTTGTTTTTCTTTTTATTTGTTTGTGACACTTATTTGTTTGTGACACTTGTTTGTTGGTTGCATAAATACATTGGTTATTGGTTGTATAGACCCATGACAATTTGGATATTGGTTTATATATGTTGTGTGGACTTTGGTTATTTTATGTTGTTATTCGTTTTATTTGGATGTTAATTTACCGGTGTTGAGTGTTCCACCGAAGGGGTCGGTGAACCCGGGGATAAAATGTGCTTGTGTATTGTGTTTCAGATTAAACTGCAGGGAGAAAATAATTCTATGGAGAAAACTACATACTGTAATTTATTTATTTATTTTTTTTCAAATTTAGCGACGTCTACCGACGTTTACCGACGCTTTCTGACGGCACATTACATCGGTAGACGTCGCTAAACTGGCATATATTGCCAGGCTACCGACGTATAGTGACGTCAGTTTCGTCGGTACGCGTCGGTAAACATCGGTGGACGTCGATAAATATCCCAAGATTTTACCTCATTTTCCCAGGATATACCGACGTATAGCGACATCACAAAACGTCGGTAATATATACCGACGCATAGCGACATCAAAACGTCGATAATTTTTCCAGGGAATATCGACGTATAGCGACATCATAAACGTCGCTATTTCATCGACGAAACGACGGTAAACGTCGGTATATTACCGACGTATCTTTGCGTCACTAAACGTCGGTGTTGGCGACGATCAGCGACGTCCTTCCAAACAACGACTAAGGTTTCCGTGACACGAAAAAGATGTCGTTAAATACGTCGCTAAATTGGTTTAACGACGTCTTTAGGCGTCGCTAAAATGACTTATTCTGGTAGTGAAACAAAACAAACAAACAACCTACTTCTAATCCTATCTCTAATCTGTACCTCAAACTCCAAGGGCCTTCGATCGCTATCGTCCCAGTGCTGATGTCTGTCTTGCACCACGCGAAGTCTGTCCCTGATGAGCTTTACCTTCTCGGCTGCGTTAACAACCATCTCTGGTTCCAGTAAAGCTCGCTCACCAACATCATCCTAAGATAAGGGTGTACGACACCTATGCCCGTACAGAGCCCCGAAAGGTGACATCTCAATGCTGGCCTGGAAACTGTTGTTGTAAGCAAACTCTACCAAATGCAGGTGATCCTCCTAGAAACCTCCAAAATCTAACACACACATTCGCAACATGTCCTCGAGCGTCTGAATAGACCTCTCTGATTGTCCGTCCGTCTGGGGGTGGTATGTAGTACTAAATTTGAGCTGAGTGTCCAAGCTAGTCTGCAGACTCCTCCAGAAATAGGAAGTAAAGCGACTATCCCGATCCGAGATGATGCTGACCTAAACTCCGTGAATCCTGACAATCTGTCGCATGTATATCTCTGCAAGCCTCTTTGTAGACGTACCCACCTTAAATGGCAAGAAGTAGGCTGATTTGGTTAACCTGTCAACGATGACCCAAATTGCGTCTTTCCCTCCTGGTGTACGCGATAACCCAGATACAAAATCCATGGTGATATGCTCCCACTTCCACTCTGGAATGGGAAATGGCTGCAATAATCCTCCTGACCTCTGTCTCTCTCCCTTGACCTGCTGACAGACCAGGTACCTGGCTACGAAGCTGTCACGCCCCAGAACCAAAATACTGGCAAGTAGGGACGGACCAGGCCAACTACGTATACTAAAGTACTCCAGTACTCCGAAATAACATATAAGCTGTATAGATGGGGGTTACTACTACAAGCCAACAGTCGATCCTAGGTCAAGAATCCTAGGTATCTCAATCACAAGCAGTAAACAATGTACAAGAAGTAAGATCAACTGGAATATAAAATAGTAAAGCGTCCCAAACTATCATATATCAATGATCATGAAGCTAGTAATACAGAATGAAGACTAGCAAGAGTAATAGTCATACATGATAAGCTCTAGCTATAGTCTAGAATACGCAAATCATGTTCTGGCCCGTAGGCTAAATGTCAAGTCCAAAACACGAGCTAAACACGTGCTTGGAGGCTAAACGCCACAAAAGAATAATGTACATAACTAGTGGGAGAATGAAATAGAAAACCCACTAAGGTACTCTGGTGCTCTGGGCAATCACCAACGAGTGGAAGGTACGGAAGATCCTCCGGGCTCCTCTATCAGATCTGGCCAAACAAAACCAGTGGGGTCAGACCCCAATAGCAAGTACCACAAAGGAAGCCAAACTATGAACTAAAACCAGCATGCAAATCATAGCAACGGATAGAGACAGAAATAAATAAAAGCAAATCGAGACTCGTGCGCTACCAATGCACTTATCCCGAGAATAGAAAAGACAATAAGTAAAGCAACATGTAGCATAAAGTAAAGGACATGTGACGTAATGTAAACTGTGTACATGTAAGGAAAAGGAAGCATGTGAACATGAAACATAAACTAGACATGTGAGCATGTTAAGTAACTAGAACATGTGAGCATGTTATGTAACTGGAGCATGTGAGCATGGCATGTAACTGGAGCATATGAGCATGTCATGTAACTGGAGCATGTGAGCATGTTAAGTCTATATAGAACGACAAATGATTAGATGACTTAGGCAGTATTCTGGGACCCAAGTTACAACCCGTAAACCAATCAAGGACCGGGGTTGTAACCCTTCTCCTGAACAGAACTTTAGTATCTAATCATTTACCGGCAAAAGTAAAGCATAAACAAGGATGTACTGAAAATAAACAAATCCGGACACTGCCTAGACAAACTAGACTAGACTGGACTCCATACAATAGTCACGGCCAAGCAATGAGTACGGCTTTATACATTAGCTAACTAGGGTTATCACAATCCTAATTACTAACAAATGCAAGTCTGAGAATTCCAAGTCCAGCTCCTGCCTGCTACTACCTGAATGGTCCAAGCCAATGGTAATAGTGGATACATCGCCCAGGAGACAAATGTATCCTAGTAATAGTACATCGCCCAGGAGATAAATGTACCCTATGGTAATAGTGGATACATCGCCCGGGAGACAAATGTATCCTATAGTAGTGCAACACTCGACGGTGCGCTGGAAGTGTGCTCATCATGACAGATAGCTCCAAATCCCATGGATATATATAATGCCAAGACCAAAGGGGCAACAGGTTACTGGGAAATTCTCAATAATCTAAGTAATCAAGCTAGTTGTTTAGTCCTTAACATTTTCTTGTTGGATTCAGGGTGTGGCATTCCGCAGAATCCATCCTAGACATGAGACATGCAAGACTGGACAAAAGCGAGAATGTGCACCATAACAAGCCACAACAAGAAAACATCATAAACTGGAAGCTAGGAGTGCGCTACGACGAGCCACTATAGGGAGTGCGCCATGACAGGCCACTATCATGTAAGCAAAAAAAGACATGTACAAGAGTGCACCACGACGGGTCACTATCTAATAAGCAAAGAAGACATGTAAGAAGAGTGCGCCACGGTGGGCCACTATCATGTAAGTAAGGAAGACATGTAACAATTATCATAGCTTATAAGAAAGAATCTATCAAAAGATATATCATGGCATGTGGGAAACAATAATTTAAGCTAAGTACATTTCATAGAAAATGATTGAACATGTGCTAGTGTCAAGTGTATATAGGGTGTACAATCATTTTTTAACTATACAAGATCATCTAATCATGTTAAGAAATCATTACAATCGAAGAAAATATCAAAAACGGACAAAAAGGGCAGAAACGGGCAAAAACAGACTAAAACAGCATAAAACGGCATACCGACAGTATACTGCGGCATACCGGCGGTATACCGGCCTAAAAACAGAAGGTTTCTGGTACAAAAAATGGCATACCGGCGGTATACTGCGGTATACCGGCGGTATACCGGTTTTTCAAACAGCAACAAAATTCAGAATTTTGCCAAAACTTGTTTCGGCCATAAAAACTTCGTTTTAAATCGAAATTCAGATTTTCAAAAGTCAAAATTGAATAGAATTGAATTTCCTACAACATGGAAGTATTAGTTTTCACAAATCAAAGCATTTGATAGATCAATACCTTAAAATACTCCCAAATAGAGGTTATCGGGACACCGAAACGGGTTCCGATTGCCACCAAACTCAAAATCCATGATATACAAACTATGTGAGAGCCTCATATATGTATATGTGACCAAGATCCATGATGGTAACACTAGTATCACTCTTGATACCAAGTTTTCTACTAAGTCCATATTGGATTTTAACAGAAAATCAAAACCTTGCTTAAACAAATTTGGAAACATGTATATATACGAGAATCATAAGGAAAACATGTTTAACAAAATGAGTTTAGAACAATTCTAAGTATTTACTACCAAGGAAAATAAAATAACAACAAAAACATTTTGGTACATGGATTTGGCAAGATGTACTTGCCTAGGTTAAGCTCCAAGCCTAATCTTCTACTCCTCTTCCTAGGGGGTTAGACACCACACCCAAGGCCTCAAGGCCAAGCTCTTGGAAAGCTCCAAGGGGGAGAGAAGGGAAGAAGAAATGAAGAGAGAGTGAGGAGAATGAAAAGAGAGAGGAGAGAGAAAGTGAAATGGTATATATAGAAGGGGAAATTAATCTTAGCCGTCGGATGGTGATCCATGTGAATATCTAAGTCAATCCTAGCCATTCAAACAAAACCAATTATCCATTGGGTAATAGGGTGCGTCTATACTATTCATGAAAATATCTAAATACTATTCATCAAAATATCCAAAACACTATTCATCAAAATATCAGAAACACTATTCATAAAAATATCTGAAATCGAAAATATCTAAAATATGGAAAATCTGTCTGGACGGTATGCCATCGGTATACTCCGGTATACTGGCGGTATGCCGGCCAAGAAGAAAATCTATAAGTTAGAAAAATTTTAAAGCATTACAAAAATTAAGAAAATACGAAATATACTACAAAATACGTATCCGTATATAAATACCGATACTGTGAGACGAGTCTCACAGAAGCGAGCTACCTTCCGCTTCATCCCGTACCACCAGACATGCTCCCTCAGATCCCTGTACATCTTGTTGGCACCAGGATGTATAGAGTACTGAGATCTATGGGCCTCCTGCATGACCTGCTCCCTGAGCTCTCCACTACGCACACGTAACCTGGAATCGTGCCTCAAGGCACCATCCTCTGCAAGAGAAAACTCGCCATCCACCAGCCCTGCTTGAACCTGCTCTCGGATACACCGCAGAGCAACATCCTCGAACTGCGTCGACTTGATCCTCTCCACCAAGTCTGACTGAATCTGAAGGCCCCACATCTGCATTTGAACTCCGGGCACAATCACCTCAATCCCCAGGCTCTCCAAATCAGCAAACAAGTGACGGTCCATAGTCAAACACATGGCTGTCGGATACCTACTCAAGGCATCGGCAACCACGTTGGCCTTCCCTGGATGATACTGAAGTGAGATGTCGAAGTCCTTCATCAGCTCTAACCATCTACGCTGCCTCATGTTGAGCTCCTTCTGTGTAAACACATACTTCAAGCTCTTATGATCTGTGAAGATCTCCACCCTCTCTCCATACAAGTAGTGCTTCCACAACTTCAGAGCAAAAATCACTGCTGTCAACTCTAGGTCGTGGGTAGGGTAGTTCTTCTCATGGGGACGTAACTGCCTGGAAGCATAGGAAATCACCTTCCCATGTTACTGTAAGACACAACCTAACCCCTTCCCTGAAGCATCACTATAGATAGTGAATCCTCGTGAACTTGAAGACAATGTCAGAATCTGAGCTGTCGTAAGCTGCTTCTTCAACTCATCAAAAGCTGCCTGATACTCCTCTGACCAAACAAACTCAGCATCCTTCCGGGTCAGCCTAATCAACGGCTCTGTGATTCGGGAGAAATCCTGCACGAACCTCCGGTAATATCCTGCCAGTCCTAAGAAGCTCCTGATCTCTGCCACTGAGCTCGGTGCTGCCCAAGCCTCAACTGCTGTGATCTTCTTCGGGTCCACTAAGATCCCATCTCTAGTCACCACATGACCCACGAAGTCAACTCTGTCCAGGAAGAACTCGTACTTTTAGAGCTTACCATACAGCCTCTCCCTCCTGAGTGTCTCCAGAACCACTCTCAAGTGCTCCTCGTGCTCCTCCTCGATCTTCGAATACACCAAGATATCATCAATGAACACCACCACGAACTTGTCCTAGTACTGGTGGAACACCTTGATCATTAAGTTCATAAATACCGTCGGGGCGTTGGTCAGCCCAAACGGCATAACCAAGAACTCAAACTCTCCATACCGCGTCCTAAAAACGGTTTTCGGAATATCCTCCCTCTTCACCTTCACCTGGTGATAACCTGACCTCAGATCAATCTTGGAGAAAACCCGAGCTCCGTTCAACTGATCAAAGAGATCATCGATCCGCGGTAGTGGGTATCTGTTCTTGATCCTCAGGTTGTTGAGTGCCCTATAGTCAATACACATCCGTACCGACCCATCCTTCTTGGGTACAAAAAGTACCGGTGCACCCCAAGGTGAAAAACTCGATCGGATGAAGCCCTTGTCCTGCAGCTCATCCACCAGCTTCTTCAGTTCCATCAACTTACTGTTGTTCACTCGATAGACATGCTAAAAAATCGATTCCGTGCTGGGAACCAAGTCTATCGAGAACTCAACATCCCTATCGGTAGAAGCCCTAGCAACTCCTCTGGAAAGACGTCCATGAACTTTGAATCAAAGAATGTGGAGCCGCCTGCTCCTCAATGGAAACTCCGTAGAAAAGTCCGCCATCCTGCTCCGCCTGCCGTCGGGTGTACTCGAACTCTGGCTCTCCTGGCGTCCCAAACAGAACTCTACCCCCTCGGTAATCTATGTTGGCATGATTTCTGCTTAACCAATCCATACCTAATACGATATCATAGTTCGGTAGTGGCATTATGAGCAGACTCACCTCCAACTCTCGACCTCCCAAAATGACACTCCGCCCTCTGCAAACATCACTCACGAGGATAATACCACCCTCGGTCATGATCTTGCAGGTCCTAGGCAATGATTCAGATACTAGGCAGCGTCTAATAGCAAATGATACTGACACAAAACTGTAGGAAGCTCCGGAATCAAATAGAGCGAAAGCTGGAATGGAGTTGAGAAGAATCGAACCTGCAATCAACTCTCCAATGGCCTCTGCATCCTCGACCGCCATGGCGAAAGCTTGCCCCTGCTGGCTAGCTGGCCTGCTGCTGGTACTGTACAAATCGTTGCTGCTGAGTCGACAACGGTCCCTTCTGCGGTCCTCCTGGAGCCTTAGCTCTGGCTCCCTGAGCTGCTCGTCCCAAAGATAGAGGGCACTCCCTCAACTGGTGCTCTACCGAACCACAGAGTAAGCACCTCCTGAGCCTCTTCCTGCAGTCATTCTATACATGCCCTGGTTTCATGCAGAAACCACAACTGACAGGATGCTGCCTAGGTGCCTGCGGCTGAACCCTCGGCTGCTGCTGCACCTGCTGGAAAGGTGCACGGCCCTGACCCTAGAATTGCCTCTGCTACTGAAACTGCTGCTGATGCTGATGCTGAAAGTGCGACCTCTTGGCCGGTCCTCCACTACCAGTAGCTCCCTGGGTGTCTCGCCCCCTCTTAAGCCTAAGCTCAAGATCATCCTCTGCGGCTAAAACATCGACCAAGATCTCCTCAAAGGTAGCGCTGCGAGCACTCTTGGTATAGGACTTAACCTCCTTTACCAATCCCTTTCTGAACCTCTGGGCCTTCGTCGCCTCGGACAACCCCTCGACAAATCTGCCCAGACGACAGAACTCCCCTGCATACTCCTCCACGGACTGGCTGCCCTGGACTAAGGCCTCGAATTGAGTCTCGTGGGCTCCTAGCGCTGTATCTGGGAAAAACTACTCCTTGAACAGCTTCTTGAATGCTGTCCAAGTCTGTCCTGGAGTACCAACCCTCGGGTCGGTCTGGTACCAAGTGCGGGCCAGATCCTGCATCATGCTGGCCGCCGCCTTGATCTGAATCCTCACTGGAATCTCAGCCAATCTGAATATCTCCTCTATATGCTCTATCCACTCATCGGTGTACAGAATGCCCTCTGTACCCCAAAAATCCCTCGGGTGCATCTTCTGGAAGTCTTGGATGCCCTTCTCCCTCGGCGGATACAGCTGCTGAACTATCGCTGGCTGAGCTGCTGTCCTCTCCACTGTAGTCAGGGCCAGATCAATGTCCCGACTAAACTTTGCAGTCTGCCTCTGCTGCTGGACGTGCTGGGCCTCCATGAACTGCTGAAAGAACGAGAATAGCTGAACTGCGTCAACTGTCCCCGAAGGTGACTGCTGCTGCTGGAGTACCTCCGGAATCACCGGACTCGGCCTGTGTACTACTGGTGGAGGGGCTCCTCCGAAAGCAGCAAAAACACCCACCCTAGCTGGCATGACTGGGGCTGCGGTACCGTGGGCTGGCTACTGGAGACGAAAGGTAGCAGACCTCTCATCGGTGTCCCCCTGACCCGGGCGATGTGATCTCGTCTCAACCATCCTGGAGACACAGATCAAACAAGAAACAATTTCTGAAAATGAGTCAAAATAGCAAAGGAGGACAGTTTATATTGAAAGAAACATAATAAGCAGCAAAATGTAGATATACGGAATCTGATAAAGAGTTTTTCCTAATGTGATTGAGTACCTTCAAAAATATCCTAATCATACTGCAGGCTGCAGTGATACTCTAGTTCGAATACTACTGCATTTCTAAACTAGACCTGCATGGGCCACCACTTAAAATGTGTCATGACCTGCACCCAGTGTAAGGGCACGAGAAGAGATTACGTCCAGCCTACGCCGTAGTGTCGGCGGTAGAACACTGTCTTAGGTCACATACATCTAACAGTTATAAGGTACCTGTACAGTTTATACACTCCGAATGGAGGTGACATAATAAAGTATAACTCAATCACAACTAAGAAAGAAATACGATAAGATGGAATAGATGATAACACAGAATCCACAGATGATAAATACAAGATAGAGAGATAGCTGAAAGTTTAAGATAACAACTCCACAAATCCAGAATAAAATCTCCAAATATATACAAGTGTATCTGACAAGACATGAAGATAATAGAAACTAGCCTGGTCTACAGGGGTAGTGTCGTCTGCAAGTGCTGGGTCCTCCTAAGAGTCCAGCTCATATATGTCGTCTAGGCCTGCTCTGTAATAAGTGGGACAGAACTCCTCAGTATCGTCTGTAAAATTTTCAACAGGTTCTGTCAGGACTGGAGCGAGCACAGTACATCTCACGCAGTTCATAATATGACAGGATATATAAATATACAATATAGTAAGATACATGAAATACTACAGAGTATACATGAAGTAAAAGAGAGAGCTGTAATGTAAATAGATACTATAAATAGAGAACTAACAGTGAACGAGTGATTTAGAGTACAAGATAAACATATGAACGGCTTGAATTTGCACATGAGTAATCTAAGAGTTTGCACATGAGTATACTACTTTGGAATTGTTCACATGACCATTTATACTCCCCCGTACCCCAATCAATACACAAGGATCCAGACAGGTTATGTTATTGCACATGATATCACATGAAGGCCCATAGTAGGGTGCATATGATTGTATACATGAGGGCTCCGTGAACATGAGAGGACATGAATCACGAGAGTGCACATGAATGGTGAAAGCACCGGAGTACATGATAAAAGTGAAATGCACATGACATACTGTAACCTGATGCTCCCGAGGGGGATAACATCTCATGAAGGGATCCATATAGTACCAATCCGTGTTAACATCGTGACAGCATCAAGTAAAGTAATCTAGAGCGTAAATAAAAATCCTATCAAGTATGAAACGGTCAGAGAATGTACTCGCCTGATATCCTGAATGTCTGAGTGAAATACTGCCTGAGGAGTGGTGTCTGGCTCCTAATCAGAACAGTACAAGTCATAACATATCCAAACTAATAAAATAAGCTACTTTGATGCATTCTATATGATGTTGGGTCAATTCTAGACTAAAGTCAACCCTGGTCAACTTCAGTCAACTAACTAGTCAATGCTAGGTCAACTAGGTCAACCTAGACCCAGTCAAGTCTCACTAAGCCTAACCAGTCTATCCTAGCAAGCACACACCAACCAAAGCTATACAAGCCAAACACATCAAGGGTACATTCACATTGAGCTATAATCAACATTATATAATAAGAGAAATGATTGCATGTATAGCTATGTGTGTATGTGAACATGGAGGTGCCCAACAAAGGGGAAATCAAATACTAGTTATAGATTACACTAGAACATGGCAGAAGTTAACAAGGTTACATCTATTTACATTTTAGAAGTAGACTAGTTATGATATATGTAACATGCATCTATACTCCACAATTATCTATATACATCATGGCAATCATTAGAGGAGGGTTACATGGCATGGTGGTTTACATATGAAATCTGAAATTAACTAGCATTTCAATTTAAGGGGTTAAGGGTTGCATCACATACAGGCATTCAATTATATACAAATGAACTTGGTTTGGTAATTGGAAAAAGGAAAAGTGGGCATACTTGCACATATAGATAGTGTTAACATGTGAACCTAATGTACTAACATCAATTCTCAATATAGCTATGCATACAGCTTGGTAACAATGACAAAAATCTGGGATTTAAACCTAACATTACCTCTAGCATGTGGCAAGGTGTATACAACTCTAGGCATACAAAATTAAAGGCTAACTCACTCAGTTAACTACTACATATGAAGGTTCATCCCAACAATGTAAACATGTTAGCATTATACAAAAACTGGCATAAGGAATAGGGTTCACATCCACATTTTTAGAAAACTGAAATACCAATCAAAGCTCTTCCCAAACAAGACGAATCATGCAAAGTTAACTTAGCATACATTAGCATCTACCTACATCTATATAGAGCTCAGCATGTATATATATAAAATCTGCAATTATCAATCACTGGGACAAGGAAGAATGGTTAATACAATCTCTGTTCAGGAATCTGGAAACTGGGCACACTCCTAAATCAACATCACAATGTAACCCTAGCATAGCAATATAGATCCTAGCAGGATTCTAAGCATACAGCAGTGTAAATCCTGAACCTACATCAACAGCAAGTAATTGATAGCTCAACATAAACTGAACTCAAATAACAGAACAATGAAGAATACTGAAATTGAACTCGATATGCAGGGAAAATAGGGATTCGAATTACCAACACATAAATTAACATCACAATTCGAACCATGGCATAGCAGTTATGATTAGGATGGATAACAGCATGTTAATATAGCAAGCAACATGAATTTAACATTTTAAACATGGATTAAGTTCGAAAAAACAGGAAAGAACACCCATACACTACTTGTATCAGATAGTAAATAGGATACAGAGATTAGATTGATAAATGCTTGATAAAATCACAAACTAATGGTTGGTAATTATGTGCCAAGTGTGAACGTGTCCAACAAGTCGACTCGTGTCCAAAATCTGGACACAAAGTGTCCCAGAACCCACACGAACCAACACTCCAGAACTGGACACAGTGAAACAGTACAACCCGTGACCAGTACAACTCGAGTTTCTCACTCGACACAAATCTATTGGACACGAGGCTTTGGGGGTGTCTTGTCAGACACTGCCCCTACCTTCGTGTCCAAAGACACGTGTCTAAGTGCCCTAATTATGATGCACGAGTACACGAGCAGCAGGGCAGCCTGGTTGCACGCGCGTGGGGCGTGTCCATGACCCCAAAGCGATACGAACTGGACACAATTTGTGCTCAGTTAAAAAGAAAGTGATAAGCCACCTCAAAACACGAATTTTTATTCAAATACATTTTGAAAACAGTGATGAAAATCCTTCAGTGGCATTTCATCGAACACATCAAAACATCGGCAGATACGTGTCCGATACGGACATGAAATGGACACGACTCAACACGAAACTAATACCTACAGCTAGGGGACACCTAGGGCTATGCAAATATACAAAGAAATTATAAATCTAATGGGTTAAGAGAGTATTATCTATAGGTTGTTCTTCCTCAAGAAAAC
The DNA here is from genome assembly GCA_029216955.1 of Iris pallida. Lineage (NCBI taxonomy): Eukaryota > Viridiplantae > Streptophyta > Magnoliopsida > Asparagales > Iridaceae > Iris > Iris pallida. Next base: position 678,600 of record JANAVB010017599.1, read on the forward strand.
ATCCAAAATGAGGATTCCTCCTTGCTAGCTCAATGCTCCAAATGGAAACCAAAACTGAGATTCACCTCCACCAACAGTAAGAGGACAATATTCAGATTGCAATGCAAAAGATTTGAATGAAAAAGGATAAGAAATGATCAAAATAGGTAGGGTTGAGGGAAGAACCAAACCTTTGCTCTTTGAAAATGGAAGGATATGCAAAAGAGGCAAGAGATTTTTGAGAGACATTAAATAGGGGGATCCCTATGTGGCCGGCCCAAAAAGCTAGGGCTAGGGTTTTGGGGATCATCAATGGTCTCTCCTATCATCAAGTCAAATCAAGGGTCCAAATACATTCTAGGTTTACACACTAGTCTAACTTATGCATCCTAGTTAGCTCTAACTAACCATGGCTAGCTAAGACTAACCATGACTAACTAAGACTAATCTGGGCTAGGTCCAGTCTAGGTTAGGGCTACCACAACACAAGATAATACTTTAATAATAAAATCACATAATTCTCATAATCCCAATAATTCCTAATAAGTCATAATAAGTTCAAATAAACCCCAAAATGACCAAAAAGCCCTCAAGCTAGAATTGTGGTAGTGACAATCAAGTAGATCACCAAAGGCATCACCAAGTTCATCAAATGAGAAATTATCATAAGAATCTTGTACCTTTTCTGAAGTCGCCATTAGACAGATGTTAGCAATATTTTATGGAGAGTCTTCTTCCTCGTCTGAATCACTAGCCTCGCTTTCATGCTAGATGCTAGTGTTGGCATACTTCCTTGTAGTCGGCCTCTTGTACGGCTTCTCATATCTGCTTTCCTTCTTTGCTAGGGATAATCTTTCTTGACATGTCCCGTCTTTTTGCATCCGAAGCAGGTGGGTTCTTCCTAATCGTCTCTTTGTTCTCCCTTCTTTTTGTTGAAGCGTAGAAACTTTTTGAAGTTTCGAACTAAGAGAGCTTGATTGTCACCTTCAGAGTCGTCATCATCGGAGTCTTCTGAGCTGGTTCTTCGGCGATGAGCTCTCAATGCAATCTCCTTCTCTTTTGGAGCTATTTCTTCGAAGTCTTTTAGATCGAGCTCATGCGTCATCAACTTGCCCATCAATGTTTCTAGTGACATTGTCATGAGATCATTACCTTCGATGATCGCCGTGACTTTGGGGTTCTAAACCTTTGGCAATCCTCGTAGCACTTTGTATATCTTCTCATGGTTGGAATAATCTTTTCCAAGAGAGGATAGCGGGTTAACGACGTCGAGGAATCTGGTGAACATTTGAGTGATCGTCTCATTAGGCTTCATCTTGAAAGCCTCGTACTCCTGTGTCAGACGGCTGACTTTCAATTTTTTGACTTGCGTGGTCCCTTCATGAGTTACCTCCAAAAGTTTCCATACTTCATGCGAGGTGGTACATGTGGAGACCCTATTGAATTCAGTCCTATCTATGGCACAGAAAAGAGCATTAATAGCCCTAGCGTCTAGACTTGCTTGTTTCTTCTCCTGATCAGTAAACTTGTCGGGGGATTTCTCGACGAAACTTCCCTGGACAGTAATTCTGGGAGGTTTCTTATAGCTATTAGTGACTACAGTCCACAGGTCAAAGTCTAGAGACTTAAGATAAAAACTCATTCTAGTCTTCCAATAAGTATAGTTGGTCCCATCAAATAGGGGTGGCCTATTTGTGGATTGACCCTCACCATAGTTAGTAGAGATGGGCTGTGTGGTTGCCAGGGATCAACTCTAGGATCTAAATCCTGTATCAAGAGAATAGGGCTCTGATACCAATTGAAGTACATGTAGGCAACTCTAGAGGGGGGGTGAATAGAGTACTTGTGAAAATAATGATCAATTAAAAAAGTCAACTCTATTCAATCCCAACTAGTAAATAATTAATCATAGTATAATATGGAAATAAAGTAGAGATTAGAAAGCATACGCAGACACAGCAATTTTTAACCTGGTTTCCCTCGTGGAGGACTAGTCCAGGCCTGAAAACTCTAGCTCAGGATTAAAATCCACTATTTGTGAAATAGCTTTACAACCACGTGCCTTTACACAGAAGAGCACGCCAACTTCTTGAAAAGATCGTTGAGGCAAAACTTGGAATTTTTCAAGTGACTTATTGAAGACTCTTGCACAAAACTTCTAATTGACTCACACCGAGCACCTTGTAGGCTTGGAAAGTTTTGTGGCTAGTAGATGAGAAGAGTATGGCTCTTTGGAATGTATAGGCTATAAGAGAGAAGAGATGAGAAGATTGGATGAATTGAAATAGAAGAAAAGTGTGCCTATATATACTAGTCCTGGGAGGCAGAGTACGGCCAGAACTCTATCCAAAATTCAAAAATTATGGCCGTTGGACAACTTGCAATGAGCAATGCCTAAAAATTAGCTCATGGAAATTAAGAGACAGAGTTCGGCCCGAACTCTGTGTGGGGGAAGTATTCGGCCCGAACTCTGCCTCCTAGGAGACAGAGTTCGACTTTTTATTTGTAGGGCTTTTTGGTTATCTAGTCTATGGTTGAGGTACTTAGTACGACTCAACGTACAATATCCTAGATTCAAATAAAATTGTAAAAATACACTTTCGATGACAAGTTCCAGCAGTATTCGTCGAGTAGTCGTCGATGATGATTGTCTGACTTGATATATGTAAGTCATCTAATTTGTAGTTTTGATGACAATTTATGTGTCTAGTTGGATCATGTCAAATATCGATTTGTTAATTATCAAGATTAGGTTGACTGCGATCCAGTTTGGGTCAACAACGTCTACCCATATTTGGTCACACTGCCCCATCAAATACATGCTACCCTAAAATTTTATAACCCTTGCACACTAGTTACAAAAATCCATACTATTCGACACAACAAAAGGTTGAACGAACTTTTTACTTTATTGAACGTATAAGGTATCTGTGTATAAAGAAGGATGTCCTAAACAAGATATTCTAAGTACAGGGAGAAGAGGTTTCTGGAATAGTGTGACGGTGGAGATCGAGCACTGCAGCGGCTCCTTTACTCCGTTGACGATCTGACGACGAATCAACCTTGCTCTAGCTCTCTTGCGCCTTTGATGGAACTCTGGGGTCACCGATCAAGAGGCTGTCTAGAAGAAAAGATCCTTTGGAGGTGGTTGTTCTTCTGTTAGTTGGTTGGTGGATTGTTCCTTCTTAGATGAAGGTTCTCTCTTTTTTAGTTGAAGGAGAACTCCTTCTATTTATAGAGAACTGAGCACATATGCGATGTGCATTAGGGTTCCTGAGATATGAAAGAATCTACAGTTATTTTATGGTGCGGGCTTCTACGACGCTGACACGTGGCGGACATCAAAATTTCTATCAATCGAGATCTCTGGTGGTTATCAACATAACCGAAGGAGGTGACACGTGGCGCGTGCCAATTTGCTTGCTCGGATATAGCCGAGTAAATCTTGGGATTTCATCCTAGATTTGGAGTCTAAATGATCCTCGTCTAAGATTTAAATCAATCTGATATAATATCAATCATGATTTAATCACAATCTTTTCTACAAGAGGCAGTTTAAACAAACCAATTGGGGTGGATCCATGCTTCCTGTACCTCTGGTGAGGACTAAGTGTTTGCAAAAACAAAAAGTCTTATTACAAACTTTAAAAAAGAGTACAAAAGTACAATTTTAATTATGGAAAAGTGCAACTGTAGGAATCTGATCAGAAGACGATCACTTTATCCCTTGGACTATGTGAACTTGAAGACTGGAGCCTCTGGAGAATGCAGCAGTAATTTTACAAGAGTATTTGATCTCTCTGTGATGCTTTGAAAGTGATTGGAAACTCTATTTATAGAGTTCTGGAAATAAATGTTTTAGCAGTTATTCTGATGTACGCGAGGCTGAATTATGCCAGATTGGGTTGCGCCAATTTTTATTCAGTTAACAATCGTGTACTAATCTGTATTTAGACGCGTGGCATCATGTGATTGAGATGCACGTGGTCGTATACAGAATAGTGGACACGTCTTGAGAGATTAGTGGCATGTGTGCCACGTTATCCTGTTTTAGAAATAAAAATTATTTCAACTTTATCAGGTTGTGAGAGCTTCAGTCAACAAGTTAAACTGTGCCTGATTGGGTTGCGCCTAGGTGCAACTTAATGCATAGGCAAGTGGCAGCTTTTGAGAAGAAGTTGTTCAGATTGCGCCTAGGCGCAACTAAGGAATTTGTTTAGATTGCGCCTAGGCGCAACTCATAAGATGTGCGGGACATCAGTCAATCAAATCTCCTCGAGCGGCACAATTCGAGGGATTCAAAAAGATTTTCTCTATTTACTATGCTGTTAGTTGTCAGTACTGTCAGGCAATGATGGCAATTAAATGTCAAATGCCACGTAGACTCTGGCATAATATGACTGAGCGCAGTCTGATATATGGCGCAACCTGATCAGTGGCGCAGCTTGATCTCCAAGCTTCATAACAGTGACAAATCTTGATTTTTGGGGCACAATTTGATTGTTGGTGTTTCACTTAACAAAATGCCTGGAAATCGAATTTTGAAAATAAAACGAGAAAAAGTACAAGAAGTAAAAATTTGATTCTGGGAAGTATTGCTATGGAAGTCTGATCTGTAAATGGTCACTTTGTTCCTTGGACCATACGATGATGATGAAGATCACTGCTAGAAGATGAACAATTGGAAGAACTAAGTCACCAGAAAGGTATCGATGCACTTGGGCACTGATGGCGAGGCCGAATGCTTTCCTGCTTTGGTTCACTCTGTTCTGGAAGAAAAGTTGAAGAATAATGCTCCGAAGAATCAAAGTCTCTGGGCTCTGATCTCTATGTATTATCTTCTTTCTCTCTGTGTGTTATATGAGAAAAATTAGTCTATTTATAGACTTGGCTTCTTGTGCGTAAAAACTCAGCAAAAGTTTCGTCTTTACGCTAACAACTGCCACCCATGATTGGAGTCATCCTCTGCATACGTTAACACGTGTCCCATCATTTCAGTAAGAATAGGATACACGTACACACGTTCTTCGAGATATGTGGCATGAAAGCCATGTAGGCAAACCACGTTCTGAATTGGTGAAGAAGAATAGGGCGTAAAAATAACCCAAATATACCCTGAGCGTAAAGTAGTAGACTAGGCGTAAAATAGCCCTGACATGGACTTCTCGCGTAAAGTGGTTGTTAAATAACCTTGAGCGTAAAAGTAGCCCAAATAAACCTTACGCACACGTCAACTTTTGAGCGTAAAAACTCGTATAGTCTCCGTGCGTAAAAGAAGCCATATTGTGAGCGTAAAGTAGCTCAGTCCACATACTAAACGACAAATTGGTCTCTGTGTAAAACAAATCCCTTTGATTTCTGTGATATATGCCATCATTAAATCTTCATGTCAGACTTTGCATTAAATGCAAGACTTGACAGCTTTGTCCAGCGTAAAAGTGGCTAGCCTGTCTTAGGCGTAAAACCATTAGCTTTAACCCGGGCGTAAAATGATTAGCCTGCTTCAGGCGTAAAGTGATTAGCCTCTCTTAGGCGTAAAGTGGATCAATTTGAATGGAATAATCCATCTCTTTGACTCATTCTTATGAAGCACTTTTTACGCTCCTACAAGACCCCCTTCAAAGTTTTCAAATATCCTCCAAATTTGAAACACTTTGAACAAAAGCGTAAAAGTTGAGATTTGACCAGTCAGCGTAAAATTCGGGATACTCAACAGTCATCCGCGTAAAAGTGGAGATATCCAACAGTCGGCGTAAAAATCAAGAAATGGTGCCGGTCAATACTTAACCGTCATAATGAATTTTCTTCTCGAAACTTTTGAATGCTTCTTCATCTTCCCGAGCTTGCATTAATAATGAGTGTAGGCCTTAAAAATGAACAGTCACGCTGAGTTGATCAGAACAAGTCCAAAAGTCACGCTGAGTTGATCAAGACAATATTTAAAAGTCACGCTGGGAAACAGCTCATCATTTGTCAGAGTGTAATTATGACTGACAGCACGACAGTCGAAGAATGTCTTCTCGTATGCCACGTATGCACAGAACTCGAGAGATCACAGCTGACTATTGCGTGACTTTCAAAATCTTCTTCAGCAAGACTCAGCCTTCACCAAGTTGGCGTACCAAAAGCGCTTCTTGTCATTTAATGCAACTGACAAAAGCAATCACTGTCAGAGATTTTGTGTCAGTCGAAGCACGTCGAATCAAGACAGCTGGCAGTCCTGCCTCATTCGAGCATAGATTATGTTCCTTCCCAAAGTCCGCGTATATTTTGAGCTTTTTGTCTCAAGTTTGCGTGGATTCTGAAGTTTCTTGCTCCACATCTGCGTGGATTGTGAAGCTTTCTGCCCCAAGTCTGCGTGAATTGTGAAGCTTTTTGCCCCAAGCCTGCGTGGATTCTGAAGCTTCTTGCCCCAAGTTTGCGTGGATTTTGAAACTTTCTGCCCCGAGTCTGCGTGGATTTCGACTTCAACAAGTCTGCGTGGATTTCATCAAATTGGAGTACGTGGCAGCCATGCCACTGATCTCTCGCTTGCGTGTCCTGTAACTTGCACACGACTCATGCATGATTGCCATGTGTCCAACAGTTACAGGCCACGTCCAGTAACTGCTCACAACCTTGCGTATGTTAAATCCTGCATGATTTTCAACTAGGCACAGGCTGTGAAGACAGTTATCCTTTCAGTTATTTTTTTTGACTCTATAAATAGAGTTCTTTTTCTCATTCATTGTACAGATACATAGTTATCTAACTTACTGTCAAAATTTTGAGAGCTTTTCTTCTTCGCATAGTCCAAGGGATAAAGCGATCGTCTTCTAGATCGGATTCCTACAGTTGTAATTTTCCCAAATACACAATAAATAAAGTGAATTTATTTATGGAAAACAAATTGGCGACTCTGCTGGGGAAAACCATCTCCTCTTCTGAGATGGCAACAACTCAATGCGACACTTCGTCAGTCGGCTCGACGAAGAAGGTGATGACGACCCAATTTGATCAACTCGTCTATGAAGAAATACAGCGGGCTAAGAGTGGCAAACCCACTTCAGCCTCCATCATCACTACCAAGTCGAAGGGACACTCTGTTTATGTCCCTAAGAATCAGTTGGCAGCCAATGGTGAAGTCTCTGCCACAGTGTCTACTCCTAACACTGGCAAGAACTCTACTGCAAGCACGCACACTCTTGTGCGCTCGAAGATGACAGCAATCAAAAGTCACGCTGACAGTACTGGCTCTTTAGCCAAATCTGTTCCAGCGTGCAAATTCCATTCCAAAAGTTACGCTGACAGTATTAGCTCTTTAGCCAAATCTGTTCCAACGTGCAATCTCACGTTCAAAAATTATGCTGACAGCACTGGCTCCTTAGCCAAATCTGTTCCAGCGTGTATTTCTAAAATCAAAAATCACGCCGACAGTACTGGCTCCTTAGCCAAATCTGTTCCAGCGTGTAATCTCAATCCTAAAAGTCATGCTGACAGCACTGGCTCCTTAGCCAAATCTGTTCCAGCGTGTAATTCTAAATCCAAAATCCACGCTAACAGTACTGGTTCTTTAACCAAATCTGTTTCAGCGTGTATTTCATCTAAGAAGAATAGCTCTTTAGCTATCTCTTCTTCTGTGCCGAGTTCTACTAGAACTGGGGGTGGTCTTCCACACAAAGTCCCTTCGAAAAGAGATGACTCTTTAGTTGTTTCTTCTGTTCCTGTAGTTTTTACTTCAGGAACAGCTTTGACTGACAATTTTGTTAGTCAAAGAAAAGGAGATAGTCTTTTGACTACTCTTCCTTCTGGACATTCTATGTCTAAAAATTGAATAAGTCTAAGAAGAAACATTCTTTAATGTCTTCTTCTACGACTTCTTCGAATTGGGCACAGAATTTGTCTAGAAAAGGTCTGTTACCAACTCCTAATCAAGGGGGTGGTTCAACTCTTCCTTCTCTGCAAATATCCAGATCAATGGAAGAAAAACTCCAAGTTTTAAAAACCAATGTGTTACCTCCAATTGATCTAAGAACAAAACTTAATCAAACCCGTTTGGGAAGCACTTCTGGTGTTAAGAAACCACACCAATCGGAAATGAAGATAAAAGATCCGGATGTAGAGTATGCTAGAAATTATGTGGCTCATATTAATCACTCCCTATATAATCAAGAGCCATCAAGACCCAAGAACCATAAATATATTCCTAAAAATACACAAAGAGTGTTCTCTGATCTACCTCAATCTTCACAGATAGATCTACGGGAACACCTTCAACAGAAGAGAAGGAATAATTCTATGACAATGGATCATGCTGAATGTGACTTCCAGCCAAGAGTCATAATTCAATACAGATGTCAATCAATGGTTCAGGACCATGTTGATCATGAATGTGATTTCCAGCCGAGAGTCACAATGCAATGCAGATGTCAAATAAAACGACAATCTGTCTTCAATCGGATTCAGTGTGAACCTATGCCTGATGAAGATGGGCCTTTGTTTGCTTCTGTCAACATGACCTCTCGGGATACTGGGGGTAGAAGATCAAAATGGATTTAAGAACTCAAAGAACTCAAAGAAAAAGGTATTATTGACATGACAGCATGTAAGAACTCAAAGAAAAAGTAGATTAATATCTATGCAGAGGTCAAATGGATTTGATAGATAAGAAAAGCAAGCAGATTTAATATTTATTCAGAGGTTATAAGAACGTGATAAATAATAAATCCAATTTTCTATACCAACGGGTAAGATAGAAGGTCAAAATTTCTCTCCAAAGAGATAAGTAATCAGCTTAACCAAACCTTGGTAGCTAGGGATTAAAAAGACAGATGTCATTGAGGATATATGCCAATATGAAATGAACCGACATAACTTTCGAGAAAAGAAAGAAAAATTCAATTCAATTCAATTCAAAAGTAAATGAATGAATCTATAATGAACGGACAGGCCTTTTCGGGAATGAAAGGTTATTTTTAATTTCAAAGACCGGTTCATTAATAGATCTCTCCTATTAAATAGGTGAGAAATCTTTGTAACTTTTCATTCTTATTTCCACTCCTCTATTGGAAATGTCTTCCAAGGATATGCAGCAAAAGAATGAAGTCTCCAAGAAAGTTGAGAACATCATTGAGACGTGCCCTATTGAACCAATTGTGACAGGCCCAACCGAAGTAGGCGAAAGCTCTTCTACTCCCAAGCCACCACAAGACATCCTTGCTTTCTTAGTAGATCCAGGGAAAACTCCTGAAGAAGAAGCGCTGAGGATGGCTGCCTGCAAGTTTTTTATGAACTCAGGCAACGACGCCTTCGAAGCATTGGCTGACTATGTATTCAATAAGGAAGGCAGTGGTCCTCGTCCTTAATTCTTTGTTCAGAACAAAAATAATAATAAAAGAAATTTTATTTTCATTCTGCCTCTTTTTTTTATATACAGTACTTCTTAAGAAATTTGCTATTGATCGGCATCATGAGTAAATCTCCATTGGGCTTTGATAACCGATAGGCGCCATTAGAAAACACGGTCTCAATTACATAAGGACCTTTCCATTTTGCTTGGAATTTCCTTTTGCTTTTGTGAGTCATAATCATCGGTCTTCGAACGGCTAATACCAACTCGCCAATCTTGAATACCCTCTCTTTAACTTTACGATTGAAAGTTCGAGATATACGGGCTTGATATAGTTCAATATGCTGTTGTGCTTGGAGACGCTTCTCGTCCAATCCTTCAAGTTCTTGGAGTCGTAAGCGATCATTGTTCTCTATAGTTAGCTCATTAGCAATAGCTATTCGAAGAGATGGAATCTGGATTTCCAAGGAAAGAATAGCCTCACATCCATAAACCAATGAAAAAGGTGTAAAACCAGTAGGAGTCCGGACTGTTGTTCGATAAGCCCATAAATATTTTCCAAGTTTCTCATTCCAATCACGTTTATTAGAAGAGACAAACTTTTTGAGAAGTTTAATGATAGTCTTATTAAAGGCTTCGGCTAAACCATTAGCAGCTGGATTATAAGCCGTAGAAGCCAGATTTTGAATTTGATTCTTATCACAGAACCGATAAAATGCCTGACTGGCAAATTACGGACCATTATCATGAATTATTCGTCGAGGGATCCCGAAGCGATAAATGACATGATGTTTGATGAAGCTGATCACATTAGATGTCTTCACTTCAGCAAGGGGGACTGCTTCTGCCTACTTAGAAAAGTAATCGGTTATAGCTAATATGAACCGATGTCCTTTAACAGAAGGAGGGTTAATAGGACCAACGACATCCATACCCCAAGCTTCGAAGGGCCAAGAAGCTGCTGTAGGATGTAGAAATTCAGAAGGTTGGTGAATAAAGTCAGCATGAATCTGACATGCTTTACACCTTCTGGCATAATCTACAGCATCTTCTATCATAGATGGCCAATAATACCCTATTCTTCGAATGCGATCCTGTAATTTCGGACCCGGTTGATGAGCACCACAGACGCCATTATGAGCCTCACGGAGTATCAGTTTAGCTTCACTTTCTGAGAGACAGTGCAGCAATAGTCCATCATATGAGCGACGATATAATATATGTAAAGATGAATCATAATAGAATCGAAATGATCGTCTTTTAATTGACGCAGCTTCTTTTGGATCTTCAGGTAAAATCCCATGAACCGCGTAATCAATAAATGGAGTTCTCCAATCCCTTTGTTGAGAGCTTGATTCTGTAGTATAACTCTGTTCAATACACAAATTATTCTTGACACAGAATAAATCTCGATCCAACAAAGTAATTGTATTTTGTCTTCGGATTGGAACAACCAAGTCTGCAGCTAGGCTAGCAAGAGCATCAGCCTCCATATTCTGAGAACATGGTACAAATTCAATGAAGAATCCTTTGAATGAAAGGACCAATTTGACTACTACTTGATGATAAGGGATGAGATCAGGATTTCTGACTTCATAGGTCCATCTAACCTGATTAACAATCAGCTGAGAGTCTCCATAGGCTTCCAGGAATTCAATATTCAATTTTTTTACGACTTGGAGACCAATCAATAGAGCATTATATTCTGCTACATTATTGGAGCATGGTTCATTGAGAGAATAGGCACGGTATATGACCATTTTGTCAGGAGAAACCAAGACGATTCCTACCCCAGAGACAATATTACCTTTAGGTCCAACCCGTGATGCTCCGTCAAAACATAATTGCCAAATGTCATTTTTAAAGTCATATTGCAATCCACAACTTCATCTGGAATGTCCTCATATAACTTTGATGTTTCAGGTATAGGATGAGCAGCTAAGAAATCAGCTAATGCTTGACCCTTCACTGATTTTTGAGGTATATAAACCATGTCATAAGGAGTGAGCAACATCGCCCAGGTAGCTAACCTAGAGTTAAGAATGCTCAGTTTTCTCATCAATACCCGAATGGGATTTATTCTGGAGATGACATGGATAGCTGTCCTGTCACATAATGTCTTGTCTTTTGGACAACAAAAACTAAGGCCAGACATTCCTTTTCTACAGGAGTATACCTGTGTTCAGCTCTGACCATCATTCGGCTAAGATAATAAATCGCTTGTTCATGCCCTATATCACTTTTTTGTACAAGCAGAGCACCAAGTGAATGATCCAAAGCTCGAACATATAGCAAAAATGGTCTTCCTATTATTGGAGGTACCAAAACAGGTGGATTTATAAGATATTGCTTGATGTTATTAAAGGCTTTCTGACATGCTTCATCCCAAACAAATGATACACCCTTCTTCAATAGACGGAAGAAAGGCTGGCATCTTCCAGAGAGATTGGATATAAATCTCCTGATATACGCAATGCGACCTTGGAAGCCACAGAGTTCTTTTAAATTGTGTGGAGGACGCATTTCAAGAATTGCTTTAACCTTATCAGGATCAACATGGATACCCTGAGAAGTAATGACAAATCCTAAAAACTTGCCACTGGAAACCCCTAAGAAAGACTTAGTAGGGTTCATTTTCAATTGATGTTGGCGCATCAATTCAAATACTGTCTTCAAGTCTTGAATGTGATCATCTTTTGATCGACTCTTAACAGCAATGTCATCTACATAACATTCTATTGTCTTTCGTAGATGTTCTTGAAAGATGTTGCTCATGGCCTGTTGATATGTGGCACCGACGTTTTTAAGACCAAACGGCATCACCGTATAGCAGTAAACTCCAAGGGGTGTACGAAAAGCGGTATGCTTCTCATCTTCTGGATGCATCTTAATTTGATTATATCCTGAAAATCCATCCATGAAAGACATGCGTTCAAAACCATATGTATTGTCTATCATGACATCAGTAATTGGAAGTGGAAATTCGTCTTTTGGACAAGCTGTATTAAGATCTCAAAAATCTATGCAAACTCGGACTTTTCCGTTCTTCTTTATAACAGGAACAATGTTGGCAACCCAATCAGGGTATTGTTTTTCACGAACAAAGCCACATGTGATCAACTTTTTGACTTCTGCTTCAATTACATCCATCATATCTGGTCTAAAATGCCGTTGTTGTTGTTTTACAGGCTTAGCATTAGGAAGAATATTAAGTTTATGAGTAACAACTTTGGGATCTAGACCTGGCATATCCTCATAACTCTATGCAAAAATATCAATATATTCTTTGATCAGTTTTATCAAATCTTCCTTTTCATCTTCAGAAATAGTTCCATCTCCAACGTCAATCTGGACAATCTCGTCCTCTGTAGGTGGTTGTCGTTGCTCAAAATGAAGTTCCCATTGAGTGTCCATCTATTGAGTCCAAGGATCATTCTCAAATGGCTCGGATTCACCATCAATTTGAACCATGTAAGCTGAAAATATTTGCTCAGATTCATCAAAATAGTCTCCTTTAACACACGAGGAGTGAAAAATATCAGATTTGATGAATTGGACTTCTTCTGAATCTGATGATTGTGAAGAGCTAAAAGAGAATTCTTTTTGAATATCATCATTAAACATATGGGACGGATCATATCCCAATCCATGACGAGTTTTCTGGTAAAACGGATCACCACATAATGGTAGTCGTCTACCTTTGCCTTGATTGAGACCTTGTATAATCTTCAAATCATATCCCATGTTCTGGATAATCTTGAGAGATTGTTGACTATATCTGTCAATTCGGATTCTTCCTTTATCTTTATCTCTCAAATCATCTATCTGAGCAACAGGGATATTTCTCGCCGAGCCAAAAACAATTTGACGCTTGTTTTTTTTATCAGACAGAACCATGAATTAAGAATCTTTGTGACGTCTATAAATTACACAAGCTTGCGATGAAGCGGCTACAGGAAGAAAATATGGAGAAGATGTTAGAAACCTTTGAGCATAAGGTCCAACATCGACATGAGGAGGAAAAGAATTTTCCTTATTGTCAATGTATAGGGTTTCCTCTGTGTCTATGTCGTCTTTATATTGATGACTTTGATTATCAGAAGATAAAGTCATTCTTTCAATAAACTTGACAGCCATATACTCGAAAAAGAAATCTTCATTGATATCAAAAAGTACAGAATGATCAATATTTACATTATTTACAATTTGACTGCTACGCTTCGGATTAATCACTAGTGGACTATCATCTGTCTTCTGCGTAGATTTGCCAAGATTGACAATCAAAGGAGGTTCTGGATCATTCGTACGAAATGTACGCCCATTGACTTTGATCACAAGAGGTTGAAATTGGCTTTTAACAGGAATATTCACTGATTCCTCAGATGAAGCTTGAGTTCTTCCTTTAACCTTGATCATCAAAGGTTGATTGTTGACAGGTTGGGGTTGGATTCGCCCTTTGACTTTGATATTCAAAGGTTGCTCTTCTGGCGGATCTTCATTAATAGACTGATCTTCAGCAGATGATTGATCTTCAGCCATATCTGATATCTCTTTCATATGCTCTTGTTTGTAAAGCCTTGAGTCAGAAAAATAGGCTTCGACACCCTTGAAAGGATTGATATCGGTAAACTCAGTCTTCACAACTCCTTGGGGATCCACATACTTGAAGCATTGGTGGAGAGTCGAAGGCACGATGTTATGCTCATGTAACCATGGTCTTCCAAGAAGAATATTATAGGATACGTCTGAGTTAATAACATAAAATGTTGCCATAGTTCGAAGATCACCAATCTGAATCTTCAGACGAATCTTTTCCAGTGGTTTGCTCTTTCCAGAGTTGAAACCAACTATTGTGGTACTAGTGTAGGTCAGATCACTAGTAGGAATCCTCAATGGTCTTAGCATACTTTGAAGAATTATGCTAATGGAAGATCCAGGATCAATGTAAATTCTGTCAACTTCAATGGATTCAATATACCCAGTGTAGCACAAAGGCCTGTCATGCTTGTTATGCTTCAACAGCATATCTTCTTGTGTAAAGGTAATGTTGGGAATTGCTTCCATCACACTATGACATTATGGGCATGACACTGGTATATTATCAAGAGTCTTGAGTTGAGCTAAGCAGGAATCAGCTTGCCGCAAAGCTTCACTCAAAGTTTTACGACTTTCTTTAGAAAGGCGCAGCAACTCGAAGATAGATAATCTAGCCGAAGTATTAGCTAACTGGGCTAGAATATCAAATTTATAGGATTTCATCACCACCCCCTGACTGGAAGTAGATTTCAACGGGACATCGAAGCGTACTGCTTTCTGTTTCCCCTTTTCAACCACAGCAGGAGCAAGAGACGGTTGAGTTGATGGTATTTTAATATTCTCAGCTTCTTTGGAGGATTCCTCATAATCTTTGTGGTACTTTTTTCCAGATCTTGTACCAGCAAAAGTTTCTTCTTCAGACTTAGAAGAAGAAAGTACTATATTGCAGGATTTAATCTTCCTTTCCTTAGCCTTCTTCTTGTGAGGATTGTTATGAGGAACCTCAGAACCCAATCCAACAGTGGATTTTTGACTTTGAATTTGTAAAGGAAGTCGTATCCCTTTATCATAATTCAAACCTTCTGTCTTTTGAAAGTCATAACCCGTCTTCTTCATGAGAAGGATAGATTGCTGACTGTACAAGTGAGTAGGCAGTGGACTTTCAACAGGTGGTTCCATAGAGGAAGAAGAAGAGATCTCTGTGACTACAGGAGAATGAGGAATAACCGTCTCTGCAGCTATGGGAGGAAAAGGATTCAGGATACGAGAAAAAATCCCTGTAGGAGCCTTTTCATAAGCAGCGAAGACTTGTTGTACCCTGTATAAGGGAACACTATTCATGGCTAGCCACTGCTGATGAGTAAGCTTGAGCTTGGCAGGAGGAGCCAGACTTGGAGGACATATGTTCAATCCTCTCAGTCTATTTTCCAAAGGAATGCCATCCCATAGATGATCCAAATCATCATGATCTGGAATAACATGAGAAATCATATTGCAGGTTTTGACTTTCCTACCTTTCTTGGATTTTGAAGTTTTACCTTCATCTTCCATTTCAGGTACTAAGTCAGGATGTACCCACATAATTTCACCATTTTTTAATGTAAGATGCAACAATCCTTCATTTTCCTCCCTGGCAGGCGGGATATTCAAAATCTTCATCGTCGCCTTTGGAATTGGAACAATTCCATCTGGTACTTGTTGTGGAGAAAAATCTCCAAATTGAAGAGAAACCATATTGGTTGTAACCGTATGGTCATCATTGGTTAGAGTAATAGCACCATCATTTATCAGCTCTTGGATTTTCCTCTTCAAAACATAGCAAGCACTGGTAGGATGATTAATGTATCTATGATAGATACAATATTTAGGATTGTCAGTCAGATTCACCTCATTAGGCCTCTTTGGCTCCGAAATCTCGAGTTTGCCACTCTTCACCAGACATTGGAATATCCCTGGGATATCACTTTCGTCAAAAGAATATTCTTCTTTTGGCCTGGAAGATTCTTGATTATTCGGCGTCGTTTTATTCTTGGAAAGATTGACCATAAGAGTGTCTTTTCCTTTCATATTACGATTGTCGGAATTATTACCAGGATTACTTTTCTTTCCTTTATCCTCAGAGGCAAAAATCATCCTATGTTCACGAGCCAACCTACCATTGGTCTCGGCAGAAACTGCTACTATGATAAACGAAGCCCAATTTGTGAATTGGGAACCCGTGAAGACAGCGATGGATGGTCGCAGATTCATCTTACATGTATCAATCAGCGCTGAATCTGGCATACCCGGGGGCATCTTTAAAGTCACCTGTCGGAAACGTTCAATGAACGTCCGAGTATCTTCTTTCTCCTTTTGCTTGATTTCTATTAAGGAGGACATGTTCATGTCCATACCTCCTTCATAGAAACGGGAGAGAAACATTACCTTAAATTCGTCAAAAGATGAAATACAATTATCGGGTAAGCTACAATACCAGTCGTAAGCTGAACCCGTCAAGCATCCAATGAATACTCTAGTGAGAAGAGCATCATTTTTCTGCAAATGTACAGTCATAATATCAAAGTAATTGATATACTGACTAGGAGAAGCCTTTCCATCAAACAGTACCATTGACTGTGGCTTGAATTTCAGTGGAAAGGGTACATTATTCCAATAAGGAGGATAAGGTTGCTTAATCCCTAACCTCTGGAGTTGATCCTTTTGCTTCAAAACTTCAAACTGTGCTTTGAGCTCACGCACTGCTTGAATGGCCTCACTGGTTTATGGAAGCACATTTGATTGAAAAGTTGTTGGTTGTACCGTAATCCCCACCGAAGATGGTACATCTTCTGGAATGATGGGATCTGGAGATGCAGAATTTTGGTTAACAGCAGGTTCTTGGATATTCAAAGGTATATCAACCCCTTGGCTATCTTGAGTTGGCGTTGCTGCCTGAACCGGTGTTACAATTACTGGTTGAGCATTTTGCTGAGCCGTTATTATCTGGTGCATGCTTTGCATCATGTTAAGCATGTCTTTCAATGATTGCTTAACGGCAGTGAGACGTTGTTCTGTATTAACAGATGACGTCTCTGGTTCGTCTCCAATAGCGTAGGATTCAACCTCTCTTGAAGATACAGAAGGATTAGTATAGAAGTATGAATCAACACTATTAGTTTCGGACTCAAGAGATTGAGTACCCCCAGCTTCAGAATCAGAAGTCTGCAATTGTCTTTGTCTTCTTGATCGAGTATTCTGATATACTCCTTCAAAAGAATCAAGAATTCTGTTGAATTGTTGTTAACCTGGGGTTTGGGACGTGTTCCGTCTAGGACGTCGTCCTCTGTTGGTGTGAGATGCCATATTGACTGATGCATATGACAACTCATCAGCTTGTTGTTGGGGCGCATTAAAATTCAATCGATCAAAAATTGAACGTCTGGAAGTCGAGCAACAATATTTGATCACAACCTGGTGACACTCACAGTGATGATTTTCTTGGGGGAGTGTGACGGAAGAATGTCTATTTTTACGCTTTTGCATTAGCAATTCACGTAAATCAGAAGGAGTAGAAGGAGTAGTCTTCTTTATTACATTTGGGGTAGCAAAACGTTTAGTCCCTTGTGTATAAAGAAGATTACTGGCTGCATTTGCAGAACCAAACTATACATTTCTACGCGTTTAGAGTTGTGTGCGCAAATCTTGAGATTTTTGAGCACGAAGGACTCCATTTTCATTGCGTGTGATTTGTAGGTTTGGTATATTGCGTAGAGCAGTATAAGAAGGCTGTTGGTGTAGAACTGAAGCTTTACCAACAACATTTTTATGCTGTATGAATTTAGGTACATTCACATTAGATGTAAAAACATTATTGCGAATTTTATCTACACTGTCACAGACAGGAGACTTACCTTTATGCGTAGAGCATAAAAATTGAGTATCTACCACGTCATAGACGGGAGATTTTCCTTTACGCGAAGAGCGTAATTTTTGTGTGTCTACCACGTCGCAGACGGAGACTTATTTTTACACTTAGAAGCACAAGCATTAGAGTCTGCCTCATTACAAACGGGAGACTCGTTCTTATGCACTGAGCGTAAAATTTGGTTTTTACCCACTGGGCGTAAAACCTGATTATCTTCACCGTCACAAACGGAAGATAATTTACCACACTTAGAGTGCAACACTGAAGTAAGGACTGCCTCGTTACGAACGGGAGCCCCTACGACAGGAGTGGGAAGAATTCCCTTGCCCTTAGAAGCAACAGAGAGATCAGAAGCTATTTTGGATTTAGGAATCCAAACTTTTCGTGCTTTGCGAGATTTTTGAACATTGGAGCGGCGAGAACCACCCCCAGTTCAGAGCATCTCTTCATAAACAGTCTGGTCGAAGTGTACAACCAGAGTCTTCTTTGTCGATCCAATCGACACATCATCGTATTGAGCAATTGCCTCCTCGTCAGAGGAGAAGGTCGTCCCCAGCAGAGTCGCCATTTTTGTTTCACTTAACAAAATGCCTGGAAATCAGATTTTGAAAATAAAACGAGAAAAAGTACAAGAAGTACAAATTTGATTCTGGAAAGTATTGTTATGGAAGTCTGATCTGTAAATGATCACTTTGTTCCTTGGACCATACGATGATGATGAGGATGACTGCTAGAAGATGAACAATTGGAAGAACTAAGTCACCAGAAAGGTATCGACGCACTTGGGCACTGATGGCGAGGCCGAATGCTTTCCTGCTTTGCTTCACTCTGTTCTGGAAGAAAAGTTGAAGAAGAATGCTCTGAAGAATCAAAGTCTCTGGGCTCTGATCTCTATGTATTCTCTCCTTTCTCTCTGTGTGTTATATGAGAAAAATCAGTCTATTTATAGACTTGGCTTCTTGTGCATAAAAACTCAGCAAAAGTTCCGTCTTTACGCTAACAACTGCCACCTATAATTGGAGTCATCCTCTGCATACGTTGACACGTGTCCCATCATTTCAGTAAGAAAAGGATGCACGTACACACTTTCTTCGAGATATGTGGCATGAAAGCCATGTAGAAAAACCACGTTCTGAATTGGTGAAGAAGAATAGGGCGTAAAAACAACCCAAATATACCCTGAGCGTAAAGTAGTAGACTAGGCGTAAAATAGCCCTGACATAGACTTCTCGTGTAAAGTGGTCGTTAAATAACCTTGAGCGTAAAAGTAGCCCAAATAAACCTTACGCACACGTCAACTTTTGAGCGTAAAAACTCGTATAGTCTCCGTGCGTAAAAGAAGCCATATTGTGAGCGTAAAGTAGCTCAGTCCACATACTAAACGACAAATTGGTCTCTGTGTAAAACAAATCCCTTTGATTTCTGTGATATATGCCATCATTAAATCTTCATGTCAGACTTTGCATTAAATGCAAGACTTGACAGCTTTGTCCAGCATAAAAGTGGCTAGCCTGTCTTAGGCGTAAAACCATTAGCTTTGACCCGGGCGTAAAATGATTAGCCTGCTTCAGGCGTAAAGTGATTAGCCTCTCTTAGGCGTAAAGTAGATCAATTTGAATGGAATAATCCATCTCTTTGACTCATTCTTATGAAGCACTTTTTACGCTCCTACAGTTGGATGATAAAATTATGGCGCAACTTGATTTTTAGGCCCTACAAGACCCCCTTCAAAGTTTTTGAAACTTTAAAAATACGTTAAAGTTTTGAAATACTTTGAATTATGATGCTTTTACTTAGATTGCGCCAGTCAATGCCCAGCCGTCATAATTAAATTTCTTTCTCGAAAATATTCGATCTCCTCTTCGTCTTCCCGAGTTTTATTGATGATTTTCGGTTCCCTATGAAGAATATGAAGAGTTACTTTGGTTATATATATAGGGGCTGGTCCTTTTACTTATTTTTCACTTCTGTACTTCGATGGCACCTAAGAAGAAGGAGATGGAGATCAATGCTGACACCGAAATCAAGTCCCCTGAAGCAAAACCTGATGTCACGCCTACGACTTATTTTTTGGAGGCTGACCCGTCACTGAGGGCGGTGAACTTCTTAGACTGTTTTGGTTTAAATCCAACAGTCTTCAATCACTCGAATGGTGGGCCATCACTTTCCTCTGAAGAGCGCGGCGATTCGGAGGGTTTCCTTAATCTGATGCGTCGCTCGGGGATCCGCAACATGCAAGAACTGGGCGTTACCCTTCGTCAGACCAATGAAGACGAGAAAAAGAATAATGTTAAAGCGTGCCAACTTTTTTATTTTCTTTTCATGTGTCCTTTCCTACTTGTCTGTAGGGGTCTACCCCTCTTTATGAAATGAAATTTATATTTTCTAACATCATTATTGTGTAGCTGTGATTTCAAGCGGCTTATGTAAATATATTCCTTTGACTAATTCAATGCTTACTCCTTCTTTGACAGACACGTGGCAGCCATCATGTGGTTTTAAGCACCTATTGTTTAGCTCTTTCCCGAATTAAACTCCTAGGACAACGTATTGTTCACATCTTCAACGTTTTTTAAAAGGATAGCCCAAAACGAAAAAGTCATTCACGCTTTCTCAAAAGGAAATAACTTCTTACAAGGTCCCACAATCTAGCAAAAATCCATCATCTACAAGTTCAATTGTGCCACTTCAACCTGATGCTATTCTTTTGTATGCCGCGCCTTCGGAAGTTGGTAAGTCCCAACAAAGAACCAATAGTTTTCACACATGAGCATTTTTTCTTTGCGCCATTTTTACTAAGATAGTTTTGAAGATAAGCGTTGTCTTAAAGAAATGATTCATATATTGAAGATGCACGCTTGAAATTCTGAGAAGAGACGCGCACTGCGGTCTAGTTTCTGACTCCGATTAGAGGTGTACACTGTTGATATGTGCCTGTTGACCGGCACACACTGTTGATATGTGCCTGTTGACTGGCACACACTGTTGATATGCTTCTGTTGATCGACGTACACTATTGATCTGTGCCTGTTGATTAGCGCACACTGTTGATATGTGCCTCTTGATCGGTGCATACTGTTGATATGTACCTGTTGATCGGCGCACACTATTGATATACGCCTGTTGATCGGCGTACAGTATTGATATATGCCTGTTGATCGGTGCACACTGTTGATATGCGCCTGGTGATCGGTGCGCAGTTTTGATAGATTTTACTAACTTTTCTTTCTTTGTTAATATTTGCAGAAGTTTGGTGGCCAAGCTCCTTCAAAACTGGCATCGGCGACCTAGATTCAATGAAGAGCATTCTTCTGACACCCACATCAGACAGCTCATGTGATTCTGACACTCAAATCAGACAGCTCAGGACTCTTTGTGTTCAAAAAGGGTCTTCCTCAGATGGTAGGAAGAGCCTTTATACATGAGAGTTGGATGGTGGAGAGACAGAATTAAGAATCGTATCACAAGGGTGATTTCATTCCTAGTTCTCCTGACGGTCGTATTTTCTCCACCAGTTGTATTGACAGCAGCTTATCTTTGAGCTGCTGTACTCTGTGGTTCTTCTCTCGCCTTTCTGAGAGAGAAGTCCAGAGTTGATTCCATTGTCTTGCTCGCTGCTTCAGGACGAGATGACAAGGAACTGGCATCAACAAGAAGATCCAAAGATGTAATAGACCTTCATTTGTTATACTTAGAATAAAAATCTGGGATGTAGTAGATTTCCATTAAGATGTATCTATATTTTTAAAGAATGAATAAAGAATGATTTTCTCTTCTTTATGATTTGATTTTGATGTGATGGGAAATAAAAATCCAGAAGAAATGTGTATGTGACAAGTTGCTGATGTAAATAATCAGAATTCATAGGTATGGAGCACATGAATTCATAAAAATAAGAGACAATCATTGCCAAATGAATGATAAGTCAAAGAAAGTGAATGAATGAACAGTTATCTCGAGTTTCCATGAAAAGATTCTGAATGAATGAACAGCTGTCTCGATTCTCGAGGAAGAGAATAAATGAATGAACAGTTATAAATGAATGAACCGTTGGACTTCTTTCAAAAAGTTGCATCAATTCTCGAAACCGACTATCTAGTCGTTCTGTCTATAAATAGAGCAAAACTTTCGTATATATCGTCAATTTCTTTTCTTTCTATACAAAATGTCTTCCAAAGATTTTCTCACTCCAAAGATCGAAGGAAAGACCGAGACGCCTCATGCCGAGCCTCCGAAGCATCCTCAGAAAGAACGGGGTGAAGGCTCAATTGCTCCTGCACCAGGACAGGACTTAATTGCTAAGCTAGCGGAGCCTGGGAAGACAGCCGAAGAAGAGGTATTGAGGATGGCTGCTTGTGAGTTTCTGGTACGTTCAGACAACGAGATGTTTGAACTGTTGGCAAACTATGTATATGATCATGAAAGATCGAGGCCTCCTCCCCGTCCTTAATATTATGTAATCCCATTCTGCTTTTGAAATAAAATGAACTTTATTTACATTATTTCTCTGAAATGAAGTACACTCTGCTTTTATAAAATAATATTTTTTAAGAAATTTGCCATTGATAGGCATCATAGCAACTCTGCCATCTATATCAGTTAATTGATAGGCTCCATTCGAGAAAACCTTATTTACCACATAGGGACCTTTCTATTTTGCCTCGAACTTGCCTTTGCTCATATGAGTCTTAATCATAGGACGTCTGACTGTAAGAACTAGCTCCCCTTCCTGAAATGTTCGCATTCTGACTTTGCGATTAAAAGCTTTTGAAATCCGAGCTTGATAAAGTTCGATGTGCTGTTGAGCCAGCAGCCTTTTCTCGTCGAGCGCCTCCAATTCTTGAAGTCGAAGATGATTATTATTCTCAGTAGTAAGTTCATTTGCAATGGCGATTCTCAATGAAGGAATTTGAATTTCCAGTGGTAAGACAGCTT
This sequence comes from Iris pallida, assembly GCA_029216955.1. Lineage (NCBI taxonomy): Eukaryota > Viridiplantae > Streptophyta > Magnoliopsida > Asparagales > Iridaceae > Iris > Iris pallida. Next base: position 701,282 of record JANAVB010017599.1, read on the forward strand.
CACATCCATATACTAGCAAAAATGGTGTACAACCTGTGGGATTACGGACTGTAGTACGATAAGCCCATAGACATTCTCCAAGCTTCTCACTCCAATTACATTTGTTAATAGAAACAAACTTTTTAAGGAGTTTGATAATAGTCTTGTTGAATGCTTCGGCTAACCGGTTAGCTGCAGGATTATAGGCCGTAGAAGCGACATTATTGATTCTGTTGTCATCACAGAACCTGATAAATTTCTGACTGACGAACTGTGGTCCATTATCATGGATAATTCGATGAGGTACACCAAATCTGTATATCATATGATGTTTGATGAAATTGATGACACTACTAATTTTCACTTCAGCTAGAGGTATAGCTTCAGCCCATTTAGAGAAATAATCGGTTATAGCCAGAATGAACTGATGTCCTTTAGATGAAGGTGGATTGATTAGACCAATCCATGCCCCAAGCTTCAAAGGGCCATAAGGCAGTGGTCGATGAAGAAACTCCGACGGTTGGTGAATGAAATCCGTATGAATCTGACATGCTCGGTATTTCCTTGCATAATCAATGGCATCTGATACCATAGAGGGCCAGTAATAGCCCATACGCCAAATACGATCCTGAAGTTTAGGACCAGGTTGATGTGCTCCGCAAACGCCATCATGAGCTTCGCATAATATCTATTTTGCTTCATCACCAGCAAGACATCTCAAAAGTAATCCATCAAAGGTTCTTCAATAGAGAGTCTTAGTTGTGTGATTATAATAGAATCGAAGTGATCGGCAACGAATACTTGTAGCTTCCTTAGGATCTTCTGGCAATATGTTATGTAGTGCAAAATCAATAAAAGGTGCTCTCCAGTCTTCGTTAAGGACATTGACTTCAGTTGAATGGCTGAATTCAATATTATGGTTGTTTTCAACACAAAATAGTTCTCTATTAGAGATAACAACCATTTGTTGTCTTTTGACTGAAACTGCCAATGTAACACCCCAGTCCCAAAATACGTAGGACTAGGAACGTGACATGCCAGCTGTATTCATACGAAGTACATATGCCTCGTATGGATACATAAGCTGTAAAATACAGTAGAACTAAAACTAATCTCATCCACACAAAATAAATGAATAAAAGATATCATATAATCAACTATGAATTGTCATTGGTACATATAGTTTGGCGGAGACAAATCCACTACCAACTATGAAAAGAAATACATGATATACAAAAGAATAATTTTGGTGAGCGAAGCGAAGACGATCAAAGTGCAATCGTCCTCGAAGAAATAGAGATGATCATGGCCACGGCTAGAACACCTGTGAAAGACAAGAGCACACACCTGGCGAGATAACTAGGTCCTCAGAGGGACGTAACAAGACACATAATATCATGATAATATAACTGAATATAAATTGCTCAAATAAATAAGTAAAATTGAATTATAACATGGTCCAATACACACCAATTGAACTAGCTTACCATCCCCCCAACCAAACAAGGACAAGAGATGGTAAACTAATTCACGGTGACGTATCTTTCCATGCTATGAATCCAATATGGTATCCGGACCCCAACAAGGTTCAATACCTTCTCATCGGAGTAGTAAGCCACACCTACAACCAAACAAGGACAAGATATGACGAACTAATCCGCGACAAGTTATTGTTCGAAGCCACGGTCAGGTACAAGCACCCAAACCAAGAGAACTCGTATCTAACGGATAAAGGTACCTAACAGTTCTAAGTGAAATGTAGTTAAGAACAATCCTTCCTACGCATGGGCCCCGGCTAAATAGGATCGGCATAGTCCCTCCTTGGGGCACCAGAGGCCCAACCAATAAGAGCATAACGTTCCGCAGAATGCCAGTGGCCGTCAGTAATCATGGGTCATCAACCCCGTATCTCCAGCGGAGCTTCCGGGTCACAAGGGAAAGTGCATCGAAGCCCATACGCTAAGGAATTGTCCTCCCCGCCCAATGCCTACTATGTTGTATCCACAACAGTAAACCTCTATATCCGCTAAGTCAAACTAGCATGCAATTCTATTAGCGATTAATCCTATCACACGGCTTATACGCATCGGTGGCCAGCCAGTCACGCATGTCCGTATTCTACATGCGACACACAACTTCGTGGTACAATGTGTCAAGGACAATGAATGCAACACACAAGAATGGTCCCTTAAATCTAGGTTTAATGTGTAAGAAAACTAATACATAGTGTAGAAGCATGGAAATAGATAGGAAATCCTATGCGGCTCAAGACTAGGAGAGTTTCATGCGGCTCAAAAGTTCATTAGAGTACCATACGGCTCAAAAGTTTATTAGAGTTCCATGCGGCTCAAAAGTTCATTAGAGTTTCATGCGGCTCAGAAACCCCCTAGCTCCATGCGGTTCTATACAGCGGCATCATTCAATGCCACGTACAGCTGGCCATTAAGCAGCGGCCTCATTTAATGCTCTGACATAACAAGACGGCTCTGACATAAAGTAGAGCTGACAGCTCTGACATAAAGCTGGAATGATGACTCTGACATGAAGGCGTGCTCCTAAGAAAACGAAGAAAATCTCTATAGCTGGCACAAATCCATCAAATCCCAAAGTCTTCCATACAGCTTTGACACGTGGCCAACCGCATGCGGTTCAGATGGAGGCCACCCCCATGCGGCTGCCACTCTCATGCGGCTCGGATTGTGGGATCCACCCTATGCGGTTCAGTTGGAGGCCATCTTCATGCGACTAGAATCCTGAGAGGCCATCCCCATGCGGCTGCTACTCTCATGCGGCTCAGGTCATATGGGCCACCTTCATGCGGCTCGAATCCCGAGAGGCCACCCTTAATCGGTCGCTACTCTCATACGGCTCGGATCATGGGGACCATCTCCATGCGGCTCAAATATTGAGAGGCCACGTCCATGCAGCCTTGACACGTGGCCAGCCTTATGCGGTTCAAATCCTCAGAAGCCATCCTCATGCGGCTCAGATTTCGGAGGCCATACCTATGCGGCTGCCACCTTCATACGAATCAAATCCTGAGAAGCCACCATCATACGGCTTTGTCAAGATACCCTATCCCTGTGGCTCACGGTTAGGACACGTGGCAGAGGATCAGTTCCACCGAATCGCTGTATAATGATGGTTGGACACGTGGCACTAAATCAATCAAGATTTATCCACTCAGATTTGTTACTATCAACAAATCCCAACAACCAGATTTAGTACAATCATCATAATTAGCCAGATCAAATCAGATTTATTATAAATAAGCAGATTGAACACGTGGCAAGATATCTAAGCTTGCCATAACAAATCACAAAGATTCGTGGCAATCAACATTAATTGCCCATACGGATTTGGCACAATCAACATTAATTGCCCAAATTTGTTTGCAACCAAGATTAACGGCCCAGATTAATTGCCAACCAAGCAGGATAAAAAAATGGTAATTAATCCCCAAACCGCCGACTTTTCAAGAAAAAATTATTGTAAACCCTAATGATCACACTCTACTCCTATAAATAGCAAGGTGCCATTCCTTTGCAAAACCCTGGAGAAAAAAGAGCACAGAGGAGAAAAAAAGAGCACAGAGAGACAAAGGCACGTACAGAAGAGTCTCTCCACCCATTTCGAGAGCATTTCTTTATCAGAGCCAAGGCTACGTCCGATCGTCCAAGGAGTAAGGCAGAGCTGCCGTCGCTTTCACGAGCCTCTACCGTCACCCCCCCAGAAAATAAATAAATAATTATACTTAGATTGCTGTACCTAGGTTTTTATCCCTAGGCTTTCTTTATACAAGCGAGTTTGATTGTGAGTCTAAGTTCAGTCCTCCTATAAAATTGTTCTGCACTTTTACAATCAATGGCAAATACGCTGGCGACTCTGCTGGAGACCAACTTCTCCACGATTGAGGAGTTGGTGAAGCAATCGGACGCAGCCAAACTTGGTCCCACTCAATAAACGCTGGTCGCCCGGTTCGACCAACAGGCGTTTGAAGAAATGCTCTCCAACGGGAGCGCTGGTCCGGTCCAGCGGCGAGCCCGCACGAAAAAGGCCCACAGGGAGTGGAGGCCCAAATTATTTGCTCCTCCCCAAGCTCTCGAAGGAGTACTCTCTGTTGCCCAAAACAGCAGGGAAGACTCTCTTACGGTCCCACTTCAGACCATAGAGGACTCTGCTGTCCCCAAGTTCGACAGAGGAAAACACTACGATGTTGGACTTGCAGGGGCAAAAGGTAACTCTATACGGTCCAGGAAGAAGTCGCAGAAGGGCGCTAGCCGTATGAAGATTCATGCGGCCACAAAAGCTAGCCGTAGACAGAAGGCTCATGCGGCCAGTGTTGCAAGCCATATGAAGGATGCTCATTCGTCCACTATGACTCCCAGCCACATGGAAGAGGCCCACGCGGCTACTACAACTCCCAACCGTATGCAAACCGCCAGCCGCATGCGGGCTGCTTATGCGGCCATAAATGCCAACCGCATGCAGGCAGGATATACGGCTAAAAAGCTCAGCCGTAGGCCATCTGCTTCATGCGGCTCGGGCTCAGTCTTTGACCGCCTCTCGGGCGATCCTGATCCCAGATACTCTCATGTACCAGTCTCCTTGGACTCTTCCTACTACGTACTCTCAGGTGCTAGAAGGAAGAAGTCTCGGGCAGCACGGGCTCATCGAGCTCAGACAGCTGTCCCAACTTCTGACTATCAAGGCGTCCCACTGACTATTACGTGGGCCTCTGATGGAAAGTTGTATAAAACTATCCGTGTCCAGCCCCCGGCGGCCAACTGTCACCCCCAGTTTCCAAAAATACGGGTATTTTTATCATTTTTCACTTTTGAATATTTTTGAAATTATTTATTTATTTATTGTAATATTTTGGGGTTATTTGAGTCGGGTTCAAATTTTAACTCATTCCGACTTGTATCGGGGACCCGGGGTAGTTTTGACTCTAGCGGGCCCACACACTAGTTAGCCATGGCCCACATATTAGTTATTTTAGTTAGTAACTAGACTAATTATTTTGGTTAGTATTAATATGGATTAGTATTTTAGGATTGACCAAACTACCCCCGACTTAACCCTTTACCAATGTATTAGTAAATAGACTAAAAAGGGGCTTTTGGACTTTTCCTAATATGACAAAACCACCCATATTGGCTGGCCACTTTTGGTATGGATAGGAATTAGCCACTTCATTGTTTTCTTTTCCATTCTCTCTCTTGTTCTTCCCTAATTTTTCTAGAGAGCAATCCCTAATCAAATCATCCCCAAACCTTTCCATTTCTTCACCAAACCTTCATCCTTCCTTCTCCATTCTATCCAAGGAAGGAGCTCCTCAAGTTTGAGAGGATTCGGAGCTTGTTCGTGTCCGTTTGGGATTCCTACGTGGCGGTGGCATTTCGGGATCGAATCGAGTCACCGGAAGGTATAAATCCTTTCCCTCTCTCATTTCTCTCATGCATTAGATTCATTTTGACATATAAGAATGACCTCCTTGGTTTGGTACCCATTGGTGTCAATTTCGTGTCTATTTGGACATTTGTAGAGGTGTCCTATGTGTAGGATCGTGTCCTAGTGGGAAAACCCACTATTTGGACACATGTAATTTGTTTGTGCATTTATTTGATGTGTTCTAATATTATTCTAGATTTTTCTATGTGTTAGGAATGTGTTTTCCCTAGTATCATTATGTATCATATTATCTAAACCTATATGTATATATATATGGTTATATATATCATTCTATATATATATATATATATATATATATATATATATATATATATATATATATATATATATATATATATATATATTTTTTTTTTTTTTTTTTATATATATATATATATATATATATATATATATATATATATATATATTATATATATATATATATATGGCTTATATATATATATATATATAAGTGTATATATTTATGATGGGAATGTGGTGTGTACATTGTGATGGGAGGGGGCTATAGTGGTTCGGCCAAGAGGAGTTGGATATGTGTGTGTATGTTAGTATAGTGGTAGTGCTTGGTTAAATATTTGAGAAGGGAAATGTGAAGAGGAGTTATATGGAGAGTTGAGTTTGTGAATGAATAGGAGGGAGGGGAAAACCACTGTCCTAGAAATCAGCCCCTAAACTGTCCAGATTTTTGCATTACTTGGCTGTCACTTGAACAGTCCCATTGGACTGAAAACCAGTCCCCAAAACCTGTTGGTTGCAGTCCAGAAATCACCCCATTGCTGTCATTTTTGGCCTATTCAAACAGCCCCACATTCCACCCTTAACAGCCCAGGTTTAACCCCAAATGGCTGTCCCTATGTAATGTCCCAAATTCGTGATACGTATTTAGTGTACGTATACGTGTTTTGGACCCATATTTTATTTAATCATGATTAGTTATCTTGGTTTATTTTGCACTGGCTTGGTTTTATTGGCATTGATAGTTAAATTGGTTTTAATGGTTCATTGGATTAGTGAAGCTTGGTTTATTTCATGATTTATTTGGTTTAAATTGCTAGAGAGAGAGTTTATTGGCCTTGACTTGATTCACCTTGGTTTATCTTGGCTTGGTTTATTCCTGGGTTGGTTCGGCTTGGTTTGGTTTGCTTGGTTCATTATGAACCATAGGGGTGAACCCCCTACCTACCACCACCATCCCCATTTATTAACCCCTTCTCCTTTCTCTCTCTTCATTAATCGTCATCTTTTTCTTCTTTCTCATTTACTTCCTTACCTACCAGAGAGAGAGAGAGAGAGAGAGAGGTCTAGGCAAGTACAACTTGCTTCATGAAGGAACTCCAATTTTATTGCTTCATTCTCTTCCTTACAACATTTTAACTTACTTTAGTACTTGACATTTCTACTTTCTATGGCTAGATTCTTGTAGATCTAAGTTTATACTATTTTCGGATTACTTGGGTTTTGATCTATTTAATCTTGTTTTTATCAAGTTCTGATGGTTCCATGTTGTAGAGCATTTCGTTCTGCTCTATTTTGACCTATGGAAGTTCGGATTTGGACTCTGGATAAAAGGTTCATGGAGCTTGGGAGCCATGGCTTGAAGAGTTCTTCTCTTCGGAAGGATGGAGAAGAAGAACTGTTCACAGCCACATGAACTTAGCCGCATAGTCTCTATGCGACAAGTTTTCTTCCTGCCGTATAAGCCTTGCTGCACTGTTTAGTCGCATGGCCTATGGCGCAGGGACTAACTCCTCAGTCGCATGAAGGTTTAATCCTCGGCCGCATGAACTTTCAATCCCAGCCGCATGACTTAGGACCATTATTTTAGCCGCATGTGACTTAACTCGGGCCGCATGGACTTGATTGGTTTTTTTAGCCGTATGAACCCCTGATTGAATCCTAGCCGCATGAAGACCCGCCCATTTCCAGCCGCATTGGACTGAGCCGCATGCGCCCTATTTTGCCTGGCCGCATGGGGACTAGTCCTTACCCAGCCGCATAAGGCTCCTACCCTATCAAACCGCATGTGTCCTTGAGTGAACCTAGCCGCATGCGCCCCTTTGCTTATGCAGCCGCATGTGCGCCCATCTTATCGAGCCGCATGAACCCGTGTCTTCTCGGCCGCAGGAGAACCACTCCCCCGCTGGCCGCATAAGGATCCATTCTCCCCGCCAGCCGCATAGGCTTGGTTTCCGCCAGCCGCATGCACTCATATCTCTCCAGCCGCATGGGGTGCTCTGGCTGAGCCGCATATGCCCCTTCCTTACCACTGGCCGCATACGACTGATACCCTTCAGCCACCTGAATCTATTCTCCTGAGCCGCATGAATTTATCCCCCTGAGCCGTATGGACTTCCTGTGCCTTGTCTTGTTATATTATTATTATTATTATATATTTTTACGTTCATTTTATATCCTTACGTCTTTTGTCCTGAACTTGATTGACATGATTGAAATGATAACTGACATGACATGATAGTGGCCCGCCGTGGCGCACTCCTGATAAAGTACACTTGGCATGATAACCTGACATGATATATCTTGATAAGCTGTTGCGACGGCTACCTAACATGACCTGACCTGTATAAGTAACCTGGACACCGTGGACGATTGTGCTTGTACAAATAATTCAGTCCTGTCTTGCATCATGTCTAGGAGGGGACTCCTGAGTACCACGGTCAGGAGTACCTACTGAAATGGACTAAGGTTAATGACTAGTATAATTCATTAGACATGAAGAGATGTTCCCCAGTTACAGGCGATCCCGTTATCCCGGCCGCAAATGTTTGGACTTGTAGCCTGCCGACGAGTATGGCATATTTCCAGCCCACTGTTATGTGGGGCACTCACTATTGTCACTTAAATGATTGAACTCTATTGTTACTCTAATGTATTGTACTCTCCAGATTGTCACTATAACTGCCTGGATAACCTGGATAGCTGCAGGGCCTGTGACTACTTGGAGCATCTCATTGCATCTTGCTAGTAAATAGGATTGTGATAACCCTAGTTAGTTAATGTAGAAAGCCGTAGGCAATGATTGGTCGTGATTGATTGGATAGAGTCTAGTCCAGTATAGTATTGTCTAGAAGTGATTGATTGCAAGATTGTACCAGAATGATTGAATTATTGTCACTCCAGATTGTTACTACAATGATTATACTCTATTGTCACCCTAGCGTATTGTACTCTTCATTGTCACTATTATTATTGTACTCTCTCTTATTTTTACCTTAATGATTGTCACCTTTAGCAATAAATGATCAGAGACTAAGTTCTGTTCAGGTGAAGGGTTACAATCTCGGTCGTTGTTTGGTTTAAGGATTGTAACCTGGCTTCCGGAATAGTATCTTCGTCTTCTCTTCATATATTGCCCAGCTATATTTTATTTAGCATGATTCTCCAGTTATCTTATGTCATGATGCTTTACTTAATCATTTCCTCTAATTGGGATAAGTGCATTGGTAGTGCACAAACCTCAATCTGCGTTATTTATTGTTATTTTCTTACATGTTGAATGCTAATGATTTGTTGGTTTTAGTTCTTAAGTGAAGCCTCCTTTATGGCACTTGCTCTTTCTGGGGTCTGACCCAGCTGGTTTTGTATGGCCAGATACCGGAGCAGCACCAAAGGATCTCCCTGCCTTCCAGCCCGATGGTGGTCACCAGGCGTAACCAGGGCATCGAGTGGGTTTTTTTTGTTCTCCCACTGTAATATTGTAAATTATTCTTTTGAGGCGTTTAGCCGACGAGCAAGTGTTAGCTCGATTGTACTTACTTACTGTCTGCCTACGGGCTGTAACATGATTGACAAGCCCCGGGGGTTGATCATGTATGACTGAACTCTTGCTAGTCCTCACATTTTATAACGACTAGCTTCATGATCATTCCGAATATATAATGTATGGGACGCCTTACTATTGTGTATTTGGTGGTCTGATATCTTGTAACTATTATTAGTTGGTTGAGATTGAGACAATAGGCTATTTATGACCTTAAGAGACTGATGGATTGTAGTGAAACCCTCACATATCTAGACAGCCGTGACCGTATAGCGGTGTGGATTCCATTCCGTTATACGTAGCTGGCTATGTCTGCCCCCGCTCTCCAGTATTCTGGTTCTGGGGCGTGACACCCTATAACCCCACAAATCAGTCCCTTTTTAGCCTCAAATTCAGTCCCTACAAACTCCCATAGATGGCTGTCCTGTTAACCCAATTTCAGTCCACAAACATGCCACATATCAGTCCATACTACACCCCAACAGTTCCCCCAAGAACCATCAAAATCTATCCTCCATAACAGTCCTACAAACAACCACAAATCTGTCCAAGTTTTGCCCTATTGTAGCTGTTCCAACAGTCCATGTATTCCCCTCATTTGGCTATCCCTTTGCTCCTAAACAACCAGTCCAAAACCCACACTAAACAGCCACTAAAACCCCATTTCCTGCTGTCTAAAACAGCCTAGGAACTTCCCTTTGTGGCTGTCCTTTTTGACTCAATTCAGTCCAGAAATTTCCTACTTGGACTGTCCATTTCAGTCCCTACTTGGCTGTCCCATTTAACACATTAAATCAGTCCAAATATAGCCTGTATTGTAGTCCACATTTGTCCCAAATTTCAGTCCAAACATGCCCATAACAACCACCCTAAACCTGTCCACATTTTGCCTATGTGTGTGTGTAGTTGTGAGTTTATGTGTATGTGTGTGAGAGCTATATGAGTGTAGTTAAGTAAACCATAGTTTAGCCTATGTGCAACTAGTAGGAAAACCTATAGAGAAGCCTATGAGTGTGATATTTGTGAGTGTATTATGTGAGAGTGTTGTGTGTGAGTGAGTGTGATATGTGTGGGTGCTAGAGGATGTGAGATTCATGATATGGATTAGGTAATAGGGTAAACCAATACCCATGTATCCTAACATAGCCTAGATACCTAGGATACCTATTTTCGTTGGTAGGTAAACCTTAGATAGGTTGATATCTATCTACCCTAAGGAGCCTAGGCTAGTGCCTTGGGTATTTGCGGGGTTTCCTTGGGATTGGGCAAGGTATCGGGATTTACCTTGGTAGTGTAATGTTAGTTTTGCCTAGGAATAGGGTATTAGTGTTAGGAGTCTAAGATAGAGTTAGAACCCGATTCTCTTGGTTGGTAATGATCAAATATGGTGCTCACAGACTAGTTTTGACGTCGGTTGACCTTTTTGACCAAAAGTCAACAAAAGTCAACCGAGGGTCAAACTTAGCCTTTAAGCGACCTGATTTGACCGAAACCAAACCAGAGTTGACCAGTTGACTGAAAGTCAACAGTTGGTCAACGTTAGACTAGTTTGACCTAGAGTTGACAAGAGTTGACCAGAGTTGACTTTTGACCAAAAGTCAACTGTGAGTCAACCCTTGAACCAGATTGACCTCGTTTGACTTGGATTGACTCCCAGTGACCTGGTATGACCTAGTATGAGCCAGTATGACCTAGTGTGACTCAGTCTGACCTAGATTAACCTAGTTTTGACTTAGACTTGCATTCATAACTTGAATTAGCTTCATTTTTCAGTATTTAGCCCTGTTTGACTCATAGTATCTTATTTTTGGTCTGTGATCACTCTGAGCGTCTGTTCACCTTATCAGCTCAGGACCACAGGCGAGTACATTTACTGATAGTTTTTATTGTCTTGATATCTGCTATATCTGATTCAGTTGTATTGTTATACTCGATTTCCAGTCATGACAGTTCACGGACTAGTATATGTTGGATCATGACATGGGATGTTATTCCTAGAGTTACATGGTATATTGGTACATATTCTGTCTTATTTCAGTGTATTGGTATAGACAACGATTTCAAAAGGGGACTTGCTACCCTCTTATGGAATCCCGTGTCATAACATGTCATGTCTAGATCCATTGTACTATTCGGGGATGGGGTAAGTTATTAGTGGTTGTGTGATCAAATTCCCACATGGTTTTATGGTACATATGGTTCATAGCTATACCCTCGCCTCACGACGGGTAAAGCCTTACCCTATACGGTTCATAGCTTTCCATGGTGAATGGCCTTATCGTTCTATTGTATACAGGGTTCATAGCCGGTCTGATGGAAAGCCTGAGCATATTTTTCCCAAGCCGATCACATAACACACTAATAATTCAAGGCACCTTTTATATTTATTATCTCTGGTGACTAAGTTCTGTTCGGGAGAAGGGTTACAGCTCCGGTCCTTGTTTGGTTTAGGTGTTGTAACTCGGCTTCCGAATAGTTCCCAAGTCATCCTATATTTATGTATTATCGCCCTTTTCAGTACTCACATCATTATATGTATTTCCAGTTGATTTTGTCTTATATTTTATTACACTGTCTCTTATAGCTTTTGTCAATTCACATGGAACTGCTGTTGGTATTTGTACTTGCTTATTTTCCTGACAGGATACCGTTGACATATTACAGATGATTCCGAGGCTGATTGCCCGACTTGCCATGGGGTAGAGTCTGACGGAGTAGATTTAGACTGTGGCTTGTTGGTAGAGCCACTTGATTTTGCTCACCCTGAGTAGTATAGCTAGTTAGGTTTGCCTGGCCTGCGAGCCTGCTAGCACTGTCAGCTGTAGTATCTATTATATATATTTTCTGAGACCATGGATGTTTGTGTATATCTCTGACTTGTGGATCTTGGACTCATTTCCTGTATTATCTATCGTATTTTTCTTTTCGGGCTATCTACCTTAGTTTGATATATGTGGTTGAGACTATATTGCTATGTCACCTCCATTCGGAGAGTATATACTGTACAGGTACATTTATCTGTTTTAGTCATAGTATTTACAGACCTATATACAGCGTTCTTCCACCGATACTGCGGCGTAGGATGGACTTAACTACGTGCTCGTACCCCTCTTCAGGGTGCGGGTCGTGACACATTTTTGTGGTGGCCCAAGCTGGTCTGTGTCGCAATTAGTGCGATCTCGTAATGGTGCTCAACTTAGAGTACTAATTACGAGCCTGCGACTAGGACGTAGGATCTAGGGTATGATAGGAGTTACTCAATCACATTTAAGGAAATTTCTGATCTTTTGATTACCATGACAACTCTTCTTACATTTGAATTCAATTGTCCTCTTTTGATAATATCTTATCATCTGCCATATTGATCTCTTGGGTTCAATTCATCTTCAGGATGACGGTGACTCGTTCTCAGGCGGCAGGGCCTAGCACAGTTCCAGAGAGGTCAGATCCGGGAGGTCTTCCACCTCCGGCTATGGGAGTAGCAGTCGAGAGAGCAGTAGCCACAGTCCCTGCCCTTCAAGCAGGAGTAGCAGCAACAATTCCCGGAGGTCTTCCACCTCCAGCTGAGGAAGCTACATTTCAGGGAGCTGCCACATCAGTCCCTGCCCTTCCGGCGGGAAGCAGCAGCAGCGACGGTTCCAGGAGGTCTTCCACCTCCATCAGCGAGACCGTCCATGGTCATCCCTGACATTCTTCCACCGCCGCCTCAGTTACCGACAGATACTCAGGGGATGATGGCCCTTCTGCAGCAGATGCTGCAGACACAGAGAGCACAGGCAGAGGCACAGCACCGTCAGGCAGAGATGCTGCGACAGACCATGGAGAACTCGCATCAGTTAGCTATGGCAGCAGTGGAGAAAGGTGCACCAGCTACAGTTCAGGAAGCACCAGTACAGCAGCAGGGTCAAGGGAGGCCTGGTACACACCTCCACTTCAGGAAGATGAACCCACGGGAGTTCAAGGGTACCGAGGGTATCCTATACACGGATGACTGGCTAGAGGATGTCCAGCGGAGTCTGGAGTTGGCAGAGGTTCCGAGAGGTCTGTGGGTGACGTCTGCAGCGAGCCAGTTCTTCGATATAGCGCTGACTTGGTACCGCACGGATCCGCGTGCGTCAATAAGAGGTATATCTTGGGAGGACTTCTGGAAGCTCTTTAAGGAAAAGTTCTACCCAGATGTAGCCTTGACAGCTTTGGAGGGGCAGTTTGCCAGTCTGGTGCAGGAGAACTCGTCGGTAGACGAGTATGCAGCGGAGTTCTTCCGCCTGAGCAGGTTTGCACCTAGTTTGGTCTAGGATGAGGGGTACAAGGCCCGAAAGTTCCGGAGGGGTCTCATTCATGCAGTGCACACTCGCACCTCTGGGAGACGTGATGCGACCTTCGAGCAGATCCTTATGGAGGCGCAGATTGCAGAGGAGGACTTCGGCCTCAAGCCGAAGAGGGGCAAGTGACGCTCTTGGAGCTAGTTCGAGTGCAGGGCCAGCGAAGCGCCCATATTTCTAGCAGAGGCAGTTTCAGCAGCAGCAGCCTCAGTTACAGTTTCAACAGGCACCGGCGTGTGCCCAGTAGTACCAGGGACAGGGCCGGAGGCAGGACATCCAGTGTGCCTTCTGCAAGAAGATGGGGCACACCCGGGAGGCTTGTAGGATGAAGCTGGGAGTCTGTTTATTCTGTGGAGCTCCAGACCACCAGGTGAAGGACTGTGCGGTCCGTGCAGCCAGACAGGCAGGCCAGGACAGAGTGCAGCAGGCTATGGGAGGCCAGCAGGGGTGAGCTTTCGCTATGACAGTTGAGCCCACTCAGGCAGTAGCAGAGCATATAGCAGGTTCCAATCTTTCGAATCTCCTTTTCGTATTTGCCTTCGTAAACTGTCTTGAACTTCGATTCTATCTGTTCTTGATCGTTGGGTGAAAATTGTTCTTGTGATGTGATTTCCTTCTGAGATAAGTTGTATGGGCTAGGTTGCCTCGATTATGAGATTTAGAATCCTCTAGGGTCATGCTAGCAGGCAGAATGAGGACATATAGTCGGACTATGGACGTATTTCTCGGGTATGGGAATTTATGGTTTTCGCTGCCAAGCTTGCGGCAATGTGAAAATTTTAAATACCATAATTCTAGAGGTATGTACCGTAGTTGAGGACTCTGTGATTATCGTAGCCTTGCTCACTGGCATGACGAAGATTCTGAGTATCATGATGATAGGACAGACGCATACGATTATCAAATTGCATGATTTTGTTTTGTGTGTTGCTTTGTTTTAATTTTTGAGGATGAATTTTTAAGGTGGATAGACTTGGAGTTTCTAATTGAGAGTAATTTCAAATTTTGAAATTTTCAGTCATTTAATTCATGCTTTGATTTTGAGATTTTAAATCATTTTAAATTTTAAACCATGACTTGTGATTTGAGATTTTACTATTATTTGGTTTTAATTTCGAGGACAAATTTTTTTAAGGTGGATAGATTTGTCACCCCCAGTTTCCAGAAACAGGGGTATTTTTATCATTCTTCACTTTTGAATATTTTTGAAATTATTTATTTATTTATTGTAATATTTTGGGGTTATTTGAGTCGGGTTCGAATTTCAACTCATTCCGACTTGTATCGGGGACTCGGGGTAGTTTTGACTCTATCGGGCCCACACACTAGTTAGCCATGGCCCACATGTTAGTTATTTTAGTTAGTGACTAGACTAATTATTTTGGTTAGTATTAATATGGATTAGTGTTTTAGGATTGACCAAACTACCCCAGACTTAACCCATTACCAATGTATTAGTAAATAGACTAAAAAAAGGGGCTTTTGGACTTTTCCTAATAGGACAAAACCACCCATATTGGCTGGCCACTTTTGGTATGGATAGGGATTAGCCACTTCATTATTTCCTTTTCCATTCTCTCTCTTGTTCTTCCCTAATTTTTTTAGAGAGCAATCCCTAATCAAATCATCCCCAAATCTTTCCATTTCTTCACCAAACCTTCATCCTTCTTTCTCCATTCTATCCAAGGAAGGAGCTCCTCAAGTTTGAGAGGATTCGGAGCTTGTTCGTGTCCGTTTGGGATTCCTACGTGTCGGTGGCGTTTCGGGATCGAATCGAGTCACTGGGAGGTATAAATCCTTTTCCTCTCTCATTTCTCTCATGCATTAGATTCATTTTGACATATAGGAATGACCTCCTTGGTTTGGTGCCCATTGGTGTCCATTTCGTGTCCATTTGGACATTTGTAGAGGTGTCCTATGTGTAGGATCGTGTCCTAGTAGGAAAACCCCCTATTTGGACACATGTAATTTGTTTGTGCATTTATTTTGATGTGTTCTAATATTATTCCAGATTTTTCTATGTGTTAGGAATGTGTTTTCCCTAGTATCATTATGTATCATATTATCTAAACCTATATGTATATATATATGGTTATATATATCATTCTATATATATATATATATATATATATATATATATATATATATATATATATATATATATATATATATATATATATATGTGTGTGTGTATATTTTATATATATATATATATATATATATATATATATATATATATATATATATATATATATATATATATATATATATATAATATATATATCATTCTATATAAATATATATATATTTTTTTTTTCATTCTATATAAATATATATATATATATATATATATATATATATATATATATATATATATATATATAAAAATATATATATATATATATATATTTTTATATATATATATGTATATATATATATATATATATATATATATATATATATATATATATATATATATATATATATATATATATATATGGCTTATATATATAAGTGTATATATTTATGATGGGAATGTGGTGTGTACATTGTGTTGGGAGGGGGCTACAGTGGTTCGGCCAAGAGGAGTTGGATATGTGAGTGTATGTTAGTGTAGTGGTGGTGTATATATATATATATATATATATATATATATATATATATATATATATATATATATATATATATATATATATATATATATATATATGGCTTATATATATGGCTTATATATATAAGCCATATATATATGGCTTATATATATATGGCTTATATATATAAGTGTATATATTTATGATGGGAATATGGTGTGTACATTGTGTTGGGAGGGGGCTACAGTGGTTCGGCCAAGAGGAGTTGGATATGTGTGTGTATGTTAGTGTAGTGGTGGTGCTTGGTTAAATGTTTGAGAAAGGAAATGTGAAGAGGAGTTATATGGAGAGTTGAGTTTGTGAATGAATAGGAGGGAGGGGGAAACCACTGTCCTAGAAATCAGCCCCTAAACTGTCCAGATTTTTGCATTACTTGGCTGCCACTTAAACAGTCCCATTGGACTGAAAACCAGTCCCTAAAACCT
Source organism: Iris pallida (assembly GCA_029216955.1). Lineage (NCBI taxonomy): Eukaryota > Viridiplantae > Streptophyta > Magnoliopsida > Asparagales > Iridaceae > Iris > Iris pallida. The sequence continues at coordinate 717,912 of JANAVB010017599.1, forward strand.
GTTGGTTGCAGTCCAGAAATCACCCCATTGCTGTCATTTTTGGCCTATTCAAACAGCCCCATATTCCACCCTTAACAGCCCAGGTTTAACCCCAAATGGCTGTCCCTATAACCCCACAAATCAGTCCCTTTTTAGCCTCAAATTCAGTCCCTACAAAACCCCATAGATGGCTGTCCTGTTAGCCCAATTTCAGTCCACAAACATGCCACAGATTAGTCCATACTACACCCCAACAGTTCCCCCATGAACCATCAAAATATGTCCTCCATAACAGTCCTACAAACAACCACAAATCTGTCCAAGTTTTGCCCTATTGTAGCTGTCCCAACAGTCCATGTATTCCCCTCATTTGGCTATCCCTTTGCTCCTAAACAACCAGTCCAAAACCCAAACTAAACAGCCCCTAAAACCCCAGTTCTTGCTGTCTAAAACAGCCTAGGAACTTCCCTTTGTGGCTGTCCTTTTTGACTCAATTCAGTCTAGAAATTTCCTACTTGGACTGTCCATTTCAGTCCCTACTTGGCTGTCCCATTTAACACATTAAATCAGTCCAAATATAGCCTGTATTGTAGTCCACTTTTGTCCCAAATTTCAGTCCAAACATGCCCATAACAACCACCCTAAACCTGTCCACATTTTGCCTATGTGTGTGTGTGTAGTTGTGAGTTTATGTGTATGTGTGTGAGAGCTATATGAGTGTAGTTAAGTAAATCATAGTTTAGCCTATGTGCAACTAGTAGGAAAACCTATAGAGAAGCCTATGAGTGTGATATTTATGAGTGTATTATGTGAGAGTGTTGTGTGTGAGTGGGTGTGATATGTGTGGGTGCTAGAGGATGTGAGATTCATGATATGGATTAGGTAATAGGGTAAACCAATACCCATGTATCCTAACATAGCCTAGATACCTAGGATACCTATTTTCCTTGGTAGGTAAACCTTAGATAGGTTGATATCTAGCTACTCTAAGGAGCCTAGGCTAGTGCCTTGGGTATTTACGGGGTTTCCTTGGGATTGGGCAAGGTATCGGGATTTACGTTGGTAGTGTAATGTTAGTTTTGCCTAGGAATAGGGTATTAGTGTTAGGAGTCTAAGATAGAGTTAGAACCCGATTTACTTGGTTGGTAATGATCAAATATGGTGCTCACAGACTAGTTTTGACGTCGGTTGACCTTTTTGACCAAAAGTCAACAAAAGTCAACCGAGGGTCAAACTTAGCCTTTAAGCGACCCGATTTGACCGAAACCAAACCAGAGTTGACCAGTTGACTGAAAGTCAACAGTTGGTCAACGTTAGACTAGTATGACCTAGAGTTGACAAGAGTTGACCAGAGTTGACTTTTGACCAAAAGTCAACTATGAGTCAACCCTTGAACCAGATTGACCTCGTTTGACTTGGATTGACTCCCAGTGACCTGGTATGACCTAGTATGAGCCAGTATGACCTAGTGTGACTCAGTCTGACCTAGATTGACCTAGTTTTGACTTAGACTTGCATTCATGACTTGAATTAGCTTCCTTTTTCAGTATTTAGCCCTGTTTGACTCATAGTATCTTATTTTAGGTCTGTGATCACTCTGAGCGTCTGTTCACCTTATCAGCTCAGGACCACAGGCGAGTACATTCACTGATAGTTTTTATTGTCTTCATATCTGCTATATCCGATTCAGTTGTAGTGTTATACTCGATTTCCAGTCACGACAGTTCACGGACTAGTATATGTTGGATCATGACATGGGATGTTATTTCTAGAGTTACATGGTATATTGGTACATATTCTGTCTTATTTCAGTGTATTGGTATAGACACCGATTTCAAAAGGGGACTTGCTACCCTCTTATGGAATCCCGTATCATAACGTGTCATGTCCAGATCCATTGTACTATTCGGGGATGGGGGGAGTTATTAGTGGTTGTGTGATCAAATTCCCATATGGTTTTATGGTACATATGGTTCATAGCTATACCCTCGCCTCACGACGGGTAAAGCCTTACCCTATACGGTTCATAGCTTTCCATGGTGACTGGCCTTATCGTTCTATTGTATACAGGGTTCATAGCCGGTCTGATGGAAAGCCTGAGCATATTTTTCCCAAGCCGATCACATAACACACTAATAATTCAAGGCACCATTTATATTTATTATCTCTGGTGACTAAGTTCTGTTCGGGAGAAGGGTTACAGCCCCGGTCCTTGTTTGGTTTAGGGGTTGTAACTCGGCTTCCGAATAGTTCCCAAGTCATCCTATATCTATGTATTATTGTCCTTTTCAGTACTCACATCATGATATGTATTTCCAGTTGATTTTGTCTTGTATTTTATTACACTGTCTCTTATAGCTTTTGTCAATTCACATGGAACTGCTGTTGGTATTTGTACTTGCTTATTTTCCTGACAGGATACCGTTGACATATTATAGATGATTCCGAGGCTGATTGCCCGACTTACTATAGGGTAGAGTCTGACGGAGTAGACTTAGACTGTGGCTTGTTGGTAGAGCCACTAGATTTTGCTCACCCTGAGTAGTATAGCTAGTTAGGTTTGCCTGGCCTGCGAGCCAGCTAGTACTGTCAGCTGTAGTATCTATTATATATATTTTTTGAGACCATGGATGTTTGTGTATAGCTCTGACTTGTGGATCTTGGACCCATTTCCTGTTTTATCTATCGTATTTTCCTTTCCGGGCTATCTACCTTAGTTTGATATATGTGATTGAGACTGTTTTGCTATGTCACCTCCATTCGGAGAGTATATACTGTACAGGTACATTTATCTGTTTTAGTCATAATATTTACAGACCCTATATACAGCGTTCTACCGCCGATAATGCGACGTAGGCTGGACGTAACCACGTGCTCGTGCCCCTCTTCAGGGTGCGGGTCGTGACACCAACGAACGGGATAGTTATCAAGAATCTCCCAACAACGATCAAGGGCAAGTACTCGTACTACCCCCACATCAGGGAGCAGGTAGGACGCCAACACACTCATGTGCTCAGGACTCCCGGGCCCACAAAGCAAGTGACTTGCATGACGTGATCCTTCACAAGCGCAAGGAAAGAGAAGAAGCCTCGGTGTGCAGAGAGTCCTTCCATGGACATAACTGTACCCAAGTCATCATTAATTGCTGCTGCAACAATGTGGCAGTACAAGAAGACTGGTGGCCCATCTTCCAACGACTGCAATACCCAAGCTCGAAAGACAAGGCGCTTCTTGTCGCCTCCTGCAATTATGCTCACAAGATCCCTGGCAGCGGGAGAGGGAAGAAAACAAACGTCTCTAGCCCAAAAATCTCAACCAAGAAACTCTCTTCTAAGCGGTCGTCTACGACCGATATGGGAGGAGTTTTCCAAGGTACTCGCTCAAAGACGAAATCTGCCACACTTAGAGGTTCGTCATCCACATCTCTGGAAGGCGCTGGAGCCGGGGGTAGCACTCTTCCAAGCATCCACGACAATCCAGTGTTCCAAGAAGATAATCCAGGGGAAACGATTCCCCCAACAGATGCAGCAAGTTCCGACGTCCCTGAGGATGTCCAAAACTCTCAAGACGAGGCAAGCCCTGAAGCTGGGGATACCACTCCTTCTGAGTCCGAACCAGAGGAGAACATTTCCACATACCCTGACGACTTCTCTGTAAAACGGTACGAGTCCGAGGGTGCGTCCTCCACCGTCCCTTCCATCTCTCCTCATGTAAGAATGGTGTTCATGACGGACAGCAACCAAGACGGTTCCAGTAATCGCCAACGCATCGACACTCTGGAGGCCATACTGCATGCCTTGGTCAAGTCTGTGGACGAGTTCAAAGCGGCCCTTCCAACTCTGTAAGGAAGGACGCCTGACCAGACAAGCTTGGGTCCTGCGGCGAATGTGGACTCAAATTCGGCTGCACCAAACCCGGGCGACAACCCTCCAACAACAACGGCTCCCACTGCTGCAGACGAGGCCAGGGAGGCAAGAAGAGAGGTCCAGGAGCTTCGGGCCATGTTCTACGCCCGAAAAAACTGCCAGGACCTCAGGATACGACAACCGTATCCTATTGCATAGAGAGATGTACCCTTCCCACCAAGGTATAAACTATTCAACATCAATCCGTATGATGGGAAGACATCTGCAATCAGGTACATTACCTACTTCTAAGTCACAATCGACCATCTGCCTCATGACGACGCCATTCTCACGCGGCTGTTCATTAGAGCGTTGGAAGGGGTCGCCTTTGACTGGTACCGTAACTTGCCGGACAACTGCATCCATTCCTTCGTCGGCTTCAAGCGTATGTTCCTGGAGAGGTTCTACGAAATAGGACAAGATGTGACGATGTCCACTCTCATGGACGTTGTCCAAGGAGAAAAAGATCTGACAAGGAACTATATCGAACAGTTTTGTCAAACCGCGATGAAGTTGCCTTCCGGTAACCCTGATTCCTCCTTAATTGAAATTTTCCAAAAGAGGCTGCTCCCCATAATCAGCCTCTGGATGGGCGAAAGTCAGTTTAAGGATTGGAAGACTTTCATTATCAGCGCCACTAGCACAGAAGACAAATTGAAGAAAGCTCGCCAACTGGGATTGCACGTCTCGGAAGGAGAGGACAAGGGCAAACGCCCTAACACCAACAGCAATAATGGTGGTAATCCCTCCAATAATTGAGACAACAAGGGCAAACAGGCTATGGTGGCCGACACAACTCTGAAGCCTGAACCGAAGCCGACAGAGAAGCAGTGGCCTCAAATGACCTACTCCTTCGAAGGCGGCCATGTCAACCCATCTTGGACATGCTCATACAAGGAGGTCGAATTCAGCTCCCTCCTCCAAGACGTGAGCCTCGTCCTGCAGAGATGGAAGGCCCCAAGTACTGCCACTATCATCGCTATGTCTACCATGCTACACAAGGCTGCTACCAACTAAAGCGATACATCCAACATCTCATCGATTCTAAGGCCTTGGTCATTGATTTCGAAGAGGTGACCGTATGTCACGACCAGCACCCTAGAGTAAGGGCACGAGACGTGGCAACGCCCAGCCTACGCCGCAGTGTCGGCGGTAGAACGCTGTCCTAGGTCACAACAACTAACAATTGAAGGTAATAACAGTTATACTTCCCGAATGGGGGTGACATAACAGAAATATAACTCAACCACAGCTAAGGTAGAACAGGTAAGATAGATTGATAATGAAAGATAAAATATCCAGAACAGAGAATCACAGAGATACAATCCAGAATTCTAAGTGTCTAAATAAGTACATATCCAAATAATAACTCAGGAACTCAATACAAAATCCAGAAAGATAAAGACATCCTAATCTAGGGAAGTAACAACAACTGCTAGCAGGTCCAAGTCACTAGTGATGTCTAATGCTGCACCAAGAGGGATAGACACCAGAGCCTCATCATTCACTGTAAAATTTTCAACAGGTCTAGTCAGGACGGGAGCGAGCACATATCTCTCAAAACAGTTCATAGCAGGTTAGGAGTATAAATCATGCAATAGAGTAAAATACAGGAAGTGCTGAAAAGGAAGTACGAGTAAACAGGAGATATTTTGTAACTGAAAGTAAATACATGATAGTAGAGACTGTAAGTGGCTACGTGATTTAGAGTACAATATGGTTATATAAATGGCTTAGGGGCACATGAATACAAATAAGAGGCACATTTATACAGCTACTGGGGATAATGATCACATAACCAATTCTACTCACCCCGCCCCAATTAATATACAAGGATCCATTCAAGTTACGTTATAAGCACATGAATACAGCTAAGGATACATGAACTCGTGTAATGAGTAGTACATGAGGCACGTGATAAAGCACATGAGAACATATAAAAACATGAACTAGTACGAGTACAAGGAGTACCTGATGCACATGATAAAGTACATGAACATAAAATACCCGATGCACCCGTAAAGGGATAACATCTCAGGAAGGGATCCATATAGTATTAATCCGTGAAGATACGTGTCAGCATCATGTAGAGTAATCTAGAGCAAGAATATAATCCAGGTAAGTATAAAAAGATCAGAGAATGTACTCGCCTGCTATCTGAGTGTCCAAGAGAAATGTACTGTCCGAGGAGTGGTGTCTGGCTCCTATTAGAACATCACAAGTCACAACGAGTCCAGAATGGTAAATAATATGCACTACAATATGTTCTACATGAATCTAGGTCAATTTAGACCAAAGTCAACTCTTGGTCAACTTTGGTCAACCCTAGAAGTCAAACTAGGTCAACCAAGTCTAATCTAGGTCTAGCAAGTTATTCTAAGTTCTAACAAGTCTACTCTAGGTTTACTAGGTTATTCTAGGCAATACCATGTCAAGCCTACCAATACACATCTACCCAAGATTATCACTATAGCTAACAATACACACATTACCCAATACTCTATAACATAATCTATAATACACTATATCATATATACAATACATTAAGTCCTATGGTATTCCATACTCTATGACATCATATCATAACATAAATCCCACATATCATGACACCATACATATAATATATATATTAAAATACAAATACACATATATAGGAAAGCTTGTATATATATATAACAAGGCTTATATATATATACACACATAGGGAGTGAGGGGGAAGGACAGGAGTATATGTGTGTGTAATATATCATAAGGGTGTGTGATGAGAGGGGCATAGACTAGAACATGTGTGTGTCAAGTGGGTGATATAGAAACAGTGAATACTTGTGTGGTATCCTGAGAACAGGGTATACCTATACATGTAGAGAAGGGAAAAAGGAAATGTGTGGTGTACTTGTGTGTGTTAGGCATGAGATTACAAGAGTGTGTGTGTGTGTGCTAGATATCTGAAAATAGTGAGGAACATGTGTGATGTCCTGAGACAGTGAGTGTCACAAGGGAAAAACAGTGTGAGGTTCACTTGTGAACAGTGAACTAATGTACACTGTTCAAACCTGGAAAACAATTAGTGTTCATGTATTTTAAACCTGTGTGTGTGTCAATGGGCTAGAGGGTGTGTGATACAAGCCATTTCAGTTTACAATTCAAAACAGTTAAAGTTAACAGGGAACAACTCAGTAATCAAATACCAATCCCAAACTCAGGTTTTCTGAAAAATAAAAAGGAAGGAAACCAATGCACAGCCTAACCATTATAAACCAATATCTAAAGCTCAGTTATCACATTTACTCAAAGCTAAGGTTCACAATTATCAATTCCATATCAGAGATAAATTCCCAGGTTTTACATAAACCCTAAATCAGGTTTTTGACACAAAACTGGAACCCATCCCATCTCAGTAAATTAGTAGGTAACCATATATCCTGGAAAACAATACAAGCCAACTGAAATTACATCTCAGGTTTTGTGAAACCATATCAGTTATTAAGAAGAAACATTGAATCAATATAATGTAAACTCATGTTCTTGTCAAATAAAAGGAAGAAAATCAATGTTCAGTAACTTTCAGTTAAAGGAGTAACTCAGAAATCAAAGAACAAAAAGGAAACTCAGTTTTGTAGTAACAAATATGGTTTTAAAAACCATTCTCAGGTTGTAAAAACTGCGAACACTTAATCCCATCTCAGTTCAAGTAAAATACAATATCAGGTTATTAAGGACTGAAAAACCCAAACTAATTCCCAGGTTTCTATAGTTAATACATTGCAAATATAGGAAGGTTCAACCAACTTCCATTTTTAGTATAAGGAAGAACCAACTCAGGTTTTACAAATCAATAAGATGGTTAACTATTCTTAGGTTCAACACAGCCAATCTCAGTTAATGCTCATAATCAAACCACCCATTAACAAACCCCTTCCCAAAAGTATACACCAGTATTTAATGGAAGGGAAAACTGAAACTAAATCTCAGTTTGAATACACATTTTCAGGTTTCATGAACTAATCTCAGGTTTTTACCAATTCGAAAATGAACTCAATCCATATTCAAAAACCTCAATACATAACCAAAAGCCTACAATTGAATGAAATAACTTAGTTAATATAAATTGTGACATGTGGGGATCAAATACAATTTAAAACATAACACAAAGGGAATTAACCGGGTTGGGAAAACTGGAAATAATAGTGTCAGTCAGTGTGTATCAGAAAAAGCCCAAATTTCATGTTCGAATCCAAACTCCTCATTAAAAACCAAAATTAAATCATGTAACAATTAGAACAAAGTCTTAACATCAAGTTTAGGATCTATTTAATAATTAATAACACGATTTACAAACATTAAAAATGATTAAACAGTGAACACCAAATCAACACACTGGACCGCACAGTGCAGCGCACGTGCACAGCACATGACGTGTCCGACACGACACGAGGACTCGTGAAACTTTACGAGCCTCGTGTCAGTCATTGACACAACCCCTATGTCAAATTTCAAGGGTCGAAACCCTCTGTGCACAGAGAAATCGTGCACGAGCAGCAGGGGAGAAATCTGCCCGCGCGTGCGTGTGCACGATCGCGTGTCCACGCGCTCGTGTCGGACCAACCCGACACGAAAACGTGCTCAGTGTCCAAGATTAGCATAAGCGAGCCTAAAATGGATTTTTCCATTCAAACACAATCACAAAAATCGAACGAAATGCCCTTTGAGACATTTCGTCGAACACTAACCTATACACATTGGTACGTGTCCGATACGGACACGAAATGGGTCCAAATTCTAGGGTTAGCCTATCCTACTGTTAGGTTAGGGTTAGGGCATTCCTAAAACGATTTTTAACAGAATTTAAAAGCAATGGAAGGAATTATACCTATAGGTGAACAATGGATCAAAATCCCCAAATGGGAAGAGCTCCACAAACTACCAAACTTCCTCAAATTGTGTTCTTCCTGCAAATACTCATTAATAACAGCAAGAAAACTAACATTAGGTCCTAATGCAATTTGTTTGAAGGAATTTGGAGAAGAAATGGATTTTCTAAGGATTTACAAGGATGGGGACTCACCTCTTCCAAATGTCAAAGTTTCCTAAAGAGGCAACCCTAATTTTTAGAGCATATAAATAGGGGGGCTGACCATAGTGGCTGGTCAGATTTTCTAGGGTTAGGGCTTGGTTCAATGGGTGTGGGCTATGGGCCATTAAGCCTATTAGTCATAAAATGACTTGTGACTTCACAAGTCATTCCTTAATCAAACTAGCTCCTATTTTCCCCAAATTAATTCCAATGAGTCAAACCTTACTAACTTAAGTCAACCTAGGTTTCCATATTCTAATCACATAGTCATGACCTAGGTTAGCTAATAGGTTAGTCTCCAAAGTCAACATAAGTCAAGTCAACTAAAACACCAAAATCAATTATACTAAAAATCACATAAATTCCAATAAATCTAAATAATACATAATAATTCCAAATATTTCTCAAAATTTTAAAAATGACCAAAATACCCTCATTTAGAAAACTGGGTGTTACACCGTAGCAGCCAACATGGTGTCAGTACAATTTGGCAGCTTTTCTCCGACAAAAACTCAAGATGGAGTAGTGCCCGTCTCTAGAGAAAGGATGGAAGTCGCTAACCTTCCACCTCCCGGAGACCAGGCTGCCGGTCTAATGCCCCTTACCACATCACGAGTGGAGGTAATGTGGGTCCATCCGGATCTAGTACCTGAAGTGACTCAGTCCACACCACCCTCCACCAGCAAGAAGAAGAGTGGGAAAGTCAAATCATGCCGCACAATCTCGACAAAGGTCGAAGAAGCTACGGCAGTAGTCGCCCGGTCGGGTGCACAATCCCAACCTCCACCAGGTAAATCGGCTGAAGATCATCAGCCAGCTACTGCTGATGCTCCAGGACCTTCTCAACCTCCGACGACCGACAAGCCTAGGCCGAAGGAGACTCGCTTTGACAAACCGCTCTGAAAAGAGACGCCTCATGGGCTGGAAAGGCCATACAACTTTGACATCTTGGCACAATTGGCCAACACACCGGCCAAATTATCGCTATACGAGCTCCTGAGACTCTCCAAAGATGTTCGTGTCGCGCTAAGCGAGGCACTCCAAAATGCCGACGCATATCTGACTCAGTCCAATCTCACTGGGGAGAATTCGCCTGCCGATCTTCAGGACAGCACTTGTACAGGTACAATACCCAACATTGTCTTCACTCTGCAGGATATGCATATCAAGACCAGCCTGTACGATCGCCCTCTGTATTATACTGGGTACATTGGCGATATCAAGTGGATCAGATGCACATTGACCCCGGTTCTTCCATAAGCATCATCCTGAAGAGCCTGTTACACCATCTGCGTATCCCAATGCATCGCCTGACGTCGATAAGAACCGCCACTAGCGGTTTCAATTCAGACAGAAGCTATCCGATCGGAAAGATTCGTTTGAAATGCCAAATCGATGATCTTCAATCAGAAGTGACCTGTTACATCATAGATGCGGATACTTTCTACAATATTCTCCTGGAGCGTCCTTGGATACATGATTACATGATCGTACCTTCCATACTGCACCAGTACTTCAAGTACGTCAATAAGCACAGCTTCATGAGGACAGAATTTGCCGACATCGATCCCTTTAAAGAGGTTGAATCCTACTACTCCGACTCATGCTTGTATAAGAAGTCAAAAAGGGACCTTGTCAAAGAAGATACTCAAGCTCCAACTGAGGCGGCAACTGGATCGAAAGAACCTCTAACAATCCACCTCCAAGCCCGCAAGCCTGGCAGAACTGCTCCCCTTACGGCCACTCTACGTAAGGACGTAATCAGCCTCTCTGTACAGGAGGAGCAGATGATAATCCGACTACCAAGGTCTGGCCAAGTGCCAAGACCCACGACAGAGCCAATAACAATCAGGCTGCCTAGAGTGAGTCAGCAACAAATAGAGGAGCTCAATCCCTCTGTCAAGCCGATGATGATTCGTCTTCTCCGAATAAATCGGCAGTCGAACGCTAAGCCGGGGACTGCTAGCCAGCCAACAACTCCTCGCCCAGCACCAATCACTAAACTGGGGGTGGCTAGTAAGCCAACGACTCCACGTTCTGCTCCGTCCATGGAGCCCCTGATGATTAAGCTGCCCAAGTCATCCTTCCAATCTACATTGACACAGGGGGTGGTTGAAGAAGAGCCAGAGCTGGCCAAGTATGTGGCTGCTCACACTGATGTTCCATCCACAGATGATGTAATCTTACTGGAAAAGATACCTTATTTCATCAATAAAGGGCTATCTTTGAACTACCTCGAGCTTAATAAGCTTTGTACAATGTATGCTATGGAACACGGTATAGGCACTCACATGCACACACAGGTGACAAATGTCTACACCACAAACCAACTTACCCCAGTGGAAGACGCTTACCGCATAGTCGAGGGAGGGGGTCATCCAATCATCTTCGGCTGGAAGAATGATCCACAACCCTTCAGGATAGAAGAAGTTGATCTCGAATCCGACACCGAGAGACAGCCTTTTTATTTGTATAGCTCCCGATCCAAGTACCTCATGCAAAAATAGGATTATGATCTAGAAACTACACCAGGTTTGAACTACGGCACTGGACGGCGGTTACCCTTACAATTGTCGGTCCCGGCTGGGAAACTACGAGATTACTACAACAAAACCAGATGTGGGCTAGGTTATGTTACACCTGCAACGACCCCTGAAAGCTCAGATGAGGAATGCGACTGGCATTCACACCCAACCGGATCACCCACCTCCAATTCGGATATTAGCATCGGGGACGTGTTCAGGCAAGTCTTGTCCGTCAATATGGCATTTGCTGACACCTACGAAGAAGATGAAGACATTCCTGAACTTCTTGAGTTAGAGCCGTGGGCACAACAGCTAGATACGCAATGGGAGAAGCAGTTCGAACAAAGAGGGCCTCCCACCGAAGATGAGGTTGTATAAGTTGATCTCGGTGATACGTCCTCTCCAAAGCCTATCTTCGTCATCAAGAATCTAACAGACGAAGAACGAGAATCGCTACTGCAACTCGTCAGAGAATACATCGACGTGTTCGCCTGGAGCTACAAAGACATGCCAGGACTGAACCCAGAGGTTGCACTTCACAAACTCAATATTCGGTCGGACGCAAAACCAGTCAAGCAACAGCAACGACGGTTCCATTCCGACATCATGAATGCCATTGAAGCTGATGTCAATAAACTGATAGCTAGCGGCTTCATCCGCGAGGAACAACATCCAGACTGGGTTGCCAATATAGTACCACTCCTCAAAAAGAATAGGAAGATTCAAATCTGCATCGACTTCCGTAATCTGAACGAAGCATGTCCCAAAGATGAATTTCCTCTCCCTATCACAGACATCATGATTGACAACACCTGCGACTTCGAGCGTATGTCATTCATGGATGGTTTTTCGGGGTACAACCAAATCAAGATGTTCCCGGACGACGAAAAGCATACATCATTCCGAACACCAATTGGCACATACTGCTACACTGTCATGTCTTTCGGTTTAAAGAATGCTGGCGCCACCTATCAAAGAGCTATGAGCATCATCTTTAGAGACTACTTGCGCAAGATGGTGGAATGCTACGTCGACGACATCGCCGTCAAAAGCTGCTCTAAGGAAGACCATCTGCATGATCTGAGGACAGTGTTCGACCAGATACGAGCGCACAATTTGAAGATGAATCCCACAAAATCCTTCTTGGACGTATCCTGCGAGAAGTTCTTGGGTTTCATCATTACTTCCCAGGGTATCCACATAGACCCTGAAAAGACGAAGGCAATCATGGAGATGGGTCCCCCGAAAAATCTTCGTGAACTTCGAGGCCTTCAAGGGAGGCTGGCCTACATCAGGAGGTTTATCTCCAACCTCTCCGGACAATGTCAGCCATTCACCCACCTCATGAAAAAGGGCATTTCATTCGTATGGGATCAAGAATGCCAATGCGCCTTCGACAGCATCAAGGAATATCTGACAAACCCTCCAGTCCTAGTGGCTCCGGTCGTTGGAAAACTATTCCTGCTCAATGTACGAGCAATAGAACATTCTCTCGGTGCTCTACTAGCACAAAACAACGATACAGGCCATGAACAAGCTATATATTATCTCAGCCGAATGATGATGGGGCCGGAGCACCGATACACTGCCGTAGAAAAGGAATGCCTTGCCTTGGTGTTCGCTATTCAGAAGACGCGACACTACGTCACGGGACAAACCATCCATGTCGTATCAAGAGTTAACCCCCTCAGGTTCCTCATGACTAAGCCAGGTGCGCTCAGCTCTCGTCTCGCTACCTGGACGATATTACTGTCCCCCTACCATATGATCTTCGTCCCACAGAAAGTGGTTAAAGGTCAAGCTCTGGCAGACTTTTTAGCAGCTCATCCAGGTTCGGAGTCAACCAGGATAGACGAAGAGATCCCTGATGAGGTCGCCAATTCAAATGCGGTTTCCCATGAAGCCATCTGGCGAATGTTCTTCGACGGCGCTTCCAGAACTGGTCCCAAGGGCAACATCGTCGCTGGAGTCGGAGTAGTGCTGATCTCTCCCTCCGGGCTGGTGATCAATCAGGCCTACTCCCTCACGGAGCCCTGTTCAAACAATGTGGCCGAGTACAATGCTTTAGTCATTGGCCTCCGACTCGCAAAAGAGCTGGAGGTAGAGTATCTGGAAGCATACGGCGATTCGCAGCTAATCATCAACCAGATTCGAGGCTCACACGAGGTTCGCCATGAAGACATGATCCCCTATCACCAAATAGCAATAGACATCATCTCGTCCTTGGAAGGGTTCTTCATAGTACACGTTTCCAGGCTCCAGAACATTAAAGCCGATGCCCTAGCAGGCCTGGCCGCTTCCTTAGCAGTCCCGAATTATGCTCACCATCTGGTTGACATAATAGGTCGTGAATTGGTCTGCCCCAAGAATAATGTTCAATGTGTTGAGAGTTACTCCACTCTGGCAGTCGATGAAGCACCAGACTGGAGACAACCATTCATTTACTTCGTAGTCTACGATATCCTGCCAGAGAATCCAAAGGAAGCCACTTCTATCAGAAGACGTTCCCTCAGATTCTTCTATGATATAGAGACAAAAATACTGTATCGACGATCATTTGATGGATTACTGCTTCGGTGTCTGTCAAATACAGAAGCCAAGAAAGCTGTACGCAAAGCTCACGATGGCGTCTGCGAAGCCCATCAGCCTGGCCCAAAATTGCAAGACCGCCTTCGCCGAATAGACTATTACTGGCCCACGATGGTTGCGGATGCAATAGATTATGCACGAAAATGTAAAGCCTGTCAAGTCCACGCAAATTTCATCCATCAACCATCCGAGTTTCTACATCCAACGGTGGCATCCTGGCCATTCGAAGCATGGGGAATGGATATCATTGGTCCAATCACCCCATCTTCTTCTCGAGGACATCGCTTCATACTCGCAATCACAGATTACTTCTCCAAATGGGCGGAAGCTGTTCCGCTCACAGAAGTGAAGACATCAAACGTGATCAGCTTCCTCAAGCATCACGTAATCTACCGCTATGGACTTCCCCGAAGGATCATCCATAACAATGGTCCGCAGTTCGCAAGCCACGCCTTTTATCGGTTCTGCGATAAACACCGAATCCAGAATGTTGCTTCAACGCTGTACAATCCAACAGTGAATGGGTTGGCAGAAGCATTCAATAAAACTATAATCAAGCTGCCCAAGAAGTTCATGTCTTCCAACAAACGCGATTGGAATGAGAAGCTTGGCGAATGCTTATGGGCATACCATACTACAGTACGAACGGCCACTGGAACACACCATTCTCTCTGGTATATGGGAGTGAGGCAGTTCTCCCACTAGAGACTCAAATCTCTTCGCTCCGCGTCGCCCTCACCTACCTATTGACAACAGATGATAATCATCATCGCCGACTACAAGAGTTGGAGGCCCTAGATGAGAAGCGCATGTTAGCTCAACAACGAATTGAGCTGTATCAAGCCCGAATCTCCGGAGCTCTCAACAAGAGGGTTAAAATTAGAACATTCCAAGTAGAAGATCTCGTTCTGGCAGTACGGAGGCCGATGGTTATGACTCACAAAACCGTCGGCAAATTCCAGCCAAAATGGGAAGGCCCATTCATCATCGAGGCTGTATTCTCCAATGGAGCTTATCGCCTCGCGAAACAAAACGGAGACTTGCTCATGTTGCCCATCAACGGCAAGTTCCTGAAGAAGTATTATGTCTGAAACGACATCCTCCAAATTTCCCAAGGTGATGAGTTATGTACCTCTTGGTACCACTGAACTCACATTCTGACTCCAAATTTCCCAGAATGATGAGTTATGTACCCTCTGGTACGGCTGAACTTACATTCTAAACTCCAGATCACCTAGCTTGATTGAGTCATATACCCTCTCGTACCACTGAACCTACGTTCCAATCCCAAATTTCCCAGATTATTGAGTTATGTACCCGTAAGTACCGCTGAACTCACACTCTGGTCACTACAGATGAATCTATATCGCATCTTTTAGGTAGTAAGTCACGTATGATCATACCACTGAACTTTCCTCCTAAAAGAGCTCCCTCATAATCTAATACCCGTACTTTCAGTACATAAACAGGGTAACAGATCCACAAATTTCCTGAAACAACCACGTCGATGTTACCTCTGAGTTGTTTCCCTTCCATCAAAAACAAACCGCCCCTCACATAGAACTTCCATGTCCTCATTATCTCTGAGTTGTTCTATGTACCCCTTCATGGAGCCCACTCCTGCCATGTCCTCATTACCCCTGAGTGGGAAGGCTCCATCGAAGAAACCCTCATATTCACCACGTCCTCATTACCTCTGAGTAAATATGTTAGATTTTCTCTCGACTTATTATCCGTACCCAAGACCGGAGTACGCCAAGGATAATAGGCCCATAAATGTCCTCTATTGACCACAAATGTCCTCTGTGACCACAAATGCGGTACTAAGTACATGCCCCTCATTTCTCATCATGCTCCGAGAGCCCAACTGCTCTATGGCATTCTTTCTCCCGATACCAGGAACGTCCACGGCCATCTTACTGTGGAACTGTTCTAAAGTATCCCCATCAAACTTGTTATCCGTACCTAAAACCAAGGTATGCCAAGGGTAACAAGTCCACAAACAGTCCCCCAGTTGGGCAAATACTACAACACCACAAACGTAATAAATAATACAAATGAAGGGTAAAATAAAATATACTCTTTTATTTGTATGTCAAAAGTACTACATGTTCTGGGACCATGTCCCTCTCAAGAAAAGAAAAGAACATAAACAAAAGGAGGAAAAGGCCGACTATGGTTCGACGATACATAATTCTATGAGACGGTCCCTCAGTAAGACAGTCGACCGCCCAAAGCTCTGCTTGGCCCGGCGCTCGGCCTCATGAGTCAGCCGCTCCACATCTTCCAGGTACGCATGAACCCGCCAACCATCCTCAAGCTTCTTCAGAGCACGCTCCAGGCTAGCAGAAGCTCGAGTGACCCTTTCGGCTTCCTGGACGATCAGCTCCTTATCTGCTCGGGAAGCTTCGAGCTCAGATTCCAAGAAAACTAGCGAGGATCTGCTCCCTTGTATCGACTATTCCGCGGGAGGCAGCCGCTTCCCGAGCCATGCACTCCTCGCTCCGGTGGCTCAGCTGGTCATACTGGAGAGATAGGTCGTCGAGGTCCTTCATTATCACCGGCTTAGACTTATCTCGTGCAGTCCTTACCTTCTCTAGGACAGTGGTGAGGAAGTCACGCTCTTGCTCTATGGCTGCAGACAGATCAGCTTGTCACAGCACGAGAAACTGGGCCACGAGTTGATCAGCCTCTAGCAATTTAGGCTCCAGAAGCGCAACTATCCCCGCCCCACCAGGGAGGGTTTTAAGAATCTCAATTTGGCCACGAGCACATTGTCGGGCCAAGGCAAAGGGGGTTCCCCGTTCCACAGCAGCTTCGACCCCTCTCTTCAAGTGGCGGTAGAAACTGTCAACCACATCCTGTGATGCCTCATCCAGAACTTCCGTAGAGGACGGCGTCAAAGGAAGTGTAGCTTGCAGTATCGAAGGAGACGCACCAGAACTTGCTACCCCTTCCACCAGGAAGACAAATTCCGAGCGAAAAGACGCTTGGATAGCAGCTAACTCCTCCTCCGCGGCCCGAAGAACCTGGATACTTGGCAAGGCGGAAAGGTCGACCCTCGAAGCCACATGAGCAGAGAAAGACGCAGGGACCATTGCTCCCTGCCCCGGTTGTGCCACCATCTGATGTCCCGAACTCGATCCAGCAAGAGGCCCCTCAGGATAAGTTGGAAAAGGAGGGGGCACACTTCCCTCAACCAGATCCCCACGGGCAGAGCCTACCTGGACGATGTCCGTCATCGGCAGTGAAGAGGCAGGACCTGTATGTCCAGAGCAACCATCAATCAACCTAACCCGAAATATGTGATGATAGAGCAAATGAGCCTCCTCACTAGTCAAGATCTGGCTTATCTTACCAGGGGAGGATTGTGGAGGCTGAGGTCCGCTCACAGCCGCCGCAGTCCCCTCACCAGAGACTTCCAAGCCAAATTCAGCTGGCTCCTCTGCCCTAGCCGCCCCGGAAGGAGATACGGCTAGGTCAACGTCACCCTGCCAAAATTCAGCAGTCTCGGGGTTGGGTCCAGCGGAGCCCCCATCGCCTTGGATTGAGACCTTAGCAACATGAGATCCCTCAGCCGTCGTCGAAATAATTTCGGCACACATATCATTAATCAAAGTGGTCAGAGCCGGATCGACTTCAGAAACCGCAATCGGTTCTCGAGTGTCTGACTCTTCTGACGCCTACAGGAAAGAAAGAAATGATTAGATCATATTTCAAGAAAAAAAAGGACTAAAGAAGTAGAGGGTCGCAATTTAACTCACCTCTAAAACAGCGTCGTGACCCTCGCATCTCTCCTTAATGAACAGCCCGCAGTGTCTTACCGCAGCCTGCTTCACGAAGAAGGATACGCCACCAATAGACTCACGCCTGCCTCTCTTGTGTGAAAGGACGGGCACAACAGGCGGCTGATCCGCCATCACCTCATCTGGCACAATAGGCAGTTGATCTGCCACCACGTCACCTGGCACAACAGGCGGCTGGTCCGCCGCCACCTCTTCTGTAGGAGGGAGAGAGTTATCAGCATCGTCCTTTTCATTCTCTTCGTCTGTAGTTGTGGATTTCGAGTCAGGTACAGGAACCGTGTTTGCCCTCCTCTTCTTCGTCTTAGACCCTTTGGGCTTCTCCGCTAAGCCAATACCCACAATAAAACTGGTACTCGGGTCAAAATTAACGGGAGGCTTGCTCGCCGTAACATGGTATAGGGCCGCCATGTACAAAATCTCCTCTTGCGCCTCAGTATCAGGAACTGAGAAACTGGTTCGGGTATGAACCGTATCATAATAATGCCATGCCCTGATACCGTCTAGGACGCTACCTTCAAAGTCCAGGCAAGAGCTGGGACTGTCAAAGAATAGCTGGCTATACCCGAACAGGCGGGAGAACCTGCTGGTAGACGTTATTGCGATTACGGTATACTAGGTGCACGGGGCGGATATTACGCAACCAAAGAAGCATCTTCTCAGACAGGAGGTGAGAAGGTCCGGTACCATCAATATGTACGCCCCTCACTTCTTCAGCGGTAAAACGAGGAACAGACACAAAAAAGTCGTATCTGTCCACTCTCGCCAGCGCCCTCTGACAAGCTGGCATAGTGCTGCACGCCCAGGACTGATGATGGTATTGGAAATTGAAAGCATCATCAGCCATAACGCCGTCTTCTGCTCCAGGCCTCATCAAAGACCGACAGTGCATTAACAGCCACCCCATCAAATAATGGTATGGCAGCTCTATGTGCTCAAAATCTATTGCCGTGTCACGGGCGATGACCTTGGATGAAAAGGCGCGAAGGCCATGGTGTATGCTGCACACCATGGCCGGAAGAAGGGCCAGTCTGACCCCAAAGACCAGCTTTACGGCGGGGAGGATAAAGTGGCGGCTTATCCTCTCAATGGAACCTACCCCTCCTGAGACCACGCTGTTACGTAGCCACACCATCAGGAATCCTGCCAAGAGTGCCTTCTCTAATAGTGGCTGAGTACCATGATAAAAATAACTGAAAGAGTCAGTTCGACTCCCAAATATGTCGCCCGTGAACCTCGATCTCTTAGCAGTCGACGCCAGGTTTTGTACCTCCTCCGGTGTTTGAGGATCTCGGGAAGAAACCCGGCCTGAGGCGCCTAGAGTAAAAAGGTATGAGACCCAGGACCTGGTATGAGGAATGCTCCCCTCCGAGCTGCCATCCTTCTTGATGGCCGTCTGGTGACAAGTGATGTGATGACATAACAATTCCCGATATACGGCAACAAAGCCCGGGAACTGCCAATCCAGACCCTCGAGCTCTTCGCTCGTAGGGGTGTACACTTCAAAGACTTCCTCCCCCCAGGGTAGCTTGGAAATGACGTACATCTCATGGAGAGCGAGTCCCAGCTCCCCTCCAGGTGTGAAGAAGGTTCCAGTCCGCCGGTTGTACATCTCTAGGAGAGCCATGAACAACGGCTTGTTTATGGGTAGACCGTGACAGGTGCCCCAAATGGCGTGACAGAGGCCGATCTCACGCAGGGGAGTCTCATACTTCTGCAGAATCTACGTGGTCAGGTTGGCCCACGTAGGGATGGGGTTTATCCAGTTCAGTAGCGCCAACCGTCCGACGGGATAGGACCCTTTCCGAGCAAGCTGATTCAAGAAGGTATCAGCTTTAGAGAATGTAAAGTTGGGACCCGATACATTTATGAAGGTACCCGGGGCCAGTCCCGTCATGTACCGACTAACCGGTTCCCTTCCTGCATATGCTGACCCCAAATTCCTATTGTAATGGATATTACCCATAATGATCCCTGATTTGCTTGGGGTCAAGGAGTCCACCATCTTTCTGTCCAACGGTAACATGTTGAACCATGACAGAGGAAAATGATGCTCCATTAGAGGGATATGGATCGCCACCCCGTCAAGAGTAAAGTCCCAACTCTCGGATATATCCAGCACTCGAGGGTTCTTTAAAGCTAAAGCATCCCCGAAGAGGAACGTCGGCTTCAGGTATTTCCCCTCCAATTTCCCCGAGTTCATCATAGCACAGAGAAAGTAGAAGGGCTGGTTCTTGATAGAATTTAGCCTCTCCAAAGGCTCATATGGAGAAAGCTGATTCGCCACATATTGGACTAAGTGGTCGAATCGCACACCCACGGCAGATTGGGCCGAACCCACCAGGGTTTCTCCCGCTAGATTGACTGGCAGATTCACTGAAAAGAACAAAAGAAACAAGTCAGGAGATGGCTAAACAAAAATAACTTAGGTGTCTTTTTAGCCTCATGCGGCCCAGTTCACATGGGCTTATGCGGCTCTGTTGGAACATGGGCTTATGCGGCTCTGTTTGAACATGAGCTTATGCGGCACTAATTAGCATAAGCTTATGCGGCTCTGTTTAGCTTGAGCTTATGCGGTTCTGTTTAGCGTGAGCTTATGCGGTTCTGCTTAGCGGAGCATTATGCGACCCAATTCAGAGGAGCTTATACGGCCCGGTTCAGCACAGCCTCATGCGGCCCAATCCAGACGAGCTTATGCGGTTCTGTTTAGCGTGAGCTTATGCGGTTCTGCTTAGCGGAGCATTATACGGCCCAATTCAGAGGAGCTTATGCGTCTCGGTTCAGCACAACCTCATGCGGCCCAGTCCAGACGAGTTTATGCGGTTCTGCTTAGTAGGGCATTTTGCGGCCCAGACCAGATAAGCTTATGCGGCCCTGTTTGAAGGGGGATTCATGCGGTTCGATTCAGAGGGACTTATGCGGCTCTGTTCGCCAGGCCATTATGTGGTCCAGTTCGTGGAGCGTTTATGCGGCCACTAGACAACTCCCATACGGCTCGGACATGGGGTATACCCTCCATACGACTCGGCCATGGGACGTACATGCGGCACACACAAGTTGAACAGTTTAATGGCTTGTGCATAAAATATGCAACAGAGCCATCTTCGTTAGGGTTTTCGAAGTACATGATCCTTCCAAAGTCCTTACCAGCAATGATAGGGTAGACGTCAGGATAGGCTTCAGGCGCCGCGGTCGATGTAGAGGCCACTCCCTACCCTTCGCCGCAGCCTTGGAAACTTTGGGGGCCATCGTTGATCGTAGAAGAAGAAGAAGAGGACGACAGTTAGGACAAGAAGAGCTTAAATTGGGAAAGAGAGTAAAGAGTTTCTTTCTCTAAATTACTCTTATTTATAGGAGGCCAAAGGGGAGACATGTGGATCGATGAACGCTTCGGGTCGCGTGCTGCAGGCAAAACCGACTCCTAGGATTTTGTCCCCTCTTATAAAGGAGATTCATCAAAGCACAAAATCCAAATATTTAATGAACCGACTCTTGGGATTCTCCCAAAAGACGGCTCCAAATCAAAACGAATCAAGAGCAATTAATGCCGCCTACGTGGCAGAAAGCGATCTATGCGGCTAGGCAGTCTATGCGGCTAGAGCGGTCCATACGGCCAGGCAGTCCATGCGGCCAGGAAAGCCATACGGCTAAGACGTCCATGCGGCCAGAATATCTTATGCGGCCAGGAGAGCTTATGTGGACAAAGTCATGCTTCTCATTCAAAGTATTTCAATTTTTCAAATTGAAAACTTTGAAGGGGGTCTTGTAGAAGCATGGAAATAAACAGGAAATCCTATGCAGCTCAAGACTAGGAGAGTTTCATGCGGCTCAAAAGTTCATTAGAGTACCATGCGGCTCAAAAGTTCATTAGAGTTCCATGCGGCTCAAAAGTTCATTAGAGTTTCATGCGTCTCAGAAACCCCCTAGCTCCATGCGGTTCTATACAGCGGCCTCATTCAATGCCACGTACAGCAGGCCATTAAACAGCGGCCTCATTTAATGCTCTGACACAACAAGGCGGCTCTGACATAAAGTAAAGCCGACAGCTCTGACATAAAGCTGCAATGATGACTCTGACATGAAGGCATGCTCCTAGGGAAACAAAGAAAATCTCTATAGCTGGCATAAATCCATCAAATCCCAAAGTCTTCCATACAGCTTTGACACATGGCCAGCCGCATGTCGTTCAGATGGAGGCCACCCCCATGCGGCTGCCACTCTCATGCGGTTCGGATTATGGGATCCACCCTATGCGGTTCAGTTGGAGGCCATCTTCATGTGGCTCGAATCCCGAGAGGCTATCCCCATGCGGCTGCTACTCTCTGTCACGACCCAGACCTATTGTGAGGGTACGAGAACGTAACAGCGCCCAGCCTACGCCGCAGTGTCGGCGGTAGAACGCTGTTCTAGGTCATGATCATGAACTATAACTAACATAATATGAATACTCTCCATAAAGAGGATAACACAGAGGTACAACTCAATCACAATCTAGAGATAGAATATAACACGATAAAATAGATAAGAAAATCTTCAACTGAGGTACAACAGAAATGAAATACAAGTCTTATCATCTCTAAAAATATACAACTCAGAAAACAAGGACAACAGCTAAACATGAAAAGAAACAGTCTAAGCTATCTATACTATGCAAGGGTATCATCCTCAGCAGCTGCCTGAACCTCCCTAGGGGTCCAGGTCGCGAGTGTCATCTAGGCAAGCTCCAAGGTAAGGGGTACAGGGTTCCTCATCATCCTCTGCAAAATTTCCAATAGGTCCAGTCAGGGCGGGAGCGAGCACAGTACATCTCAACAGTTCATAGCAGGTTAGAAAATATAATCATGCAGTAAAGTAAGATATAGATACTGAAGGAAATGTAGTATGTAAACAGAAAGAGAACTGTAATAGAAATATCTACTATAAGTAGAGAGCTACCAGTGACTAGTGATTTAGAGTACAAAGTCGACATGTGAACGGCTTGATTTACACATGGCTATACTAAAGAGGCGTACATGGCTATTCTACTTTGGAATTATAAATATGACTATTTATACTCCCCCGTACCCCCAATTAATACACAAGGATCCAACCAGGTTATGTTATGATTCCATGTAACAGCCCCCGAAGGGTGGTACATAGTAGTCCCATAAATGAGGATTCTGGGAAACCCAATAAACGGGATAAGGATTCAAAGAAGACTCTGTGATCATAAGAGTATATGTCACAAGTGATCAAAGAACCAAAGAAGTATAGTGATACGCCATGTAAGTGAAACGCACAGAACATAGAGTACCCGATGCTCCCTGAAGGGATAACATCTCAAGGAGGGATCCATACAATACTAATCCGTGTAACCAACGTGACAGTATCAAGTAAAGTAATTTAATGCAGGAAAATAATTCTAAGCAGGATATGAAATGATCAGAGAATGTACTCGCCTGGTATCTGAATGTCTGAAGTAAATATACTGTCCGAGATGAGGTACCTGACTCCTAGTTAGAGCAACACAAGTTAAGATGTATACAGGGAATGATAAATGTAATCTACTATGCATCTGCATGCTGCCTAGGTCAAACTAGAGTAAAGTCAACCCTTGGTCAACTCTGGTCAACTGCACTAGTCACACTTGGTCAAACAAGCCATTCTAGGTCTAACCCTAGTCTAAACCAGTCAACCAAGTCTAGCCAATACCATATATCAATATCATATATACCATCAAAGACTTTACATTCAACAATCTATGTAGTTATCATATATATATATATATATATATATATATATATATATATATATATATATATATATATATATTACTAATGTATATAGGCAAGCCTAAAGGATAGCCTACCTATACCAATCCTATATAGAAAATATATATGCCAATCAAACACATACATATCTCATATATATATCATACAAATCAAACACAAATTTAGAGAGAGGGAGGGGAAAGGGAAAACATGTGTGTGTGGGTGTGTATGAATTTGTGTAGACAGTGTGTAATCTCAGTTTTTAAAACCCAAACTCAGTTTTGTAAAATGCCAAGTCCATTAGTTAATGTCTATTTCAGTATTGTATACATTTCAACCTACACATATGAACTACACTAACCCTAAATCTCAGGTTTTTACAAACAAAGGTAAATCCCAGATTTCTATATTTGAACCCATCTAAATTTCAGTTTAACATAACCCATATTAGTTCATATATTAGAACCTATTTAAAATAACCAAAGCCCATATCCAATTCCAGGATTTGAATATCAAACCCAACTCAGTTTTAGGCATGTGTGATGTAAGTGATATTATCAAACCAATATAATGTGTGTGTACATATCATATTGCATACATTCATATTACCTAAGTTATCTCAGGCATCATACATTCAGTTTGCAAATGACAGTTAAAACAACAAAATCTTTTGGCAGTTTTCATTAACCAGCCCCACCTAATTCAAAAATCCCTATTCAACACCATGATGATTCCTATTGTGCTTCTTAAACTCAGATGTATACATATTGAGCTAACCCACCAAAATCAGTAAATCACATGGCCTGAAATTTTCAGGAACAACAGTGCATACAATATCAGTCACCAGATTAACAGTAAATCACATGGCCTAAAATTCTCAGGTTATAATGCAACACAATTTAATCACAACACAGGTTAATCCTACTCGAATTTTCAGGAAAAAAAGAACAGTCAAGTATTAGTAAAGTTAAAGATTCCTGAAATCGATCTGAAAATAACACTAAATAGTTAACATAATAGGTTGGTAATACATTAGTGTATGTGTGTGATGTATCAATGTGTGCAGGATGTACTTTAGAACCTGTGATGTGTTCTACAATGTGTTCTCAGTAAATCATGTTTTAGTCTCTAATTAACAGTGTTATACATGAAGCGAATCATAGCCATGTGATAGGTTCTCAGATTTTTTCATATACCTAACATAATTTAGTCCTGGCATTGAAGCCTACCTCATGCCAAAGTCTCCCTCCATGCCAACAGTGTGCATGATTTTAGATTTATAGATTGAATCTCAGAAATCAACACAAAACCAAAACAGGGATTGAGCTTTGTCAGGAAGGGAAAGGCCTGTGTGGTTGGGCCATTGTGTAAACAGTAAAGGTTCAGGATTCCATATTTCTCAGGTTACTTATGCCTCAGAAATCACAACAGTGAACTGTGTGTGTCTCAGTTTTGCTCATGAACACACAATGAAACAAACTCAGGATTAAAACATCCAAATCAGTAAAAATACAAATGCAGTTCTCATTTCATTCTCTGGATTTCGAAGAACCATAAATAGCATTCAAACCCAAATGATATCCCCACATGAAACCAACACATAACTCCTATATAACAAATATAAAATATGTGCAAGTCATCATCAAAACTGGGATTTGAACCATATGAATCAAATAGAAGGGACTGATACTCCATGTATCAGAAACATGAACCATTCATGTGTTCAATTATGAATTCAATCTAAAACTGAAAAGTTAAACTAAATCATGGTGTCTACTGTAAAATCAACCAATCATAGGCTAGATAACATGTAAGATATAATTTAGCACATAAAGAATCACTACTTAATCAGGAAATTAACAGAAAGGGGAAGAACAGTGTTCTAACAGTGTACCTAAACTCACTGATACTCACAGTATCAGTCGAATAGGGCTTTCCCTAATTAAACATTAAAATAGTAGTAAAGGTTAGATAATATTGGTTGGTAATTGGTGTCACATATGTGTACGTGTCTAGGCATTCATTTGTGTCCAAGAAACTAGACAAAATCATGTCCAAATCACAACTAACACAGACACGTTAACTATGTACTTCGACAGCGTCGTACACGCGTGCACACGTATGTAGGACACGACACACGACACTTCGTGTCACGTGCACACACCCACAAGGTCGCCTAGGGTAGGGCTACACGTGGGGCAGCCTGATACGTATCCACGACGTGTCTACAGAGGACACGAACGCACGTTTGTGTGTGTCTGTGCATGTGTACAGCTGCCTGCACGCGACAGTGCGTGTCAGTGTGGGCTCGATTGCTCTCTGGATACTCGACCAGATGTCCCCAAACTTTGGGAACATGCTGTCAGTGGTAGCCCCCAGGTTCGTGTCAATTTTTAAGTGTCCAAGTGTCCTACAAGTGGAGAACTAAGGGTCGAGTAGCAGGGCACTGCCCGTGAGTGCTGCGAGCGTGTTCGTGTCCTGTTTGGACACGGACACGGCTCGAAAACCAACTCAGTCCAGTTGCAAATAAATATATACATTTAAATCAACAAATTTGTTCAAACACTTTTCAAAAATAACAAATAAAAATCCTTTGTGGCATTTAATCAAACACCTATACACACATCATGACACGTGTCCGATACGGATACCAAACGGACACGAAACGACACAAATCCAATACCTACTGCTAGGGGACACCTAGGGCTTCCTATCTATGCAAAGAAAACTAAATTTGGTGGAGGGAATAGGGATTTACCTATATGTTGAAATTCCAATGAAAAGCTCCAAAAAGGAGGTTTCTCCTTGTTAGCCAAACTCTC
This sequence comes from Iris pallida, assembly GCA_029216955.1. Classification (NCBI taxonomy): domain Eukaryota; kingdom Viridiplantae; phylum Streptophyta; class Magnoliopsida; order Asparagales; family Iridaceae; genus Iris; species Iris pallida. The sequence goes on from JANAVB010017599.1 coordinate 744,359, forward strand.
TAAATTGCCCCAAGGCTGGGATTATCCTCCATGAACAGCAAGAGAGAGACAATTAGAATCTAATGCAAGTAGTTTGAGCCAAAAAGGAGTTAAAATGGAAAAGTTATGGATTGGGGAAGATGGCTATACCTCTTTCTTCAAAGCTTGAGAGAAAAATAATAAAAGAGGCAAGAACAAATGGAAGAGGCATTAAATAGGGTGTGGAACCCTAGGTTGGCTACCATGGGTGGGCTTGTTGGGGTTTGGGCTTTAGTCATGGGCCTATGGTTCAATTCACAAGTCATTAAATCACAAGTCATTGCATTAAACCATAAGTCATGACTTAATTTCACTAAACCAAATCCCCTCATTCTAAAACTAATCTCTAATGACTAAAATGGGTTAACTCTAGTTAGGCTAGGGTTACCATAGCTAGGGTTAGGTTCTAGGCTAGTCTATAAGTCTCAAACTAGTCAAGACTAACATAACACATAGCAATATTTAATTAATATTAAATTCACACAATTTTCCATAAATCATAATAAATTCAAATAAATCCTAAAATGACCAAAATATCCTCTAGGCTAAAAATGATAATTAAACACCCTAATCACATGGCTAGGCTCTAGGACAAACAGTCTCTACGGTTTCACTAGCTGCACACCAATCACAAGTCATTATTTAAATAGTTTTAAAATGATTAAAAATCAATAAAAATCATATAAAATTTTAAATACCATAATTAAATAAATTAAAATACAAAATTTCAAAATTACCCTCATTTTAGAAACTGGGTGTTACAAGTCTACCCACCTTAGAAAAATTTTGTCCTCGAAATTAAAATGGTAGTAGTCCTTCTAGGTCAAACACCCCACAATCAAAGTCTCAAACATACCGTCAGATAATCATATGCGTCTGTCCAAAATCATGATACTCAGAATCTTCGTCGTGCTAGTGAGCAAGGCTACGATAATCACAGAGTCCTCGACTAAGGCACATACCTCTAGAATCATGGTATTTAAAATTTTCGTATTGCCGCATGCTTGGCAGCAAAAACCTTAAATTCCCACACCCGAGAAATACGTCCTAAATCTGACTATATGACCTCACTATTCCAGCTAACACGACTATCGAAGATTCTAGATTCCATAACTGGGTGACCTAGCCCATATGATTCATCTCAGAAAAAGATCAACATACACAAGAACAACAGGACAGAATTGATCAACTAACAAGGAACAGAGGAAATCGAATTTCAAGGCAGTTATAAGAGGCAATTACGGAAGTGGAATCAAAAGAACGGAACCTGTAACTAGATCTCCAACAGCCTGAGCATCCTCGACTGTCCTGGCGAAAGCTCGCCCCTGGCCTGCTGCTGATGCTGCATGTACCTCTGCTGCTGAGTCGGTAAGGGTAATCCCCTCTGCTGGCCTACTGGAGCCCTAGCTCCTGCTCCCTGAACCGTCTGTCCCGATGACTCGGGATACTCTCTCAGACAATGATCGGATCCTCCGCAAAGCAAACATCTGCCCAGACTCTTCCGACATTCGCCCCAATCGTGTCCTGGTCTCTTGCAAAAAGGACAAATGATAACAAGCTGTTGCTGCCTCTGTGGCTGTTGTGCTTGCTGAAAGGGTACGTAGCCCTGAAACTGCCGCTGCTGAAGGTAGACCCTCGGCTGCTGGTACTGCTGCTGAAACTGTAGAGGTAGCATCTGCTGCGGATACTGCTGCTGAAACTGTAGAGGTAGCATCTGCTGCGGATACTGCTGTTAAAACTGCATGTGGGGTATCTGATGCAGATAGTGCTGCAAAATCTGCAGGTGGGGCCTCTTGGCCTGGCCCGCACTGCCACTAGCTCCCTGAGTGTCTCGCATCCTCTTCTCCTTCAGCCCAAGATCGTCCTCGCTGTCATGGCTCCTACCAGAATCTGCTCGAAAGTGGCGTCGCGGCCGCTCTTGGTATATGACTTGATCTGCTTAATCAAACCTCTACAGAACCTCCTCGCCTTCCCGACCTCGGTAAGATCCTCGATGAATCTGCTCAAATGGCTGAACTCTCCAGCGTACTCCTCAACGGTCTGGTTCCCCTGAACCAAACTCTCGAACTGCACCTCCAAAGCACGGAGTACTGTATCAGGAAAGAATTTCTCCTTGAATAGTTTCTTGAAAGCTGCCCAAGTCTGACCGGCTGTACCAACCCTCGGGTCCGTCTGGTACCAGGTACGGACCAAGTCCTGCATCTGACTGGCGGCTGCCTCGATCTGTAATCCTGCTGGTATCTGTGCCAATCGAAATATCTCCTCAATGTGCTCTATCCAATCATCAGCGTATATGAAGCCCTTTGTACCTTTGAAGTCTCGGGATCCCATCTTCTTAAAGGATTGGATGTCTGGAGTCCTTGGCTGATACGGCTGCATCTGGCCTCCCTGTGGCTGAGCAGCCACTAGCTCCACTGTCGTCCTGACCAACTGGTGAGTATCTTGTATGCTTTGTCGGATATCAGCAGACTGGCTCTGCTATATCTGCTGCTGAGACTCCAAGAATTGCTGGAAAAGGGCAAACTTCTGAGCCGCATCCACTGTCCCTGAAGGTAACTGCTGCTGATACATATCTGGAATGACGGGGGAAGACCTCCGGACAGGTGGAGGTGCACTCCCAAAAGCTGTAGATGCTCCTATATGAGCAGAAATAAGGGGTGCTGTGGTCCCAGCGTCCACAATCGCATGAGGGGTGGTAGGCCTCTCATCAGCGTCTGCTGAGCCAGAGCGATGCGATCGTGTCTCGATCACCATCCTGGAGACAGATCAAACAAAAAATTAATACTGAGATAGAAACGGTAATTCAAGGAAGGACAGTTATTCAAGGAAGCAATCTTCAACAGGAATGTAGATGGCAGGAATCCAGTTAAAAGTTTTTTCTAATGTGATTGAGTACCTCAAAAATAATCCTAATCCTACTGCAGGCTGTAGTAGTACTCTAGTTCGAATACCACTACACAAACTCGACCTGCATGGGCCACCACTAAAAATGTGTCACGACCCACACCCACTGTGAGGGTACGTGAACGTAACAGCGCCCAGCCTACGCCGCAGTGTCGGCGGTAGAACGCTGTTCTAGGTCATGAACTATAACTAACATAATATGAATATTCTCCATAAGGAGGCCAACACAGAGGTACAACTCAATCACAATCTAGAGATAGAGTATGGCATGATAAAATAGATAAAAAAATCCTCAACTGAGGTACAACAGAAATGAAATACAAGTCTTATTATCTCTAAAAATATACAACCCAGAAAACAAGGACAACAGCTAAACATGAAAAGAAATAGTCTAAGCTATCTATACTATGCAAGGGTATCATCCTCAGCAGCTGCCTGAACCTCCCCAGGGGTCCAGGTCGCGAGTGTCATCTAGGCAAGCTTCAAGGTAAGGGGTGCAGGGTTCCTCATCATCCTCTGTAAAATTTCCAACAGGTCCAGTCAGGACGGTGTAGGGTATGAAAATTATGACACGCTGACATAAGACTCAGTCCAAGTCATACGCTCAAAGCCATACGCTCAGTCCAAGTCATACGCTCAAGGTCATACGCTCAGTCAAGGCCATACGCTCATCCAAAAAGGCTGTACGCTTAGTGAATATTTTATTATTTTCTGAGATGACAGCACAGCATGTATTTAATAAAGGATGAATCTGACACTTCGTCTTTCGTGCAAAGACAGCTGTCCAATGGAGACTAGCCGTCATATAGGTTTTCGAAGAGTCAGTTTTGTCTTTTACGAGGACAGCTCAGCATCTCTCATAAATGTAAAAGCCATCATTACTATCAGTTTTGACAGTCTGTCAGCCATTATATCCGCAGTCACGACGCTCGAGAAGATTTTGTCAGTTATTGGAAGATATGGCGTATCAAAGAAGATTGATGATGGCCACGTGTCTACTTATTCAAACATGCCACGTGTCTACTTATTTCTCATACGACTCCTTCCAACTAAGTGAGCGTATAGATCTCATACGACTCCTTCCAACTAAGTGAGCGTATAGATCTCATACGACTCCTTCCAACTAAGTGAGCGTATGGATCTCATACGACTCCTTCCAACTAAGTGAGCGTATGGATCTCATAAGACTCCTTCTCAACCAAGTGAGCGTATGGATTCCATACGACTCCTTATCAAGTAAGTGTATAGTTTCCATACGACTCCCTGTCAATAATGTGAGCGTATCAGCTTTATATGGTTCTACGCTGTCCAAGTCAGCGTATGCAAGACATGTGCCTTCAAAAGCTAGGCGTATCACAGCAGTTATGTCCAGAATGATTTCCAACGAGTAGTTAACACACGTTCTCACGTGTCCTGCACTCAGTTATCCACTTCTTCAGAAGTTATGCAATGTGGCATTCATGCCATCAATCTCTCCTGAATATGCTCTACTACTTTCAACCGTACGCTAATGTGTCTCCATCAGAATTTGCCATGCGTCCCTGCAGTTATGCACACGTCAAGTAACTACCTGAGCGTATGCTTAAGGACAGTTATCCTGAACTCTATAAAAGAGAGTTTCTTCATCTTCATCAGACACTACAGTCAATTTCAGAGAGAACAGAGAGATTGCCCAGTTGCTGTCCAAGTTCTTCAAAGTTCGAGTCTTCTTCATCGTATCGTCCAAGGGATAAAGTAATCGTCTTCTAGATTAGATTCCTACAGTTGTAATTTTCTCAGATACAAAATAAATAAAGTGAATTTATTTATGAAAAACAAATTGGCGACTCTGCTGGGGAAAGTTGTCTCCTCCAACGAGATAGCAACAACTCAATGCGATACTTTGTCGATCGGCTTGACGAAGAAGATGATGGTTGTACAATTCGACCAATCGGCTTATGAAGAAATGCTCAAGGCGAAGGAGGGCCGCACTGCTTCCTCCGCTCTTCCTGCTGCCAAGAAGAAGGGACACTCTGTCTATGTCCCTAAGTCTTCTTCAACAGTCCGAGACGCTTCTGTTACTTCTCATGCTGACAAGAACACGTCTTCAACTTCCATGAAGCACACTTCGGCTTCTCTGAACACGGCAACAGTGGCTTCTCCTAGTCACGCTGACAAAGTTGGTTCTTTAACCAAGTCAGCGTGTACAAGGAAAACCATCTCTGGACATGTCAAAGTCCCTTCTCCCTCTACTCTTACGACAGCAGTCGGCTCTTTAGCCATTGATGACTCTGAGCGTATGGCATTCAAAGGGCAGCGTACGGCAAAGGCAGCGTACAAAAGCCAACATCAGGCAGCGTACGCTAAGCCAAAGCCAGCGTATGCTAATAAAAAAGCAGCGTATGACCAGAAGTCCAAACTGAAGTCAGCGTATGCTAACAGATACAGTCCTTTGACTATTTCTCAAAATCAGGCTGGGGGTTCTCTTCCACAGAACATACAAATGATTCCCCCTCAACTTGCACATCTTGTGCCAACCAAGGAGAAAGACTCTTTAGTCAACTCCTCTACTCCTAAGGTCTTTACCTCTGGAGTTAATTTGACTAGTACTCTTACTAGATCAAACAAAGGAAAACGCCTTTTGGCTAATTCCTCCAAAGATGGATTATTACCGACTCCCAGTCGGAATAATATTCATCTTCCTTCTCTCAAAATTTCTCGGTCTGAGAAAGGCAAATTACAAGTATCCAAGACTGATATCAAAGTCAGATCTCCTACGGATCTTCGTAACAAGCTTAATCAGAATCGTCTCGGTTCCACTGAGACAAGTATATTAGACCCTGATGCAGAATATGCCAAGAACTATGTGGCTCAAATTAATCAGTCTTTATACACTCAGGAACCAAGAAGACAGAAGAACAAAAGACAAGTTTCTACACATAAACTATCTTCAAGTACTTCCCAATCTGTTCCTACAGATCTCCGAGAGTATTTGCAAAATAAACGGAGAATTGACACTCCGTCAGGCTATGATATTGCTCATATTTGCCATGAAAAGCATGGTTGCAACTTCCAACCTCGAGTTGTAATTCAATGTTGTTGTTCACCAAAAAGACAATCTGTTTTCGAACGGATTCAATATGAACCAATGTTGGATGAAGATGAACCTCTTTATGCTTCTGTCAACATGACCTCCAAAAATATTGGGGGTAGCATACGGTCTGATGCTATATCAGACTCTGAAGATGGTGTTTATCTCGGCACCCGATCCAGGACTGGAGCCTTGGCCAGAGCCTCTTCTTCTTCTCATCCAAGTAGTAATCCGGAGATCACAGAGGACTTCCTTGGAGAATCCAACTTTTCAGTATTTATTCCCATAAATAGCCCCGGGAAAGATACTGATTCACACAGTGATGATTCAGAACAGACTGTTTCATCATCTATTCCTCGAATGATTACCACTTACATGGCAGAGGGCGATCATGAACCTTCAACTAGCACCGAAGCTCATGAACAAAGGATTTCTTCCTTAGAACAACAGTTGCGAGCTATGGCAGATACATTGAATGCTATGCATACTCTTATGCAAGCTCAGCATCAAACTCAGCAAGTCCAACAGACAGCTCCTCCAGTTATATTAAATACTCCTGTTGTTCCAAACTCGAAACCCTCTAGTATTTTAGGGGTACAATCTAATGTTCCTGTACAACCCACTCCAAGTCAGTCTGGAGCTGGGGGTGGTACATATGCTGCAGTCCCTCCTCCCAATTACACTCAACAAGTTACAACTCCCCAATCTTCTGGAATTGTTACTGAAGAGTTAAGGAATCTCCGAACTCAATTCGAGGCATTCAAACAGAAGGATGGTTTGCAAAGGTTAGGTATCAAGCAACCTTACCCGATAGAATGGAAGCAGGTATCGTATCCACCAAAATACAAACCTCCGACCATCTCTTTCTTTGATGGGACAACCTCCCCAAGTCAGTTCATTAATAATTTTGAAGTAATGACTGATCAACTGCAACCAAGTGACGCCCTCCTTATTCGGGTGTTTGTTGGATGTCTCAAAGGAACGGCTTATGAATGGTATAGAAGTCTCCCTGATGGGTGCATTACCTCATTTGCCGGTTTCAAGCAAATATTTCTTGAACGATTCTATGAAGGGCTTAACGACATGACCATGTCAGCCCTCATAAGAATTAAACAGAAAAATAACGAAACCACCGAGGACTTCATTGAAAGATTCAGAAGAGAAGCCCTCAAAATACCTCTCGGAACTCCCGATGCTGTTACTATCGACACTTGTAAGTCGAATCTCTTACCAATTATTAGCATGTGGACAGGGTCCACTCAGTTTCAAGATTGGCCTTCATTCATCGTCAGTGCCAAGGCTGTCGAGGTCAGTACTGAGACCTTCAAGGGTCTGGGGGTACAAATGGCTCCCAAGGAATCAAATCAGAGTGCTAGCAATAGTACTCGACCCAATAATCGCAAAGGGAAAGAAGCTCTTGAAGTCAATCTCCAAAGCAGTAGTCAAGAGGTAAAGACTACCCAAGCTACTCCAGCTCCAACAAATCAACAACAGAGACCTCCTCGGCCGAACGAAGAATATTCTTTCGACGATGATGATGTTCAGGGTATCTTTGAATGCTTGCTCAAAGGTAATAAGATTCAATTGCCAGAAATTAAAAAGCCTGATGAAGCCAATAAGACAGATCATCCAAAATACTGTCCATATCATAGAATGCTGGGTCATACAATCCGGTCTTGCTATGTATTAAAAGGGAAGATTCAAGAGATGATTAAATCAGGAGCTGTGACATTAACACCCAAAGACAAAACAGTCACAGCAAAAGTAATTTCAATGCAGTTCGGTGACTTCTCTCCCTTAATGGTAGAAAGTGGGATTGTTCCTATCCCCAAAGCAACTCTCGAAGTTGTAAACATCCCACCAGCACAGAATGACGGACTTGTTCCTGTCACAACTAAGAAGGGAAAGATCATATGGATTCACCCAGATTTAATGACGGAGTTTGAGACGTCTTCCTCTTCTCCTCGGAAGACTCCATCATCTAAAAAGAAGCTCGGGAAGACTAAGTCATGCAATGTGACTTCTAGTTTCACACCCGATTTTTATCTAACCTCTACTTTCATTTCAGCAGGAAATTCACTCCCTACGGAGATAAAATCTGTACCTCAATTTGAAGATAGATACAAGCCTGTCTTTCATCTATACAGTTCACAATCTCGTAAATTGATGGCGAAGATGGGTTATGATCTAGCCATTGCTCCGGGTTTGAACTCAGGCAAGGAACTCCGAGCACCTTTGGCCATCACTATGAGACATAATCAATCTCGTGTCGGCCTTAGTTTCTGGAATGAAGCTCTCATCAAACATAAAAGAACCAAGAGTAAGATAAAGAATTGCAACATGGTTTCTATAGACCCTGAACCAGAATCTGAAATTGAAGTTCATGCTGGAACTGGGTCAGGAAAAATATATCTGAAAGATTATGCTGAAATTCCTGAAGAAACTTCTGACGTCCCTCCGGTTACAGCTTCAACACCAGTCTCTACTGAAGAGCCTTTGAATGTTCCTGTTGAGACAGTTCCTTCTAAACCAATAGCAGCTGACAAAGGCAAACAACAAGTCCGCTTCGACAAACCATTGAAGAAGTCATCTCCTACAGGACTTGAAAAGCCTTATAATTTTGATATATTGGCTCAACTAGCCAATACCCCAGCTAAATTATCAATCTTCGAGCTCTTACGCCTCTCTAAAGAGACTCGAGAAACTCTAAGTAAAGCACTGCTGCAAGCAGAAACCTGCTTAACTCTTCTCAAGAAGTTGGAAACAGAATCTGTTTCTCATTGCCATAATGTATTGGAATTTATTCCAAACATTACCTTTATGCAGGACGATATGCTGCTAGAGGATAATCGACATGATCGTCCTTTATATCATACAGGATATATTGATTCTATGAAGGTTGATCATCTCCTGATTGATCCAGGATCTGCTCTCTGTATTATGCCAAAAGCTATGCTAGACGCACTGAAGATACCTGTACATAGCCTTTCCAGCACTATCACTACCATCTTGGGATTTAATCAAGGAAAAAGTGAGCCTTTGGGCAAGATTCGCCTCAAATTTCAAATAGGCGATCTTCGCACTAAAGTTACTTTTTACATCATCGACAATCATGGTTGCTCATACAATGATCTGTTGGGGAGACTATTCTTGCATGAACATAATGTCGTTCCTTCGACTCTTCATCAGTGTTTCAAATATGTTGATGATAATGGAGAAGTTCAAAAGGAGGTTGCAGATCTCTATCCATTCAAAGGAGTTGAAGCTTACTTCAATGACGCTCGCATGTACAAAGATGAATACTCAAAAGTCTTGCAAGCTATGGATAATGATGATGAGATAGCAAAAGTTGGCACTTTTGTTATTCCTGTAAAAGGGCGTATCACTCCTCCGCAGTCTGTTAAATCATCTGAAGAAGGCTCACTGATAATTCCTGTCAGTAGACGTACTACTTCATCTGCCCAAGCTCCACAAGGCTCACTGATAATTCCTGTCAGTGGACGTACCACTCCCCCTCCATCTTCTCAGGCTAGACCAGATACTCTAGTCATTCCAGTCAGTGGACGTACTACTTATCCACGATCTTCTTCAAGGGAGCTCATCTCTTCTGAGCCTTTTGTTATCGATCTTAATCGAAACAAAACTTCTGATCGCTCTTTCTCTCCCCCTTTTGTCATTAATTTGACTAAGTCTGATAAGGCTCAGCCTTCTGTTGTAAATACAGTATTTAATATTAATGAAGCATCTCCTTTGCAGTATATTGATGTCTGTAATCATGTACAAAGTTATTTACAATTGCTAGATAGCTTAGAGTCACTAACTATAGGGGTTGTTCAAACTCTTCATACAGACGTATCATTGGAATCCATACAAAAATCATACTTCGTGGTCCCTGCTAAAAAGAAGGGAGAAAATCCAATCTTCTTTTATAAAGGACCCCAGAATCCTCCTAACTTGGAAGAAGATGACATAAACGACGATACTGGAAGGTTACAACTGCGTCGCTACAGTCAGCAATCTAAAAATATCATCAAGAATATAGGTTATGACTTTAGAACCAGTCTCAATAATGGAAAAGGAAGAAGAATGCCTGTTCGAATTCCTCCATTAAAATACCGAAGGACAAAATGTGGTTTAGGTTACATTGCTCCTACCTTCTTTATCAACATCGTCCATGAAGATTCACAATCCGATGAAGACGAACGATCTGAGTCTTCTGATTCCCTTTCTTGGGATTCTGACACGAGTATTGGCGATCTCCATCGCTCTATTTTATCTATCAATATGGTCTCCGTTGGTGGACCGCAGGAAAATAATGAAGATGAGGATGATTTTGAAATATCACCCGAATCGGAACAATGGGCTCAAAGATTAGATAATCAATGAGAATTTAGATTCGAGCAGAGGGAACCTCCTACTGAAGATAAACTGATCCAAATTGATGTTGGTGAAGAAGGTTCTCCTAAACCAATATTCATCAGTGAAAGTCTTTCAGAAACGGATAAGCAAGACATGATTAAACTTATTCGTGATTATATCGATGTCTTTGCCTGGAGTTACGAAGATATGCCAGGACTAGATCCGAAGATTGCAATGCACAAACTCAATATCATGCCAAATGCTAAACCGCTAAAACAACAACAGCGACGATTTCGTCCAGATATCATGGATGCAATTGAAGCTAAAGTCAACAAGCTTATGGCTTCTGGATTTATTCGAGAGGAACAACATCCTGAATGGGTGGCTAACATCGTTCCTGTCCTTAAAAAGACTGGCAAGATCCGGGTCTGTATAGACTTTCGTGATCTCAATGCGGCTTGTCCTAAAGACGAGTTTCCTCTTCCAATTACTGATGTCATGATCGATAATACATGTGGTTTCGAATGAATGTCATTTATGTATGGGTATTCGGGATACAACCAGATCAAAATGTTTCCAGATAATGAAAAACACACTTCCTTCAGAACGCCGATCGGTACATACTGTTATACAGTGATGTCGTTTGGTCTCAAGAATGCAGGAGCAACATATCAGCGAGCAATGAGCACTATATTCTGCGAACATCTCCGAAAAATAGTCGAATGCTATGTTGATGATATTGCAGTCAAAAGTCGACGAAAGGAGGATCATATCCAAGATTTGAAGACTATCTTTGATTTAATGCGTCAGCATCAACTTAAAATGAACCCTACTAAGTCCTTCCTGGGCGTCTCTAGTGGTGAATTTCTCGGCTTCGTCATTACCGCTAAAGGTATACACGTGGATCCCGAGAAGATCAAAGCCATTCAAGAGATGCGTCCTCCACGCACCTTAAAAGAGCTACGAGGATTTCAAGAAAGAATTGCTTATATCAGGAGATTCATTTCTAACTTATCAGGACGCTGCAGACCATTCAACAAACTTCTGAAGAAAGGTGTATCTTTCGTCTGGAATGAAGAATGTTAGAAAGCATTTGACGATATTAAACAGTATCTCATGAACCCTCCAGTTTTGGTACCTCCCGTCTCGGGAATACCATTCCTTCTATATGTTCGAGCCATGGATCATTCTCTTGGTGCATTACTTGCCCAGAAAAATAAAGATGGCCATGAATAGGCTATTTATTATCTCAGTCGCACAATGACGGGTGCTGAACCGCGTTATTCTCCAATCGAGAAAGAATGCTTAGCATTAATGTTTGCTGTTCAGAAAACGTGACATTATATTATCGGTCAAACGATTCACGTCATTTCCAGAGTGAATCCCATCAGGATTATGATGAAGAAACCTGGTATTCTCAACTCCAGACTAGCTAATTGGGGAATCTTGTTAGCTCAATACGATATGCATTATATTCCTCAGAAGTCAGTTAAAGGACAGGCTCTTGCTGATTTTCTGGCTGCTCATGCAATTCCAGAAGATTCTAAATTATATGATGAGATTCCTGATGAAGTCTTGGATTCAAATCTGATTTCTGAAGAAGTTCCTACCTGGCGTCTATTCTTTGATGGAGCATCTAGAATAGGTCCTAACGGCAATATTGTCGCTGGAGTTGGGATTGTTCTTGTATCTCCAGAAGGACTAACTATTCAGAGGGCTTATTCTCTAGATCAATCATGTTCAAATAATGTAGCCGAATACAATGCATTACTCATCGGCCTTCAACTTGCTAAACATCTAGATATTCAATATTTGGAAGTTTATGGAGACTCCAAGCTTATCATCAATCAGATCAGAGGAATATATGAAGTTCGTCATCAGGATTTGATACCTTATCATCGAGCAGCACTTTCTATAGCCTCATCTTTTAAAGGTTTCTTTATTGAACATGTTCGATGAGCCTATAATGCAGAAGCTGATGCTTTAGCTAATCTTGCTGCTGTATTAGCTATACCAATCAGACGTCAGCAAGTGATAGTGGTTTATAACCGAGAACTATTCTGTGTTGAGAATAATTTGGCTTTGGCTTTTCCCTATAAACCAGACAAAGATTCTCTCAACCTTGATGCTGGATTAAAGTTTGACAAAATGTCCTCGTCTTCCTCTGATTCTACTATGGAATATGTCTTTTTTAATGAAACAGAAGCCATAACTGAAGACTGGAGGCGCCCATTTCTAGACTTTGTTTTGTATGATATACTTCCTGATAACCCGAGTGAAGCAGCATCTATTCGACGTCGATCTCTCAGATTCTATTATAATCATACGACGAAGACATTATATCGTCGGTCTTACGACGGTCTTCTCCTCTGATGCATTGCTGGTGAAGAAGCACAACAGATAATCCGTGAAGCACATGATGGTGTTTGTGGAGCTCATCAACCAGGTCCTAAACTTCAAGATCGTATCTGACGTATGGGTTATTATTGGCCCACAATGGTGGCTGACGCTATTCAATATGCTCGGAAATGTAAAGCCTGTCAAATTCATGCAGACTTTATCCATCAACCGTCAGAGTTCTTACACCCAACAGCGGCATCATGGCCCTTTGAAGCTTGGGGCATGGACGTCATTGGTCCCATCAACCCACCATCATCAAGAGGACATTGGTTTATTCTAGCAAAAACCGACTACTTTTCCAAATGGGCTGAAGCAATCCCGTTATCTGAAGTTAAAACTTCTAGTGTTATCAACTTCGTCAAACATCATGTTATCTATCGATTTGGTGTTCCTCGGCGTATTATCCATGATAACGGACCGCGGTTCGTCAGTCAGAAATTTACTCGATTCTGCGACGATCATCGGATTAATAATTTAGCTTCTACAGCATATAATCCAGCAGCTAATGGATTGGCAGAAGCTTTCAATAAAACAATCATCAAACTCTTGAAAAAGTTCGTTTCTTCCAACAAACGCAACTGGAGCGAGAAGCTTGGTGAATGTTTATGGGCCTACCGCACCACAGTTCGCAATGCGACCGGATGTACGCCTTTCTCTTTGGTGTATGGGTGTGAAGCTATTCTTCCTCTCGAGATCCAGATTCCTTCTCTCAGAATTGCAATCTCCAATGAACTTTCAACATAAAACAATGATCGTCTTCGACTTCAAGAGTTGGAAGCTCTAGATGAAAAACGATTGTATGCTCAACAAAATATCGAACTGTATCAGGCCCGAATCTCAAAAGCTTTTAATCGAAAAGTCAAAATCAGAGCATATCAGAAGGGAGAACTGGTCTTTACTGTCAGACGTCCTATGACTATGACACATATAAGCAAAGGCAAATTTGATGCGAAATGGGAAAGCCCATTCGTAGTAAACAAAGTCTTCTCTAACGGAGCATACCAGCTTGCCTCTATGGATGGAAAAGTCATGATGATGCCTACCAATGGCAAATTCTTAAAGAAATATTATGTATAATATTTTCATCATTCCCCAACAAATATAAAATTCTTCTCTACAAAAGTTATTTCGATATCGTTATCCCCAGAGGAAACTGATATTCCACCATGTATCATCTTCCCAGAGAATTTGATATTTTGTTTTATTAGATCCCCAGTGGTTTTAATAAAGATCTTGAATAGAAAATCATGTCCATAATACCTCTGAATTTTCTATCTCAGTATGTATCATATTTTCCATTCTCTGAAAATGATATCTCGTCTTTTGATTTCCGAGTCCAAAGATCATGGAAAATAGAATCTAAAGATATCTTTATATCTGAATTCTGTTTTCTCTAATCAGTATTAAACTAAATTATCTTTGGTTTAGTATCATGATAGAGTTACAAAGTTTATTTGTATATTCTATTCTATTGAAATATGTCATGTATTATTTACCTCTGAATATGTTTTCTACAAAAATATCATCCACAAAATTGAAATCAAGCCAAGATATTCATTTTAATCAAAATCAGAACAATGATTACAAATGGGTATCAAAATTTCAAAAAAAATTCAGTACATGAAAAATGTAAAAGAACTATTTAGGAGGCGTAATGATCTCCTGAATACGAACGATTACATTATTCATCTTCTCATCATGAGCTTTCTTGATTCGCTCTGATATTTCAATTCCAATCCTCCGTTGGTCATATTCCACAATAATAGAACTACGGCGATTGGTTTCTTCAATCTGATTGATTTGCATTAATTCTCGCTCTTGCTGTAAAACTTGACAGCATTCAGCTTCAGATTGACGATCAGCAGCAATCTTTGATTGTTCTGTTTCCACAGAGGCAATTTGCTCCTGAATACGAGCTAGCTCTTTCCTCAATTTTCTAAGCTCCTCAGCTCTTGACGCTTCATCCTTCTCTAAGCGCTCCATATTCTGACGAGTACTTATGATTTCTTCGTCTTTAGCCAATAGCTCTTTGGAAGACTGAGCGAGGAATTCTGTCAGAGCAATATGCTGAGCTTGAGCTTCATTCTCCAATTGAGAAATTTTAGCTGCAGTCAGAGATTCAATATCCTCCTTTTTAGTCTCCCAGTATTTTTGGATGTTGGCTTCTAAATCATTCAGGAGATGTTCAAAGAAGACACATTGAGCCTCATAACCAGATTGTCTCAAGGCTGAACGTGGGAAACTAGTCGCCTCTCGAAGACTCGAAAAGGGCATAGTCTCATCTTTCATGAGTCGCCTCGAATATGTATCCAGATATGTATAAATAATATCTGAATACATCCCCATGACTTTTGCTATCCCTGTGTCAAAACTGGGAGTCGCTGCAATAATAGGGGAAGGAGCAGGAGGAGCCTCTATTCTTGGAGCTGAAGTTAGTGCTTTTGGAGAACTCGGCAGATGGGAACTCCCCTCACCCACTTCAGTTTGAATAAATGGGGCTTGAGTAGAACTCATAGCCGGTGCAGTTCCTACAGCTGTTGGAATCAAAGAAACATGATCAGAAATTTAAAGACAATAAAACCAAGACAAGACAAAACTTTGATGAATAAAATATTACCTGGAGTTGGTTCATATTCAGTCTCCTTCGGATCATTCAATCCGGCTCTTAGTCTATTCAGGGTACTTTCTGACACGGGATTTATTTCACTGCTTCCCGCCCCAGAAGTACTCGGAATTTGAACTTCTATTTCCAGATGCCTCTCCGGTTCTGGTGTCAACCCTGAGTGTTGACCAATGGTCTTCAGTGCATCGATTGGTATTTTAGACGGTGATTCATCGTCTATCTCCATGTCTTCTTCTCCAGAAGAATGAGACGACGGTTCATAGTCAACTTGTTCGCTCTCTGAAGCTTCAACAATTGGATTGAGAGGAGTGGCTTCCTTCACTGATTCTCCCGAAATCAGTAAGTCATTAGCCGTTTCAGTCTGATGCTCGGCCTCTACCGCAGGTTGACTAATTTCCTGCGCATCATCGGCCATTGGTGGAACTGAGCCTATATCAGAAGGCCTAGAAGACCCAGCAATTTCAGGAATCTCTTCTTCTTCTGTCTTTACAGAAAAATCAAAAGCAGCTTGCTTTTCTGCAGCCAATCGCATAGCACGATCGGTGGGACTCTCTGCATCCAGACAAATTACGGATTTAGTTTTTGAAACTATTACTTTTCTTCCTATTCTTTTGGTTAAAGGAACAGTAGGATAATTGTCTATTGGATCACTACCTGCTTCATCAACATCTCTGGCTCGTTCAGAAACAGGGGAATTCCCGGGAATAGTAATTCCTCCGTGACTTCGAGTATCTGCTCGAGTAGCTCTTTTTGCGGCAGGACCCGCAGCACCTTTACTCCTCTTCCTCTTCGGTGTATTATCAACAAATATACTTTCTTCAGCACTTCCGATAGGCACATGCAATGGTTGATGAAGGTCATCAGAGAAGAAAGTTTCCAAAACATCATCATCAACTTCATCGGTGGCCAGAGGATCTTCTTTGTCGTGACAATCCCTAGGCAAGGCGGATTTGGTTGATTTCTTTTCAACATGAATAAAGCTTTTACCTAAGATGCTAAATTTTTCATCAAAGGTATTAGCTGATACATAAAATATGGCATAGGACACCAATATCTTAGCTCCTCTCCGATAGTTGACCGGATCTGGCATAGAAAAGGTAGCCCATGTACCTTTGGCAATGTAATATAGCCAAGCTCTGGCACCATCAACTAACCCGCCTTGATGAGCAAAACACGTCGTTGCATTGCCCACATGCAACTGATCGTAACCAAATTAACGAGCAAATCTGCTCGGAAGATATGGCTCTAGATATGTGATGTTGTCACGGCGGCAAATTAAATAAGATGGCCTGATTCTCTTTAGCCATTCATGTTGGACATCATCCAACTCATTAGCACCAACGCCGTCAATCAATCTCCCGGGCATGGTTTCATAACCAATAGGTGGAGAAACACAGGTGAAGCTCCATAGTTCTTCCCTGTTCAAGATGGTTCTGCAATCGGTTAAAGTGTCATATCTCCATTTCGGTATGTGCTTGTACCTTTCAAGGAAAGTATCATCTGGCCTAGCCATCCCAGCACTCATCAGAGATTCAAAATATAGAAGCAGCCATCCAAACAAGTATGTAAAGGGCATTTCTACCCGAGGAAAGGACGTCAGGCTCTTCCGTGCCAATTCGAACATCCTATCTGTGTATGCCCTTAATCCGGCATTCAGACGGCAGGTCATTGCCGTTAATAGATCCATCTTATACCCAAAAACCAGACGGACTGCTGCGAAGACGACTCCTCTGTGCATCCTGTCTGCCGAACAGGTGCCAGGAACTACGAATTTCCTCAGCCAAAGAGATATGAAACCGGCCAGATGACCTTCAACGGACAATTCTCGGCCACCCTGCTTAATATAGGTTTCTAACCTATCACCGGCCTTGTAGCTGTCGATGTCTTCTTCGACGACAATGTCATCATGATTAGTCTCCCGGATTAATCTGTTAATCTCGGCTTGACTCAAGGGCTTGAATTTATCGACATACTGCTCGGTCTTTTTCTTCTTTTGAACTTCGTCAGTGCAGCCTTGAAACAAATAAGCCATCCACTTCGAAGAATAGCAATTGGAGTCCCCCTCTCCACCTTGTCCCTTATAAAAAGCTTTACAGATGCTGTAATGACACATTAATTCTTCAAATACATAAAGAATTAGTGGGTTGGCTGCAGAAATCTTATTCATTTCGTCAACAAAAGGGATATATTCTTCATATGGCAAATCTGCCGTTGGTAGCTGAGATATATATGCCATTTCATGAAGAGCGAATCCCATCTCGCCCTTTGGGGTCATGAAGGTGCCGGTCCGATAGTTATATCTCTCCGCTAATGCCAAAAACAGATCCGGGTTCGGTTTGAAACCATAAGCAGTACACTTAATGGCATCATATAAACCTATCACCTTCAACTGTGCACCAAAGTTCTGTAAAATCCATCTCACTAGAGCAGTCCATCTAGTGTTCTCTGGATTTACTAGACCAGTCAGCCTCATTGACTGTTTTGGGTAGATGGCATTCTGTAATTGAACAAATTTGTTGGCAAAAATTAGGACTCTGACTGGCTTCAGCAGTGCCGAGTCCTCAGGAGGGATGGTGGCAGGTAACAGTCCTCGCAGAGATGTGACATGTGGTTCAGTACCACTGCGGAACCTTCCTTGACGATATCCAATCCACCCAGCCTTAGCTTGTCGGGATGGAGTAATATCCCACTTCATCTGTCTTTGCTGGCCCGAATGGAATAAACGGGCTATATTGATACTCTTTGTCAAACCAGTCAAATACATAGGCTGATTTACATCACCATCCCTATAGTAACTGTATGATACTTTGTCCAGAGCAGGCTGGGAGTTCATGTGTCAATAGCATCTCCAAAAAGGAATGCTGGCTTCAAATGGACAACACCATCTACACTCTGTAACGGCAGTCCACTCATCAGGTTCAGCAAAGTATCATCATCCTGATTGGTCAACAGAGCTATTCTTGTGGAAGGTCCGTCAAATTGGGGAAAACGAACATGTGATAGATCACTTCTATAATTATTTCCCATACTTCCTTCAAATTCTGCTTCCTGAGCCAGAATATCCACTGCAAATGAAGAATAAAGTATTAAAAATCTTCAATGTCAAGAGATGATAAAGTTTAAACATACGCTCAGTTTTTAATAAGCGTACAGCTCAACATACGCTCAGTTTTTACTAAGCGTACAGCTCAACATACGCTCAGTTTTTACTAAGCGTACAGCTCAACATACGCTCAGTTTTACTAAGCGTATAGCTCAACTTACGCTCAGTTTTTACTAAGCGTATGGCAGACTCAAGGTTCAGCATACGCTCAATTTTCTTTAAGCGTATGGTAGACTCAAGGTTCAGCATACGCTCAGTTTTCTTTAAGCGTATGGCAGACTCAAGGTTCAGTATACGCTCAGTTTTTTTTAAGCGTATAAACAGATTTTATCTTAAGTGAATGGTTTTTAAAGTTCATGATCAGTTTGAGCATATCAGCCTATGGTTGACAAGATGATCATCAAAAATATGCTAACACAGAAGTTAGCGTATCTCAATGAGACAAAATGCCATAGCATATTCTTTTAAGATAGCGTATTTTGGTATCTATATCAAAAATACGCGTATCTTACAGATATACGCTCCAAACATATTTTTTGTAAAAACGAAAAACATGGAATACGGCTAAACCCTAAAGAGGAAAGCGTATTTGCTGACGTATTGACCCTAAAGAGGGATACATTTTTCTGAGTTTTGTTCTAACCAGAGCCCTAAAAAGGGAATAGTTATTTGTTCATCATCTTCGTCCTCACCATAAAGAGGTTTCAATGGCCGCTCACTGCGTGAAACACGCTGACTGGCCGTCTTCTTGGTGGTGGCAGTGTCGACGACAGGATGAGATGACTCTTCAGGGGCTTTTCCCTTTCCTTTCGCAGCAGCATCAACCTTGGGTGCCATTAATGGAGATGGAGTTGAAGATGAAGAAGAAGAAGAAAAATCTTGAGTTTCTGAAAGCTTTTTTCTCTCTCGAAGGCAAAAGCTGTGGTAAAGAAATAAAATAGGTTTTGGAAGACCTATTTATAGAAGAAAGAAAGAAGTTCAAACGGCGGATATTCTTTAAACAAAATCCCTAAAGATTTGCACTGATATTGAGGAAGATAACAAACTCATGCCAGCGTGTCAGGACTTATTCTCACTTTAAAGTTCAAAGTAATTTCGAACTTTTGAAATTCATAAAGTTCGAAAACTTTGAAGGGGGTCTTGTAGGGTGTGAAAATTATGACACGCTGACATAAGACTCAGTCCAAGTCATACGCTCAAAGCCATACGCTCAGTCCAAGTCATACGCTCAAGGTCATACGCTCAGTCAAGGCCATACGCTCATCCAAAAAGGCTGTACGCTCAGTGAATATTTTATTATTTTCTGAGATGACAGCACAGCATGTATTTAATAAAGGATGAATCTGACACTTCGTCTTTCGTGCAAAGACAGCTGTCCAATGGAGACTAGCCGTCATATAGGTTTTCGAAGAGTCGGTTTTGTCTTTTACGAGGACAGCTCAGCATCTCTCATAAATGTAAAAGCCATCATTACTGTCAGTTTTGACAGTCTGTCAGCCATCATATCCACAGTCACGACGCTCGAGAAGATTTTGTCAGTTATTGGAAGATATGGCGTATCAAAGAAGATTGATGATGGCCACGTGTCTACTTATTCAAACATGCCACGTGTCTACTTATTTCTCATACGACTCCTTCCAACTAAGTGAGCGTATAGATCTCATACGACTCCTTCCAACTAAGTGAGCGTATAGATCTCATACGACTCCTTCCAACTAAGTGAGCGTATGGATCTCATACGACTCCTTCCAACTAAGTGAGCGTATGGATCTCATAAGACTCCTTCTCAACCAAGTGAGCGTATGGATTCCATTAGACTCCTTATCAAGTGAGCGTATAGTTTCCATACGACTCCCTGTCAATATTGTGAGCGTATCAGCTTTATATGGTTCTACGCTGTCCAAGTCAGCGTATGCAAGACATGTGCCTTCAAAAGCTAGGCGTATCACAGCAGTTATGTCCAGAATGATTTCCAACGAGTAGTTAACACACGTTCTCACGTGTCCTGCACTCAGTTATCCACTTCTTCAGAAGTTATGCAACGTGGCATTCATGCCATCAATCTCTCCTGAATATGCTCCACTACTTTCAACCGCACGCTAATGTGTCTCCATCAGAATTTGCCACGCGTCCCTGCAGTTATGCACACGTCAAGTAACTACCTGAGCGTATGCTTAAGGACAGTTATCCTGAACTCTATAAAAGAGAGTTTCTTCATCTTCATCAGACACTACAGTCAATTTCAGAGAGAACAGAGAGATTGCCCAGTTGCTGTCCAAGTTCTTCAAAGTTCGAGTCTTCTTTATCGCATCGTCCAAGGGATAAAGTAATCATCTTCTAGATTAGATTCCTACAGTTGTAATTTTCTCAGATACAAAATAAATAAAGTGAATTTATTTATGAAAAACAGACGGGAGCGTGCACAGTACATCTCAACAGTTCACAGCAGGTTAGAAAATATAATCATGCAGTAAAGTAAGATATAGATACTGAAGGAAATGCAGTATGTAAACAGAGAGAGAACTGTAATAGAAATATCTACTATAAGTAGAGAGCTACCAGTGACTAGTGATTTAGAGTACAAAGTCGACATGTGAACGGCTTGATTTGCACATGGCTATACTAAAGAAGCGTACATGGCTATTCTACTTTGGAATTGTTCAAATGATTATTTATACTCCCCCGTACCCCCAATTAATACACAAGGATCCAACCAGGTTATGTTATGATTCCATGTAACAGCCCCCGAAGGGTGATACATAGTAGTCCCATAAATAGGAATTCTGGGAAACCCAATAAATGGGATAAGGATTCAAAGAAGACTCTGTGATCATAAGAGTATATGTCACAAGTGATCAAAGAACCAAAGAAGCATGGTGATACGTCATGTAAGTAAAACGCACAGAACATAGAGTACCGGATGCTCCCTGAAGGGATAACATCTCAAGGAGGGATCCATACAGTACTAATCCGTGTGACCAACGTGACAGTATCAAGTAAAGTAATTTAATACAGGAAAATAATTCTAAGCAGGATATGAAATGATCAGAGAATGTACTCGCCTGGTATCTGAATGTCTGAAGTAAATGTATTGTCCGAGATGAGGTACCTGACTCCTAGTTAGAGCAACACAAGTCAAGATGTATACAGGGGATGATAAATGTAATCTACTATGCATCTGCATGCTGCCTAGGTCAAACTAGACTAAAGTCAACCCTTAGTCAACTCTGGTCAACTGCACTAGTCACACTTGGTCAAACAAGCCATTCTAGGTCTAACCTTAGTCTAAACCAGTCAACCAAGTCTAGCAAATACTATATATCAATATCATATATACCATCAAAGACTTTACATTCAACAATCTATGTAGTTATCATATATATATATATATATATATATATATATATATATATATATATATATATATATATATATATATATATATATATATACATTACTAATATATATAGGCAAGCCTAAAGGATAGCCTACCTATACTAATCCTATATAGAAAATATATATGCCAATCAAACACATACATATCTCATATATCATACAAATCAAACACAAATTTAGAGAGAGGGGAAAGGGAAAACATGTGTATGTGGGTGTGTATGTATTTGTGTAGACAGTGTATAATCTCAGTTTTTAAAACCCAAACTCAGTTTTGTAAAATGCCAAGTCCATTAGTTAATGTCTATTTCAGTATTGTATACATTTCAACCTACACATATGAACTACACTAACCCTAAATCTCAGGTTTTTACAAACAAAGGTAAATCTTAGATTTTTACATTTGAACCCATCTAAATTTTAGTTTAACATAACCCACATTAGTTCATATATTAGAACCTATTTAAAATAACCAAAGCCCATATCCAATTCTAGGATTTTAATATCAAACCCAACTCAGTTTTAGGCATGTGTGATGTGAGTGATACTATCAAACCAATGTAATGTGTGTGTACATATCATATTGCATACATTCATATTACCTAAGTTATCTCAGGCATCATACATTCAGTTTGCAAATGACAGTTAAAACAACAAAATCTTTTGACAGTTTTCATTAACCAGCCCCACCTAATTCGAAAATCCCTATTCAACACTATGATGATTCCTATTGTGCTTCTTAAACTCGGATGTATACATATTGAGCTAACCCACCCAAATCAGTAAATCACATGGCCTAAAATTTTCAGGAACAACAGTACATATAATATCAGTCACCAGATTAACAGTAAATCACATGGCCTAAAATTCTCAGGTTATAATGCAACACAATTTAATCACAACACAGGTTAATCCTACTCGAATTTTCAGGGAAACAAGAACAGTCAAGTATCAATAAAGTTAAAGATTCCTGAAATCGATCTAAAAATAGCACTAAATAGTTAACATAAGAGGTTGGTAATACATTAGTGTATGTGTGTGATGTATCAATGTGTGCAGGATGTACTTTAGAACCTGTGATGTGTTCTACAATGTGTTCTCAGGAAATCATGTTTTAGTCTCTAATTAACAGTGTTATACATTAAGGGAATCATAGCCATGTGATAGGTTCTCAGATTTTTTCATATACCTAACACAATTTAGTCCTGGCATTGAAGCCTACCTCATGCCAAAGTCTCCCTCCATGCCAACAGTGTGCATGATTTCAGATTCATAGATTGAATCTCAGAAATCAACACAAAACCAAAACAGGGATTGAGCTTTGTCAGGAAGGGAAAGGCCTGTGTGGTTGGGCCATTGTGTAAATAGTCAAGGTTCAGGATTCCATATTTCTCAGGTTGCTTATGCCTCAGAAATCACAACAGTGAACTGTGTGTGTCTCAATTTTGCTCAGGAATTAACAGTGAAACAAACTCAGGATTAAAACATCCAAATCAGTAAAAATACAAATACAGTTTTCATTTCATTCTCTGGATTTCGAAGAACCATAAATAGCATTCAAACCCAAATGCTATCCCCACATGAAACCAACACATAACTCCTATATAACATATATAAAATATGTGCAAGTCATCATCGAAACTGGGATTTGAACCATATGAATCAAATAGAAGGGACTGATACTCCATGTATCAGAAACAGGAACCATTCATGTGTTCAATTATGAATTCAATCTAAAACTGAGAAGTTAAACTAAATCATGGTGTCTACTGTGAAATCAACCAATCATAGGCTAGATAACATGTAAGATATAATTTAGCACATAAAGAATCACTACTTAATCAGGAAATTAACAGAAAGGGAAAGAACAGTGTTCTAACAGTGTACCTAAACTCACTGATACTCACAGTATCAGTCGAGTAGGGCTTTCCCTAATTAAACATTAAAATAGTAGTAAAGGCTAGATAATATTGGTTGGTAATTGGTGTCATATATGTGTACGTGTCCAGGCATTCATTTGTGTCCAAGAAACTAGACAAAATCGTGTCCAAATCACAACTAACACAGACACGTGAACTATGTACTTCGACAGCGTCGTGCACGCGTGCAAACGCGTGTAGGACACGACATACGATACTTCGTGTCACGTGCACACACCCACATGGTCGCCTAGGGTAGGGCTACACGTGGGGTAGCCTGATACGTGTCCACGACGTGTCTACAGAGGACACGAACGCACGTTTGTGTGCGTCTGTGCATGTGTACAGCTGCCTGCACGCGACAGTGCGTGTCAGTGCGGGCTCGATTGCTCTCTGGACACTCGACCAGATGTCTCCAAACTTTGGGGACATGCTGTCAGTGGTAGCCCCCAGGTTCGTGTCAATTTTTAGGTGTCCAAGTGTCCTACAAGTGAAGAACTAAGGGTCGAGTAGTAGGGCACTGCCCGTGAGTGCTGCGAGCGTGTTCGTGTCCTGTTTGGACAGGGACGCGGCTCAAAATCCAACTCAGTCCAGTTGCAAATCAATATATACATTTAAATCAACAAATTTGTTCAAACACTTTTCAAAAATAACAAATAAAAATCCTTTGTGGCATTTAATCAAATACCTATACACATATCATGACACGTGTCCGATACGGACACCAAACGGACACGAAATGACACAAATCCAATACCTACTGCTAGGGGACACCTAGAGCTTCCTATCCATGTAAAGAAAACTAAATTTGGTGGAGAAGATGGCTATACCTCTTTCTTCAAAGCTTGAGAGAAAAATAATAAAAGAGGCAAGAACAAATGGAAGACGCATTAAATAGGGTGTGGAACCCTAGGTTGGCTGCCATGGGTGGGCTTGTTGGGGTTTGGGCTTAAGTCATGGGCCTATGTTCAATTCACATGTCATTAAATCACAAGTCATTGCATTAAACCATAAGTCATGACTTAATTTCACTAAACCAAATCCCCTCATTCTAAAACCAATCTCTAATGACTAAAATGGGTTAACTCTAGTTAGGCTAGGGTTACCATAGCTAGGGTTAGGTTCTAGGCTAGTCTACAAGTCTCAAACTAGTCAAGACTAACATAACACATAGCAATATTTAATTAATATTAAATTCACACAATTTTCCATAAATTATAATAAATTCAAATAAATTCTAAAATGACCAAAATACCCTCTAGGCTAAAAATGATAATTAAACACCCTAATCACATGGCTAGGCTCTAGGACAGACAGTCTCTACGATTTTACTAGCTGCACACCAATCACAAGTCATTATTTAAATAGTTTTAAAATAATTAAAAATCAATAAAAATCATATAAAATTTTAAATACCATAATTAAATAAATTAAAATACAAAATTTTAAAATTACCCTCATTTTAGAAACTGGGTGTTACACTCTCATGCGGCTCAGGTAATGGGGGCCACCTTCATGCGGCTCGAATCCCGAGAGGCCACCCTTATGTGGCTGCTACTCTCATGTGGCTCGGATCATGGGGACCATCTCCATGCGGCTCAAATGTTGAGAGGCCACGTCCATGCAGGCTTGACACGTGGCCAGCCTTATGCGGTTCAAATCATGAGAACCCATCCTCATACGGCTCAGATTTCGGAGGCCATACCTATGCGGCTGCCACCTTCATGCGGTTCAAATCCTGAGAAGCCACCCTCATACGGCTCTGTCAAGACACCCTATCCCTGTGACTCGTGGTTAGCACACGTAGCAGAGGATCAGTTCCCCCGACTCGCTGCATATTGATGGTTGGACACGTGGCACTAAATCAATCAATATTTATCCACTCAGATTTGTTACTATCAACAAATCCCAACAACCAGATTTAGTGCAATCATCATAATTACCTAGATCAAATCAGATTTATTATAATCAAGCAGATTGAACACGTGGCAAGATATCTAAGCTTGCCATAACAAATCACAAAGATTCGTGGCAATCAATATTAATTGCCCATACGAATTTGGCGCAATCAACATTAATTGTCCAGATTTGTTGCAACCAAGATTAACGGCCCAGATTAATTGCCAACCAAGCAGGATCAAGGAAAATGGTAATTAATCTCCAAACCGCCGACTTTTCAAGAGGAAATCGTTACAAACCCTAATGATCACACTCTACTTCTATAAATAGCAAGGTGCCATTCCCTTGCAAAACCCTGGAGAAAAAAGAGCACAGAGGAGAAAAAGAGAACACAGAGAGACAAAGGCACGTACAAAAGAGTCTCTCCACCCATTCCGGGAGCATTTCTTCATCAGAGTCAAGGCTACGTCCGATCGTCCAAGGAGTAAGGTAGAGCTGCCGTCGCTTTCCCGAGCCTCTACCGTCACCCCCCAGAAAAAAATAAATAATTGTACTTAAATTGATGTACCTAGGTTTTCGTCTTTAGGCTTTCTTTGTACAAGCGAGTTTGTATTATGAGTCTAAGTTCAGTCCTCCTATAAAATTGTTTTGCACTTTTACAATCAATGGCAAACACATAGCAGGAAATATAAATGAACAGTAAGTTCTAACAAGTTATGCCTTGTATCACAGTTTATTTTCCATAAAGAAAATAATAAATAATGCATAAAATATGAGCTAAAATAAATAAACAGCAAATGGCAAGGTGTCTTGCCTGGTAGGACATCTGGTGTGCTGCGATGATCAATGTGGCACGAACTGCAATTTTGGTACAACAACTATGCAAGATGACCTCGGGTGGTGGCACAGACAGTTCCATTGGGTCCAGAAGGGTCAAATTAGCTAGGGTGGACATAAGGTAGTATAGATTTGGCGAGGGATTAGGAGGAATGGGATTAGTCACGGACAGGCAGAATATCAAAGAGTATTGGATAAATATTATATATACGATTTTAGAAATATTTCATAATACTTGAAAATGTATTTTTATTAGTTAAAATAGTTTTTAGATATATATACTTGAAAATAAAAATGTTTTAAGGCAAAACTCTAAGTTTGTTAAAAATAGAATTGGTAGAAAACTAATTTTTTAATAGTTGAAAAATAAAGTTAGAAATATATATATATATATATATATAGAAAAATTATCTAAGGCTTAGGACTAAACTTTTGAAAATATATATAGGCCAAGTCCCGATATGATCTTTTCGTTGCAAAATAACTTTTTAAGAAATTATGTAATATGTATATTTATATTTAAAAGATAATAATAACTACATATAAAAATCTTTGGACATAGTAATACTAATTACTTATCTTAACATAACAAAATACATAAATATTTATACTATCAATAATACCACTGAAACAAAAATATTTAGTACTATAATGCCATTAGCATATATGAATTAAAAAAAATAAAAGGATATGATAATAATAATAATGATAATAATAATAATAATAATAATAATATAATTATAAAGAAAAATAAGAGCAACAGCTAACAATCAAAACCACGTAAAAATAGTTTTTGTAAAAACCCCTTCGAAATATCAGCACAGCTGTGCTCTTCCCTTTATTCGAGAAAGCAAGGCACTATAAAAAAATTCGATTCTAAAAGGACAGCAGCAGTAGCTACTTCCTGGTTGTAAAGGAAAAGTGGGAGAGAGAGTGCCAAAAGAATGAGGGAGAGAAGAATTTATAAGAGGGGGAGGAGGAAGAGAGAGAAAATGAGATTGGGAAAAGGTTTCGAACGTGAGAGAGAGAGAGTGGGCGTGAGAGAGCGGTGAGATCGGAGGATCTCTCGACGGCGGAGCTTGATGACGGGAGCGGGGCACGGAGGACGGAGTGGGGATAGAGAGGGAACGGGGAGAAGCTGAGAGAGTGAGCGAGAGGGAGGCGGAGAGGGTTCGGCGCCGTGCAGCGGTGGCGAGGATGCGGGGCGGCGGCTCATCTGTGAGCGTGTGAGCGCGGCGCACGGGGAAGACCTGGCCGGCGGTGGCTACGGCTAGGCGCGTACGGTGGGACGCTGCGCCGGAGGAGGCGGCTAGTGCACGACTCGACGGCGATAGTTGGGCGGTCTGGGGAGGTCCTGGCACAGCGGCGAGGGAGGACGCGGAGGTCTGTTGGCGACGCCGGCGGCCTAGTCGGCTCGACGGAGGTGAGTGGTGATAGGTTTTTAATTTATTTTCTTTTTTTTTGTGTGGTGGCGGTGGGTGTACGACGGCGCTGGGTATGGGCGGTGGTGACGATGACGTTGAATTGGTCGGTGGGCAGGGGTTTTTCTGGAGGGGTGCGGTAGGTGGCGGAGTGGTGTCGGACCGGAGAGGAGCAGGGATGAGTATGTAGTGGTGCATGGGTTGTGGTCTCGATTGGTGTGTAGGTGGTGCAAGGATTGGCAGAGGGTGGAGGTGGAGGTGGCTGTGGTGACGGTGGTTGGCCGGAAGTTTGGCTGGGGACGACAGGTGGTTGGAAGAGGGAGTGGGGACGCGGTGGTTGACAGGAAGCGGGGTTGTCGGGGTAGCTGCTGTGTGCTGTTGGCGGAGGTGGGTGGTTGCTGTCCGGGTGGAGAAGCGGCTGTAGCCAGGCTAGATGGCGCCGGCAGGGGACGACCGCAGGATGAAGTTAGGATTAGGGTCAGGCTTTTGTGTTGGTGTCCGGTTGGTTACGTCGTATAGGGAGTGTCCGACACGACGGAGAGGATGGGTTGCTGTCGAGAAGTCGTGTCCGGGCTTGTCGGACACATAGGAATGTAATTGAAAAAAGAATAAGGTAATGGAAAGACACCCGGGGTCGGATCCGAGGCCGTCACGGCTGACACGAGGATGGATGGAACACCGACACGAGACACGCCTATTTGTGGTGGAAAATCTGTGAAATAATTATGGTAGAAACAATATGGAGGCTCCCTTATTTATAGGGTTGATTAGAATCTTAGTAGATAAGGATTAGGAGTATTTAAACCCAAAAATAGATAATTCTCTACTTAATTTAAATAATTTTCAAAACAATTCAAATCAATTCCAAATCCAATCCAAATTAAATATAGATAAATTTACATCCATAAATTCAAATTTGTAAATCACCATAATTAATTTAAACAAATATCAACCGTTTTAAAATATATTTTTATGAACACTAAAATTATAATAATAATTAATTTCAAAAATTATATTATTATTTAAAAATAAACTAATAAAATATTTATGAAATATATATGTATGCACGAAAAATATTATTTATTATTAATAACTGTTATAAACGAAAGGTTTTTTATAAATAAAATAAATAAAATAATGAACTTAGAAATTTTGGTACGATAGCTAAAATAATTATTATATATATTATTTTGAAACTATTAAAATAGAAAAAATGTTTTTCAAAAATATGTACGCTCGCACATATTCGCACTCGTCGAGCAATTACAAAAAACGAAATTTTGTGCGCAACGTACAATGCAACTACGCGACGTACAAATACAAAAATAAAAAAATCAGTACCAAATTTATATATATAAAAAATAGTAAAATTTAGGGGGTTTACATCCTACCCAACTTAAAAGAATTTCGTCCTCGAAATTAAGAATTAGAAGGGGCGAGAAGACACAAGGGGTATCGATGGGGAACAAACAATGACAATGTTTCCACAAAATCATGTCATAAGAAATCATGATCTAAATCATATAATTTAACATGGGTATAGTTACGAGGGTCGCGAGTTAAGGCACGAGTAGAAGATTATGGGTTTAAAGTTTAAATCAAGAGGATCATGCAATAGAGAATGATATGGTATCAAGAGAAAATAAGTTAGAGACCTAGTAGATATGGGTTTTTGAGAGTAGGTTGAGGCATGAATAAGAGATCGATTAGGTTTATGCCTAAATTAAGTGATTTGGAAGGTTCATGATAGCGAATATAGGGCCAAGAAAAGGATGAGTAGTTTAGGATGAAGATATAGCAACATCGAGTGAGAATAGTCATAGTCGATAGGAAGGCTAGAAGAAGTTCTAGTGTAACGCCTTCGTCCTTCTAAAATAGGTAAAGGCAAAAGCAATAAGGAGTTCAAAGACGATATTATCGAATGCGAATACGTGGTTCAAAGACGATCGAATAATTTCAAAGAAATTGTCAAGGCAGTCGTGGATGAGACTCTAGAGGCCAAGTTTAACTATATCTCCATCCACGTTAGAACGATATGTTAAAAAGCGAACCAAAGCGCACTAGGTTGATCAGACCATCATGCACCGGTTCTGATTAGACAATATGTTAGTGGGTGCGCACCCAATAAAACATGTCATGATCAAGCTCGATAAAGAAATAAGCTTGCAAAACTTAGGCTAAATTAGCATCATAAGATAGTCAGAACATAATTAGGGGATACTAATGAAAGAAATTAAATAGTCTAAGATTCTTAAAATCTAAGTCTTGCATGAAGCTTGGACTTATGCAGTCGTCCTATAGTCTTCTTGTCCAAGTCCTTGGTTAGCTAGACGGGTTAGGGTCCTCTAGATTCTAGAATCTAAGTAAACTTGCTAATATAGGTCACAAGGACAAAGGAATTGCTAGGTCATAAGGCATTCTACCCAACTTAAAAGAATTAAACTAATGGTGTTTTGGGACAAGGAAACACGTCTAACTAGTCGGGGTCACCTGTCTAACCTCTAGCAAACACGAAGGGAAGATAAAAATTATGATAGAAGAAATCAAGCAAGATGCAATCGATGAGTCGAACGGTAGTTCAAATATGGAATCAAGAAAAGATGTTAAGTATGTGGATGAGATCCTAGACTTCTAATCCTATTCGCAGGCTTACTTGGTATGGTAAAGTAACCAAACAATTTATCTTGACCTACATGGGTCACCACAAAAACATGTAACGCCCCAGTCCCAAAATATGTAGGACTAGGAACGTAGACATGCCAGCTGTATTCATACGAAGTACATATGCCTCGTATGGATATATATGCTGTAAAATGCAGTAGAACCATAACTAATCTCATCCACACAAAATAAATGAATAAAAGATATCATATAATCAACTATGAATTATCATTGGTATATATAGTTGGGCGGAGAAAAATCCACTACCAACTATAAAAAGAAATACATGATATACAAAAGAATAATTTTGGCGAGCGAAGCGAAGACGATCAAAGTGTAATCATCCTCGAAAAAATAGAGATGATAATGGCCAAGGCTAGAACACCTGCGAAAGACAAGAGCACACACCTGGCGAGATAATCAGGTCCTCAGAGGGACGTAATAAGACACATAATATTATGCCAATATAACTGAATATAAATTGCTCAAATAAATAAGTAAAATTGAATTATAACATGGTCCAATACACACCTACTGAAGTAGCTTACCATCCCCCCAACCAAACAAGGACAGGAGATGGTAAACTAATTCACGGTGGCGTATCTTTCCATGTTATGAATCTAATATGGTATCCGGACCCCAACAAGGTTCAATACCTTCTCATAGGAGTAGTAAGCCACACCTACAACCAAACAAGGACAAGATGTGACGAACTAATCCGCGACAAGTTATTGTTCCAAGCCACGGTCAGATACAAGCACCCAAACCAAAAGTACTCGTACCTAACGGATAAAGGTGCCTAACCGTTCTAAGTAAAATGTAGTTAAGAACAATCCTTCCTACGCATGGGCCCTGGCTAAACAGGATCGGCATAGTCCCCCACCAGAGGCCCAATCAATAAGAGTATAACGTTTCGCAGAACGCCAGTGGCCGTTAGTAATCATGGGTCATCAACCCCATATCTCTAGCGGAGCTTTCGGGTCACAAGGGAAAGTGCATCTAAGCCTATATGCTAAGGAATTATCTTCTCCGCCTAATGCCTACTATGTTGTATCCACAACAATAAACCTCTATAACCGCTAAGTCAAACTAGCATGTAATTCTATTAGCGGTTAATCCTATCGCACGGCTTATACGTGCCGGTGGCCAGCCAGTCACGCATGTCCGTATTCTACATGCGACTGTGTCAAGGACAATGAATGCAACACACAAGGATGGTCCCTTAAGTCTAGGTTTAATGTGTAAGAAAACTAATACATAGCAGGAAATATAAATGAACAATAAGTTCTAACAGGTTATGCCATGTATCATAGTTTATTTTGTATAAAAAATAATGAATAATGCATGAAATATGAGCTAAAATAAATAAACAGCAAATGGCAAGGTGACTTGCCTGGTAGGACGCCTGGTGTGCTGCGATGATCAATGTGGCATGAACTGCGATTTCGGTACAACAACTATGCAAGGTGACCTCGGGTGGTGGCACAGACAGTTCTATTGGGTCCAGAAGGGTCAAATTATATAGCGTGGACATAAGGTAGTATAGATTTGGCGAGGATTAGGAGGAGTGGGATTAGTCACGGATAGGCATAATATCAAAGAGTATTGGATAAATATTATATATATGATTTTAGAAATATTTCATAATACTTGAAAATGTATTTTTTTATTAGTTAAAATAGTATATATACTTGAAAATAAAAATGTTTTAAGGCAAAACTCTAAGTTTGTTAAAAATAGAATTGGTAGAAAACTATTTTTTTAATAGTTGAAAAAAAATGTTAGAAATATATATATATATTTTTTTTAGAAATAATGTTAGAAATATATATGTATATATATGTATGTATATATATATATATATATATATATATATATATATATATATATATATATATATAAATTATCTAAGGCTTAGGACTAAACTTTTGAAAATATATATAGGCCAAGTCCCGATATGATCTTTTCGTTGCAAAATAACTTTTAGGAAATTATTTAATATGTATATTTATATTAAAAATATAATAATAATAACTGCATATAAAAATCTTTGGACATAGTAATACTAATTACTTATCTTTACATAACAAAATACATAAATATATATACTATCAATAATACCACTGAAAAAAATATTTAGTACTATAATGCCATTAGCATATACGACTTAAAAAAAAGGATATGATAATAATAATAATAATAATAATATAATAATAATAATTATTATTATTATTATAATTATAATTATAAAGAAAAACAAGAGCAACAGCTAACAATCAAAACCTCATAAAAATAATTTTTGTAAACACCCCTTCGAAATATCAACACAGCTGTGCTCTTCCCTTTATTCGAGAAAGCAAGACACTATAAAAAAAATTTTGATTCTAAAAGGACAGCAGCAGTAGCTGCTTCCTGGTTGTAAAGGAAAAGTGGGAGAGAGAGAGTGCCAAAAGAATGAGGGAAAGAAGAATTAATAAGAGAGAGAGAGGAGGAGGGAGAGAGAGAAAATGAGATTGGAAAAAGGTTTTTGAGCGTGAGAGAGAGAGAGTGGGCGCGAGAGAGCGGTGAGATCGGGGGATCTCTCGTTGGCGGAGCTTTCTGACGGGAGCGGAGAGCGGGGAGCGGAGGATCGGAGTGGGGTTAGAGAGGGAACCGGGGGAAGCTGAGAGAATGAACGAGAGGGAGGCGGAGACGGTTCTACGCCGTACGGCGGTGGTGAGGACGCGGAGCGGCGGCTCATCTGTGAGCGCAGCTCACGGAGAAGACCTGGCCGGTGGTGGCTACGGCTAGGCGCGTACGGTGGGACGCTGCACCGGAGGAGGCGGCTAGGGCACGACTCGGCGACGGTAGATGGGCGGTCTGGGGAGTTCAGGCACAGTGGTGAGGGTGGGTGCGGAGGTCGGTTGGCGACGCCACCGGGCCTGGTCGGCTCGGCTGAGGTGAGTGGTGATAGGTTTTTCTTTTCTTTTCTTTTTTTTGTGTGGTGGCGTTGGGTGTACGGCGACACTGGGTGTGGGCGGTGGTGACGATGATGTCGACTAGGTCGGTGGACAGGGGTTTTTCTAGAGGGGTACGGTAGGTGGCCGGAGTGGTGTCGGACCGAGGAGGAGCAGGGATGAGTATGTAGTGGTGCATGGGTTGTGGTCTCGATTGGTGTGTAGGTGGTGCAGGGATTGGCAAAGGGTGGAGGTGGCTGTGGTGACGGTGGTTGGCCGAAAGTTTGGCTGGGGATGATAGGTGGTTGGAAGAGGGAGTAGGGACGCGATGGTTGACAGGGAGCGGGGTTGCCGGGGTAGCTGCTGTGTGCTGTTGGCGGAGATGGGTGGTTGCTGTCCGGGTGGAGAAGCGGCTGTAGCCAGGCTAGATGGCGACGGCAGTGGACGACCGCAGGATGAAGTTAGGATTAGGGTCAGGCTTTTGTGTTGGTGTCAGGTTGGTTACGTCATATCGGGAGTGTCCGACACGATGGAGAGGATGGGTTGCTGTCGAGAAGTCGTGTCCGGGCTTGTCGGACACATAGGAATGTAATTATAAAAAAGAATAAGGTAATGGAAAGACACCCGGGGTCGGACCCAAGGCCGTCACGGCTGACACGAGGATGGATGGAACACCGACACGAGGTACGCCTATTTGTGGTGAAAAATCTGTGAAATAATTATGGAGAAAACAATATGGAGGCTCCCCTATTTATAGGGTTGAGGTGAATCTTAGTAGATAAGGATTAGGAGTATTTAAACCCAAAAATAGATAATTCTCTACTTAATTTAAATAATTTTTAAAACAATTCAAATCAATTCCAATTTAAATCTAAATTAAAAATAGATAAATCTACATCCATAAATTCAAATTTATAAATCACCATAATTAATTTAAACAAATATCAACCGTTTTAAAATATATTTTTATGAACACTAAAATTATAATAATAATTAATTTTGAAAATTACATTATTATTTAAAAATAAACTAATAAAATATTTATGAAATATATATGTATGCACGAAAAATATTATTTATTATTAGTAACTGTTATAAACGAAAGGCTTTTTATAAATAAAATAATGAACTTGAAAATTTTGGTACGATATCTAAAATAATTATTATATATATTATTTTGAAACTATAAAAATAGAAAAAATGTTTTTCAAAAATATGTACGCTCGCACATATTCGCACTCGTCGAGCAATTATGAAAAACAAAATTTTGCGCGCGACGTACAATGCAACTACGCGACATACAAATACAAAAATAAAAAAATTAGTACCAAATTTATATATAAAAAAAATAGTAGAAATTTAGTGGTTTTACAGCCAATACCGCAGCTAGGTTAGCTAAGGCATCAGCTTCTGTATTGCATGCGCGACGTACATGTTCGATGAAGAACCCTTTGAACGAAGAAGCTATTCTGGTTGCTGCTTCATGGTATGGTACCAAATATTGATGTCGAACTTCATATATGCCTCTAACCTGATAACAATCAGCTTAGAATCACCATATACTTCGAGATATTCAATATACAGTTGTTTGGCTAATTGAAGTGCAATAAGTAAAGCATTGTATTCTGCTATATTGTTGGAGCATGACTCATCTAAAGAATAAGCTCTTTGAATGGCCAATCCATCTCGTGAAACAAGAACAATTCCTACTCGAGCAACCAAGGTGCCTCCAGGTCCAATTCTAGATGCTCCGTCAAAAGAATAAACGCCAAGTTGGAAATTCTTCTGAGATCATATTTGATTCCAATGTTACGTCTGGAATCTTATCATAAAGTTTAGATATTTCAGGGACAGGATGAGCTGCTAAGAAGTCAGCAAGTGCTTGGCCTTTTACAGACTTTTGAAGAACATACACCATATCATATTGTGCTAATAATATGGCCCATGTAGCAAGCCTAGAATTGAGTGTACTTGGCTTTTTCATTAAGACCCGAAGAGGATTGACTCAGGATAAAACATAAATAGTTTGGCCTATGATGTAATGTCTTATCTTCTGAACGGCAAACATTAAGGCTAAACATTCCTTCTCCACCGGACTATAACGATGTTCAGCTCTAATCATCGTTCGGCTAAGGTAGTAGATGGCTTGTTCATGACCTTCCTTTTTCTTCTGAGCTAGCAATGCTCCTAATGAATAGTCCATTACCCGAACATACATTAAAAAAGGTATTCCTGAGATCGGTGGTACAAGAACTGGTAGACTCATTAAATACCGTTTTATGTCATCAAATGCTCGTTGATATTCTTCCATCCAAACGAAAGATACACCTTTCTTCATTAACTGAGTAAATGGTCTGCAACGTCCAGATAAATTTGAAATAAACCGCCTGATGTATGCAAGTCGACCTTGGAATCCTCGTAGCTCTTTTAGGTTGCGTGGAGGACGCATCTCTTGAATGGCTTTGATTTTTTCGGGATCAACATGTATACCCTTAGAGGTAATGACGAAGCCGAGAAATTTACCACTAGAGACACCCAAGAAAGACTTAGTGGGGTTCATTTTGAGTTGATGCTGGCACATTAGATTGAAAATAGTTCTTAAATCTTGAACGTGATCTTCCTTTAGACAACTTTTGATAGCAATATCGTCAACATAACATTCGACAGTCTTTCGCAAATGATCTCAAAAGATAGTACTCATAGCCCGCTGGTAGGTTGTACCAGCATTCTTAAGACTAAATGACATGATTGTATAACAGTATACTCCACGAGGAGTACGGAATGAAGTGTGTTTTTTATCTTCATGATTCATCCAGATTTGATTATATCCAGAAAACCCATCCATGAAAGAGATTCATTCGAATCCACATGTATTATCGATCATGACATCAGTAATTGGGAGAGGAAATTCGTCTTTAGGGCAAGCATCATTGAGATCCCGAAAGTCTATGCAAACTCGAACCTATCCGCGTCTTCTTCAAAACTGGTACAACGTTGGCTACCCAGTTAGGATGCTGTTCCTCTGATAAAACCACAAGCTATAAGCTTTTTGACTTCATCATTAATTACATCCATCATTTCAGACTTGAATTGCCGTTGTTG
Organism: Iris pallida; assembly: GCA_029216955.1. NCBI lineage: Eukaryota > Viridiplantae > Streptophyta > Magnoliopsida > Asparagales > Iridaceae > Iris > Iris pallida. The sequence continues at coordinate 781,004 of JANAVB010017599.1, forward strand.
TTGTTTAACCGGCTTGGCATTTGGCAAGATATTAAGTTTGTGAGTTGCGACTTGAGGATCTAATTTCGGCATATCTTCATTACTCCAGGTGAAGACATCAATATATTCATGAATAAGGTGAATTAATTCTTGTTTATCATCTTTAGAGAGATTTTTGCTAATGAAGATTGGTCGTGATACGCCCTCCTCTCCAATATCGATTTGGACTAGTTGATCCTGAGTAGGTGGTTTTCGTTGTTCAAAATAAAGTTCCCACTGATTGTCTATTCTTTGTACCCAAGGGTCCACTTCAGGAGCTTCTTCAATGTCATCTTCATTATCTTCCGAAAATTCGGCAGACACCATATTAGAAGATACTGTTATCCGATGAACATGACCAATACTGGTATCAAAATCCCATGAGATGGAATCAGAAGAGTTAGATCGTTCTTCTTCGTCAGATTCGGAAGGTTCTGGAGTCGGAAGTGGTGAAGTATAACCTAATCCCTGCTTCGTTTTACTGTGGTATTGTTGTGATTTTCCTCTTGGAACAGAAATATGAATAGGAGTTCGCCTTCCTTTACCGCTGTTGAGGCCTGTTCTGAAATCATAGCCCATTTTACGGATGATTTTTTTAGCTTGTGGACTATAGCAGCATAATTGTAGCCTTCCTGTATCATCTCTATTATTATTATAGAGCATGATTTTTTGTTCCTCTCTTTTATTGAAGAATATAGGCCTTTCATCTTTCTTTCGAGACGGTACTAAGAAGTACGACTCTTGTATTGAATCCAATGATACCATATTTCGCAGAGATGATACGACTCTTATTGTAAGTGGTTTAAAGCTATCTAGCATATCCAAATAATATTGAGTATAGTAAGAGATATCAGTATACTGCAAAGGAGATGCTTTGTTGATTTTTACACCATCATTTACAATAGGACCTTTAGCCTTAACAGGCTTAGTCAGATTGATGACAAGAGGAGGAGAAGATGAACGAGAAGAAGGAGGGGGCTTCTTACGACGAAGGTCGATTATAAGCGGCTCAGAAGAGGTGAGCTCCCTTTGTTCCTGACTATCACCAGGAAGCTGCTTCTCGTGGGAAGAAAGATAGATAGTCAGTGGTTTGGAAGACTGAGGACAGGAAAGACGCCCTTTGATAGGGATCACCAGAGTATCATTTGGTATACCTTTCTGTTCTTCATCTATGTCCATTGCCAGTACCACCTTCATTAATTCCTCTTTATACATGCGAGAGTCGTTACAGTAAGTTTTAATTCCTTTGAAAGGATTCAGGTCTGTAACCTTTTTTTGGACTTCTCTATTACCATCCACATATTTGAAACATTGGTGGAGAGTAGAATGTACAATATTGTGTTCATGGAGGCATGGTCTTCCTAACAAAGCATTGTATGTGCCATGATTGTCAATGACATAGAAAGTCACCTTTGTACGAAGATTGCCAATTTGAAGTTTCAGGCGTATCTTTTCCAAAGGTTCACTTCTTCCTTGATTGAACCCCAAGATGGTAGTGATAGTTGTAGAAAGGTTATGCACTGGGATCTTCAAAGCATCAAGCAAAGACTTCGGCATGATACTAAGAGAAGACCCTAGGTCAATCAGAATACGATCAACTTTCATGGTATCCACATACCCCTTAAAAAAAAGAGGACGATCATGACGATTGTCTTCTAACAGCATATCATCTTATGTAAAAGTAATATTGGGCATTAACTCAAATACACTATGGCAATGTGCACAGCTGACTGGCTCCTTTTCAGGCCTTTTAAGAAGAGTAAGACAGGCATCAGCCTGCATCAAAGCTTCACTTAACGTCTCTCGACTTTCTTTTGAGAGACGTAATAGTTCAAATATTGACAATCTTGTTGGAGTATTGGCTAATTGAGCCAATATGTCAAAATTATATGGCTTTTCAAGTCCAAAAGATGAAGACTTCTCATGGCTTTGTCAAAACGGATAGGTTGTTTTCCCTTGTCTGCTGATGTCGGTTTAGGGGAAGTTGGTTCCACTACCGGCAGGGATGTAGATGGTATATTCTCAGCTGGAGAAGATGATGTAGGAGGAGCATCAGGAGATAGGGCAGAATTCTCTTAAGTTTTGGGATATTCCCGAAGATAAGGTTTTCCAGATCTAGTGCCAAATAGAATTTTTTTTCTTCTGCTACTGGTTCAAAGGATACTATGTTGCAGCTCTTAGATTTAGTTTTGGAGTGCTTCTTTTGCTTGGAAGAGGAAGGTGCTTCAAAATCTGCCACCAGATCTGGATGAATCCACATAATCTTCCCTCTATCTGTTGGTAGTGGGACAAGACCCTCATTTTGGGGAGGTAGGAGATTCACGATCTCGATAGTAGTCCTTGGAATGGGGACAACACCATCTTGCACAAGTTGTGGTAGAAAGTCACCAAACTGTACAGAGACAACAATAGCAGTCACCATCTTCTCATCCTGCTGAAGTGTAATTGCTACAGAATTGACCATCTCCTGGATTTTGCCTTTGAGCACGTAGCATGCTCTGGTTGGATGCCCTATAAATCTGTGATAAACACAATATTTACGGTGATTAATTTTACCTACTTCTTCTGGCCGTTTTGTCTCTGGCAATTGAAGCTTACTGCTTTTGATCAAGCAATCGAAGATGCTCAAAGTATCATCTTCATCAAAAGAATACTCTTCTTTTGGACGAGGTGTTTTCTGTGGTGGTGCTGATGGAGTGGATGTTGTCTGAGCAACATTAACAGCCAATGACTCCTTGCCCTTGAGATTAATGGCTAATGTTTCTTTACCCTTGGGGTTATTCTGGCGATTATTACCCCCGGGTGTAGAATGTTCATCTTGGTTAGGCTGAGTCATTTGAACTCCTAACTGTTTAAATTTTTTGGCACTAACCTCTGCCGCATTGGCATTAACAATAAAAGAAGGCCAATCCTCGAATTGTGTAGATCATGTCCACATGCTGATAATAGGCAACAAGTTTGATTTACAGGTGTCTATTGTTACAGCAGATGGAGTTCCTAAAGGCATTTTAAGTGCCTCTCGACGGAATCTTTCAATGAAACTCTTGGTAGATTAATTGTGTCTTTGTTTGATCTTAATGAGGGCATACATCATCATGTCGTTGACTCCCTCGTAGAACCGTTCCAAGAACATCTGCTTGAAACCAGCAAAAGAAGTTATACAGCCATCTGGAAAACTATGATACCAGTCGTATGTTGTGCCGGCTAAACAACCGACGAACACTCTGGTAAGAAGAGCATCATTTAGTTGTAATTGGTCAATCATTACTTCAAAGTGATTAATGTATTAACTTGGAGAAGTGCTGCCATAAAACAACATAATGGTTAGAAGCTTGTATTTAGGAGGGAACGGAACCTCCTTCCATTCTGTAGGATATGGTTGCTTTATGCCAAGTCTTTATAGGCCATCCTTCTGTTTGAAGGTCTCAAACTGAGTGCGTAAGAGTTTTACAGCCTCATTAGCATCCCTTGATGTTTGGGAATTGGTGGGTTGGTTAGAATTGTTGGAAGAAGGAACAGCATGGTAATTACCACCCCCAGCACCAGACTGAGTGGGATCAGCTTGAATTGGTATAGAAGTAACCTGAGGAGGCGGTACCCCTATACTGACATTGACAGGTACAAAAGAAGCTATAAGCTCTGGATTTGTAGCAGGGTTTATAACCGGTGGCACTGTATGTTGAGCCACGATTATAGTATGCATACTTGCAACCATTTCAGCCATGGACTTCAGCTTATCTTCTAGTGCAACAATTCGTTGTTCTTGACTAGCTAGACTAGAAGTGTCTTGATCTTCTGTAATGGCATATGCCGTCACTTCTCTTGCTGCTATTGACGAGATAGTTTGTTCAGAACTTTTACTATCTACATTAAACTCAGATAAAGAGTCCTCTCTTAGATGAGTGATGGGGAGATCTCCTTGTTTAAAGACACCTTGGTTCAAATTTTGATTTCTTGATCTGGTGTATTGAAAGACTCCTTCACTGGATGCATGAATACGATCTAAGTATTGCTGACTAGGATTACCGAACGTATTACGCCTTGGACAGATCGTTTAGCTGATTGGCAACAACACTTGATGACCACTTCATGAAGGCAGTGGCAATCTGAAGGGTGATTTAGATGTGAAGGAGACATCCCTACGATCTTCCGTCTTTGTGTAAGATGTTCCCGGAGATCAGTTACCACTATAGGACGAGAAGAAGTCGGAGGAACATATTCCTTAATGATGTTAGGAACATGCCTCCTATTCTTCAGATGTTTAGTTCCCTGAGTGTACAAAGAGGTACTTAACTTATTAGCATAAGTGGTTAGGTCTTTCTTTTCAGACTTTGATTTTTGGTACAGTTTGACCTTTAGCATAGGATTCTTACGTTTCACCAAAGTTGATACTGATTGACGCCTATTGAGATAAGCGCGTAAATTAGAAAATTCTACTCCAGGTGTCTCTGTTTGTGACACTATCAATTTTTCTTGCTTAGATCTTGAAATTTGCAAGGTTGGAAGATCTTGACCAGATCCCATAGGGGTAGGCAAGATACCACTTTGATCAGTATTCTTTCCCATGGCAGAGATCTGAAAACCTCTATTTAAAGGAATAGAATCTGATATATCTTCCTCTGAGTCATAGACTAGGAAAGTTTGAGAAAAAACCAAAGGGTGCTTTCCTTTATTTTATGGAGGGTTAGCTAAGAAGCGTTTCCCTCTATTTTGTTGTGGGACCATCTTAGGCACAGGTTGTGCCAGCTGAGGAAATGTAACAGGACCCTTCCCTTTGTTCTGTCTAGTTTTGGCACTAGAATATTGTTTCTTCAAGTTCAAAACTAGAGAATTGGAAGAGGGAATAGCCAAAAGACTAGTTTCCTTGGGTTATGCCATAGCAGCATGGTGAGCAACCTGCACCTGGACAACTGAGTGCTTAGGTTACTCTATAGCCATATGAGCTACTCGTTGCGCCCTAGCCACAGGTTACGCCTTGGCAACAAGATGTGCTGATTGTGCCTTGGCAGCAGCATGATTAGACCGCGCCTTGGCAGCAGGAAGAGTGGACTGCGTGTAGGCAGCAAGAATAGTAGACTACGCATGAGCAGTAGGAAGATTGGACTGCGCCTTAGCAGTAAAGAGGATAGGTTGTGCACGGTTAATAGAAGCAGGCTGCACCTGAGTAACAGAGACAGATTGTGCCTGGACAACTGAGGCAGGTTGCGCCTGGGCAACAGCAACCATAGAAGACTTAGGAGTCCACACAGTTTTGTTTTTGGTGATAGCTACAGTACGCTTGTTGCTCTTCTTGTTGATCATACCTTCATAGGTCTGGTTGACTTGAACAACCAGAGTCTTCTGCGTCTTGCCGATCGATGTAGCGTCATATTGAGTTGTCACCTTCTCATCGAAGGAGAAAGTCGTCCCCAACAGAGTCGCCATTTTGTTTGCAAAAATAAAAAGTCTTATTACAAACTTTAGAAAAGAGTAAAAGAGTACAATTTGAATTCTGGAGAAGTACAACTGTAGAAATCTGATCAGAAGACGATCACTTTATTCCTTGGACTATGTGAACTTGAAGACTGGAGCCTCTGGAGAATGCAGCAGTAATTTTGTAAGAGTATTTGATCTCTCTATGATGCTTTGAAAGTGATTGGAAACTCTATTTATAGAGTTCTAAAAATAATTGTTTTAGCAGTTATTCTGATGTGCGCGAGGCTGGATTACGCCACATCGGGTTGCGCCAACCTTATGTTGTGCCAATTTTCATTCAGTTAATAATCGTGTACTAATATGTATTTAGACGCGTGGCATCATGTGATTGAGATGCGCGTTGTCGTGTACAGAATAGTGGACACATCTTGAGAGATTAGTGGCATGTGCGCCACATTATCCTGTTTTAGAAATGAAAATTGTTTCAACTTTATCAGGTTGCGCGAGCTTCAGTCAACAAGTTAAACTCCGCCTGATTGGGTTGCACCTAGGCGCAATTTAATGCATAGGCACGTGGCAGCTTTTGAGAAGAAGTTGTTTGGATTGTGCCTAGGCACAACTAAAGAATTTGTTTAGATTGTGCCTAGGCGCAACTCATAAGATGTGCTGGACAGTTGTCAATCAAATCTCCTCGAGCGGCAGAATTCGAAGGATTCGAATAGATTTTCTCCATTTACTGTGCTGTCAGTTCTCAGTGCTGTCAGACAATGATGGAAAGACTCTGGCACAATATGACTGAGCACAGTCTGATATATGGCGCAACCTGATCAGTAGCGCCGTTTAATCTCCGAGCTTCACAACAGTGGCGCAGCTTGATTTTTGGGGCACAATTTGATTGCTGGGTGATAAAATCATTGCGCAACTTGATTTTTAGGCCCTACACTAAGTACTGCTGTACTTCTAGAGGGACGAGCAGACCGTGCTTCTAGAGACGACAGAGCCTCTGTTCTTTCAGGCGACGAGTTGACTTTGCTTCGAATGACGATAAGACTTCTGTACATTTAGAGCAACGATGAAGCTGTGTTTCGGAGCAACAGAGTCACTGTGTTGTAGGCGACGAGTAGGCTTGTGCTTCAAGTTGGCGAGATTACTGTACTTTTGGAGCGACAGGCTGACTTGTATTGGTTGTAGTGGGAGTTTCCAAGTCTCTTGTAGAGAAATGACTTAAGCTTCTAGATCAGAGCAGATGACTGCACCGTAGGAATGGAGATGGTGTGAGCATATCACCATCATGTACCTCATATGGACGCATATAAGTAGCTGAGCCTCTGAACTTTGAAGATGTTGGCTTTGGAGGAAAGGGTATAACACCCTTGTGTGTTTGGGGTTGCCGCAGGCAGGTAGCTGCACCTCTGGAGTGAAGACATTGGTTTCTGAAGCAAAGGAAAGGGCGGGGCCTACCATGATCTTGCTTCTAAGGTTGGCGTAGGCAAGTAGCTGCACCTCTGGCTTGAAGGCTTTAGCTTCTGAAGTAAAGAGAGATAAATACCCGCTCTTTATGGACTTCCCTCTTAATTGCCACCGTAATATAGAGAATTCCAAGGGTCTAAGACTGACACTCATTGTGCAGAGTCTTAGGTTCATCCTATTAATGCAAAAATTCTGACCGTCGGCCATGTGGGGTGCACTCTGGGCCTTTCTCGGTCCTATAAAAGGAGAAGTTCTCCTCTGAAGAGTCGTTGTCTTCTTCTTGGCATCCTTCACTACCATGCGAGATCCAAACTTAACTTTGAGCGACGATCGGCCTTGTATAAGTTGGCTGCTGGTTGAGGCTTTTCTCGTTCATAGGAGCCATGTTCTTATAGAAGAACTCTGTGTAGAAGGAGCCATCACTGCCCTTAAGGAGTATGTAAATGTCCTCCTTAGAGAGTTTAACTCTGGGCGACAACTGAGGGGTCTGGGAAATCCAAGCCACGGGTTTGAGATTGGTTTCTCACCCGATGAATAGCCGGCCGTGCTCTGCCCTGATCATTGGGAGCAGTGGGGCCTCATCGTGCTATGGTTCTGGGTCATCCGCTGCTTTAGTATATATTGGAGCTCTAGTTTCTCTTTGTGACAAGAGGGTTGGCTCTGATGATGTTGTGAATCGGTGGAGAGGAGACTTTATTGGAGGTTGTATATCTTTCTTCTAGTCCTTCTGTCCATGACGATCACACTGTGAAGGCTGCCCGTCGAAGCCGAACCTTCTTTTATATTCATGGGAATTTCTATTCTCACTTATGTAACAAAGACCTTATTGTCGATCCCTGTAAATGAGATTCAGGAAACTTCTTTCTTATGTACTTGTGATAAGTCTGTGTAATAGACCCTTGTAGCCACGATTAATAAGAAGAGTGTTTTCTGAATTTTATCCTGAGAATGTCTTCATCCTTGGTTGGTCTACGCATCTGACTACATATGCCTTTGTGATGTTAGGTTGGTAGTGAGGATACTAACCTGTGCTATATATCATCTGGACCATTGTAAGAAAGGGGTGGGTGAAGAGAGCACCCTTCTGCGCCTTACATCAGCTGTGATTTTTTATGCTTCTACAAGACCCCCTTCAAAGTGTCTCGAACTTGGGTCAAGCTCGGGGCACTTTGAAAAGAAGCATGACACGTATCTTTTTTGTAGAGGACATACCCATCACCTCATGCGGACAGGCTGATGTCGTGCTTAGGCTCTATCATTAAATGTATTAAGTTGTCTTCTCCTTAGGCGTGATCATGACTCCTCGTATTACGCGAGCGTTCATCATGGCCTTTTTTCTGAATCCACATTGACCAAGGCATTTTGTTTTCTCTTGCGAACGTGTCCCTTCCTATAAGTAGGAATTTTGGAGGATAGAGAAATCTTTCAACCGTCATCTGTTCTTCAGAGGCTGGTACCAGAGTTATTTCTTTCTTTAAACCCTAGTTTTTCCTGCCATGGCCCCCAAGAAATCCAAAACCCTAAAAACACCTGTGGCTGGCACTCCGAGAACCCGTAGTGGCATAATTAGTTCTCCTCGATCTGTAGCGAGGGGTAGCCTTCGAGCAGCCACAGGACCGACACCGTCCGGGGTCTCTATTATGGAGCAAACTGACGAAGAGGGGACGAGCAGTCATCAGATTCGAGGCAAAAAATTGGCCTCTGAGGCCGGCATCATCGAGCAACTCTCCGTAGGGAGAAGTACGGCCTCCTGCTGTTGGTAAACACCTGACTTCATTTCTTTATTTACGATGAATGGCGTACTTTTTGCGACGTCTTGAAACAATCATTGGCGTTTTCGTTTTGCCGATGTTGCTTTAAGAGTGCACAAACCTCCAACGCCTAACTTCTTATCTTTCTAGCATCTCTTATGCAGTCCCTGTACTGTCAACTTTCCTTGGGACCTCCTCTTGGCTTTAACCGTAGGCAACGAAGACAACGGTACCAGGGAGACACTTGCCAATTCTATTGCTCAACAACTCATTTCAGGCAACCAAGAAGTCGTATGGCCATGATTAGGGAGCAGGGACTTACCTATCTCTGTCATATGATGGACCGAGGTCGGTTGTCATGTACTCATAACACTACCGAGATGCTGAAACCTCGTTTCTTGTTTGGTGACGAGTTGGTATGAGAGGTTGCAACATTTTTAGATATCATTGAAAACTGGTATTTCAAAAACGTCAGTGGCACTCCTTTGTTCATACCTCTTATTTCTCATCATCTCCCACTTTCTGCCTTCTTCTACCTATCTGAAATGTGCAGCATGCGCTGGGATCTGACACCCGAGCGCTAGGACCTACTAAATGGCCGTATTGAGGAGGAGGTCTGTTCTGACCCAAAGGACTGCTTTTGTGCTATTTCTGAGGGTTTGCATACGACGTTATGTGTCCTGCTCCCCAGTCAGGTATCTGAAGCGTTCACTGCTGAGGTGCACCCCTATCGTGCTTCTCGTTTTGCCAACAGGTTACTATTTGTCAGCTGTACTTACCCAATGGGTGACTTTCATGTCGATGGATGGATCTATCCTGAATTGGAGTGGAAGGCATTGTCCCTTTGGGCAATAAGAAAGTTTAAGGGGGACTTGAAGGAAGCGGGTGTTTATCGCTGCGTTAAAGCCTCCGTGCACAGAATTGCTGTCAATCGTGCTCTTTTTATTGCCCTGCTGGAGATGTTCAATCATCATACAGGGACGTTCTTCACTCCCTGCAGTGAGTTGGGTTTAGCTCTTCACGAGATGTGCGCCCTATCCGAGCTACCATGGGGGAGTCAGCCTTATGAGGAGTATACTCCCTGTAAGGAGGAGTTCTTCGCCTTGGAGACCGAGTATTCTGTTGTGATGAATGTGTATAAGGAGCTATTCTGCCACTACTAAGTGTGCAGGTACCAAGACCATGCGCAGGACCTGCCCCAGATCCAAGCTTGGGTCAATTATATCTTCATTTGGGTCCCTCGATGTCGGGGATGCCCTACTATGCCTCACGCCCAACGTATACTGCTGATGAGGTAGATGACATGATGAGTACCGCTGTGGTTTCGGCTCCGTCTGTCGATGCTGAGGGTGGTCCTACCTCTAATATTCATAGTTTCTTCAGCCAGAATCTGGTCCCAGTGAGCCCAAAAGTGACCTTGGTAGCCTTCTTGATTGTGTGGCTGCGGATGGCTGTAGTGTCGGGGGGTTCTGGTCCCACTGGCCGGATTAGCCAGGATCTGATCCTGCCCGCCGTGAGGCTCGCTTTTAGGCAACCTTTGTCGTTGTTACCGGCGATGGTGTGCAACCTACTGTGCGGTCTGCGGGAGTTCTTCCAGAAGATTCTTGATTGTGAGGGTAGTAACGAGGACTTCCCGTCAGTTGAGCTCCCTTATCACTACCTGATAGGTTGGTTGGCTCTGCATATTCCCGGTCTGATAAAGCCTGATACAATTTTGGGATATGAGGCAGGGGATACAACTCTGCGCAATTACGAGCATGCGGTGTGGGTCCCTCGGGACCTTTCTACTTGTCGGTTGATGCTGGGTTGATTGGGAGAGTATGTCATCTAGCGGGTTCTGCCCTACTATGGTGGCTTCCGTTCCGACGAGAAGTTGGTGGACGAAAACTTGACCCCTAGGGCGTTCTTCTGGTTGCAATCCATCCGTCCTTGCTACCTGGTATATAGGAACCAAAATTGGATGTTTTTGGAGCCTTATTTACCCAGTCGTTTCACCCACCAATTTGGCTATAGACAAGCGATGATAGGTAAACCGAACCTCTGTCTTGGTCATGAAGGTAGTTTCTTAGACGGTGCTCCGGCCTGGCATTATTATAATGCCAGTCGTACGGAGGCAATATTTACTACCCCTCCTTTACAGAGGGATGGGAGTCTTCTATACTCAGCTGCCCAGCTCTATTGTGTATACAACACCTTCTCGTCGGAGTAAGATCGTCAGCGGAGTCTACTTAAGGGGACGAAATTCGAAACCGCTCCTTCACCCTTTCTGCTTCCATCCGGGATGGCACCCTCTGAGAGTGAAGCCAATGATGGTTCTAGCTCGTCTGCAGAGGAGAGAGAGGAGGAATGAACTCTCGGTAGCTTGCGAGGATGCCCGCTCTTGCCTGGGGAAACTTCCCCTCCTGCGAAAAGAGCCATAATGACCCCCGCGCCTGCAAAAGGTATAATGACTTGCTATGCTGGGTCTTTCTCCGGGGTAAGTCCTTTTATTCTTCGAACTTGCCCGTTCTTTTCACATCTTATGATTGTGCGGTTTGAACAGGCGGGTCCTTCTTAGTCATAGTAGGGATTTTCTGAAGAGCCTGTGCCTGATGTGCCTCGAAACATGGGGCCCGATGAGGGGGACGCTATCGCTGCTCGTTCTGATTCGGTAGGGGTTCCTCCTCCTACCCTCATGCGGGCCCATGCTGGAGCTGATGCCCTGACTGTCAGACAAACGACCGACGATACGGCCATCGAAGCAAGGGCCCAAGGAATTGCTGTAAGGCCGGTCTCGACGGTCAAGGTGGTTGTAGAGACGGCTATGCCCCCTGAACCATCGAGCGTCTCATCGACGGCTCCTTATGTGTCTGCTCTAGTACAGGGGCAGAGTTTGGCTCTTACTTTCGCTTCTGGTCCTTGGGTTGTAGCTTCTCTGGTGACTTCAATGAGTCTGGCTGATAAGGAATATTGTGCCCAACTTCTGTTGGAGGCCATCCGTAATACTTTGACTCGTGGTATAGAGGGCGTCTTGCACGGTCAGTCGTTGGTCGGATGGATCCGGGACCTAGTACGACGTCAGTTGCACCTCTTGTGCAATTATCCAGAATATGAGGCTCGGGTCGTGATTGCAAAAGGATTGCTGGCTGACTTAAAAATCGTTGCTCTGAAACTCTACAGTCTCGATCGTACCCTGCCGGTCTTAGCTGCAGCAGAACAGGAGAAGATGGTTTTGTAGGGCCTAAAAATCAAGTTGTGCCCTGAACATACTAATCAGTGATCAAGTTGCGCCCCAAAAATCAAATTGCTCCACTGATGTGAAGCTTAGAGAACAGACTGCGCCGCTGAACAGGTTGTGCCACATATCAGACTGCGCCCAGTCTTGTTGCAGCAAAATCTATGCAGCGTCTGACACTTAACGGCCATCATTACTTAACAACACTGACAACTGACAAACATAGTGAATGGAGAAAATCTCTTCGAATCTCGTGAATTGTGCCGCTCAAGGAGAATTGGTTGACAGCTGTCATGTACGCTTCGTAAGTTACGCCTAGGCGCAATCCAGACAAAATCTTTAGTTGCGTCTAGGCGCAATCTGAATGACTTCTGCTCAAAAGCTGCCACGTGTCTAGGCGCAGCTCAATTAAGTGCAGTTGACCGAAGCTTGCGCAACCTGATGAAGTTGAGACAACTTACATTCTAAAGCAGGATGACGTGGCGCATATGCCACTAATCTCTCAAGACGTGTCTACTATCCTGTACACGACCACGTGCATCTCAATCACATGATGCCATGCGTCTAAATACAGTTAGTACACGACTTAACAACTGAATGAAAGTTGGCACAACAGGAGGTTAGCGCAACCCAATGTGGCACAATACAGCCTCGCACACATCAGAATAACTGCTTAAACAGTTATTTCTTGAACTCTATAAATAAAGTTTCCAATCATTGTGAAATCATCAGATACATACGCACAGAGATCAAGAACTCTTGCAAAATTGCTGTTGTATTCTCCAGAGGCTATAGTCTTCAAGTTCATATAGTCCAAGGGATAAAGTGATCGTCTTCTGATCAGATTCCTACAGTTGTACTTTCCCAGAATTTATTGTACTTTGTACTATTCTTTTTCAAGTTTGGAATAAACACTTTTTTGTTTTTGCAAACAAAATGGCGACTCTGCTGGGGACGACTTTCTCCTCTGACGAGAAGGTGACAACTCAATGTGACACTGCGTCGATCAGCAAGACGCAGAAGACTCTGGTTGTTCAAGTCAACCAGACAACCTACGAGGATATGATTAGCACCAAGAGTAACAAGTGTACAACGGCTATCACCAAGAACAGGACTGTGTGGGCTCCTAAATCTCCTATGGTCACTGTTGCCAAGGCGCAACCTGAGTGTTCAGTAACCAAGACACAATCTATCTCGGCGGCTCAGGCACAGCTTGCTTCTATTGCCCGTGCGCAACCTATTCATCCTACTGCCCACGTGCAGTCTACTACTCTCTTTGCTGCAAAGGCGCAGCCTATTCAAGCCATTGTTGAGGTACAGTCTACCCATGTTGCTGCCAAGGCACCATCAGTAGCCCGTAGGACTATGGCGCAACCCAAGCAATCAGCACCTCAGGCGCAGTCTGCTACTCTGGCACAACTCAGGGGAACTAGTCTTTTGACTATTCCCTCTTCTAATTCTCAAGATCTGAACTTGGAGAATCAATGTTCTAGTGCCAATACTAGGCAGAACAAAGGGAAGAGTCCTTTGACACTTCCTCAATTGGCACAATCTGTGCCTAAAATGGTCTCACAACAGAACAATGGGAAACGCTTCTTAGCTGACCCTCTACAAAATAAAGGAAAGCACCCTTTGGTCTTTTCTTAAACTTCCCTGGTCTATGACTCAGAGGAAGATCTATCAGATTCTATTCCTTTAAACAGAGGTCTTCGGATCTCCGATATTGGAAAGAATACTGACCAAAGAGGTATCTTACCTACCCCTATGGGGTTTGGTCAAGACCTTCCCACCTTGCAAATTTCAAGATCCAAGCAAGGAAAATTGAGGGTATCACAAACAGAGACACCTGGAGCAGAATTTTCTGATTTATGCGCTTATCTTAATAGGAATCAACCAATATCAACTTTGGCGAAATATAAGAACCCTATGCCAAAGGCCAATCTGTACCAAAAGTCAAAGTTTGAAAAGAAAGACCCAACCACCTATGCTAATGAGTTGAGTACATCTTTGTACACTCAGGGAACTAAACATCTGAAGAATAGGAGACATGTTCCTAACATCATTAAGGAATATGTTCCTCCGACTTCTTCTCATCCTGTAGTTGTAACTGATTTGCGGCAACGTCTTACACAAAGACGAGAGTTTACAGGCATGTCTTCCTCACCTCCAAATCGCGCTTCAGATCGCCATTGCCTTCATGAAGTCGTCATCAACTGTTGTTGCCAATCGGCTCGACGATCTGTCTTTGTCACACCCCAGAACCAGAATACTGGACAGCGGAGGCGTACATAGCCAGCTATGTATATTGAAGTGCAACCCACCTCGCTATACGATCATGGCTGTCTAGATACATGAGGGTTTAACTACAAGCCATCAGTCTCCTATGGTCATAAACAAGCCTATTGTCTCAATCTCAAGCAAGGAATAACAGTGACAAGATGTCAGAGCACCAAATATACAATAGTAAGGCGTCCTATACATTACATATTCGGATGATCATGAAGCTAGTCGTACAAAATGTCAAGACTAGCAAGAGTTCTGGTCATACATGATTAACCCTAGGATTTGTCAATCATGTTACAGCCCGTAGGCAGACAGTAAATAAAGGTACAATACGAGCTAACACGTGCTCGTCGGCTAAACGCCTCAAAAGAATAATTTTATAATAAAGTGGGAGGACAAAAGAAACCCACTCGTTGCCAGGGTTACGCCTGGTGGTCACCATCTGGTTGGAAGGTAGGTAGATCCTCTGGTGCTGCTCCGATATCTGGCAACACAAAACTAGCTGGGTCAGACCCCAGAAAGAGCAAGTGTCACAAAGGAGGCTTCACTTAGGAACTAAAACCAGCATACCACAAATGAATAATAATAGATGATTATAAAAGAAACAGATAATAATAAGGATAACAATAATAAATTGACTACGAGGAAACCATTCAAGTAGCCAGGTCATAACCCTTAAACCAAACAAGGACCGGGGTTGTAACCCTTCACCTGAATAGAAATCCGTCTCAACTACTTGTTGGTAAGCAAGATCATAGGGTGAAATAAGTCAATAAGCGAAGAGAGGACACAGAACTGCTCCGGGGGCCAGTTACAACCCTTAAAACAAACAAGGACCGGGATTGTAACCCTTCGCCTGAACAGAACTGGACCCCCGATCGTTATTGTTAAGGGCAGTATAAATAATCATGCTATTGAAGTAAAATAAAATATGACGAGTATAACATGGGGAGCAATAAGACAATAAACGAAAAAATGACAAGGAACTGCTCCGGGAGCCAGATTACAACCCTTAAACCAAACAAGGACTAGGGTTGTAATCCTTCGCCTGAACAGAACTGGTCCCCTGATCATTATTTTTAAGGCAAGCATAAATAATCATGTCTTGTCATAATCTTGCACAGGATCAGGACAAGTCGAAGCTGGGCTAGACTTCTTTCAATCAATCACGACCAAGCAAAGAGTACGGCTTGATACTTTAACTAACTAGGGTTATCACAGGCCTAGTTACTAGCAAATGCAATAAGATTATCCCAACAGCCACAAGCCCTGCAGACCATCCAGGTTATCCAGGTCGAATGTTCGTTTATGAAGGGTGCAACACGTGACTGTGTGCTGGAAATGTGCCCTACTCGTCGGTAGGCTACAAGTCCACTTAGTGCGCCCAGATAACGGAATTGCTTGTAGCTAAGAAATCTCTTCATGACTACTGAATTATTCTAGTTTATTAGCCTTAGTCAATTTTTGTAGGTATCCCTGACCATGGTACTCAGGGAGCCTCATCCTAGACATGATGCAAGACAATACTGGTTTATTTGTACAAACACAATCGCCCACGGTGTCCAGGTCATTCATACTTGTCATGACATGCTAGTCGTCGCAACAGCCTTCGATATATATATATATATATATATATATATATATATATATATATATATATATATATATATATATATCATGTCATGTTCACTGTCAGGAGTGCGCCACGACGGGCCACTATCACGTCATGTCATTCGTCAAAAGTGCACCACAACGGGTCACCATCGTATCATTGAACATATTTAAAATTAACATTTAACCTGGTATAAGCATATATGCAATAACTAAATATAAAAAGGGTGCAAGAGCTGTGGAGGAATCGTGAGGCTCAGGAGAGACGGGGCATAACTTCCACATACGAACTCCAAATGAGGTGCTCCAAAGATATTCGGAGAGGCAAGACAAAGATCTAAAACTTTCATGTTTTAAGTTTTTCGAAATTCTGGTTAGAAAATAGCTAAACTTGGTAAAAACAGTCATTATGTGCACTTTTTACGCCAAAATTCATTTCTGCGTAAAATACGCAAAAGGAAAGGGTTCCAGCGTAAAATGTTACATTCTGGATACTATCCAGCGTAAAATACGCATAAACAGTGTTCCCTGCGTAAAATTTTACATTCTGGATACTATCCAGCGTAAAATACGCAATATAAGGGTTTCCTACGTAAAATTTTACATTCTGGATACTATCCAGCGTAAAATACGCAATATCAGGATTTTCTGCGTAAAATTTTACTCAGCCGACATGAAAAATTCAGAAAATTTATTTTGGCCATAAAAACTTTATTTTAACTCGAAATAAGGTGAATCAAAAACCAAATTCATACGAAATTTCGTGCTCTTGCTCATGGAACTATTAGTTTTCGAAAATAACAAGTTTTAGTAGATCAAAACCAAGAAAACTCCATGAACTCATGAAACCCCAAGGTTATAATATAGATCTAGAAGAATCTATCCATAAAAATCAAAAACTCCAAGTTCTAAAGAGGCTTATAATCATGTAAAGAAGAGATTGGAACAATAAAACTTGAGATCTATCATGAAGCAAGTTGCACTTGCCTAGGTCTCTTGGGTGTAGGTGGAGAGGAGTAAATGAAGAAGAAGAAGAAGAAGAGTTATTGAAGTGATAATGAGGAGAGAGAAGAGAGTGGGATTAATAAATGGTGAGGGTGGGGGTAGGTAGGGTTCTCCCCTTGGTTCATGATGAACCAATAAGTAACCCAAGTCGAACCAAGCCAACCCAAACAAGCCGAACCAAGCCAGGAGACATGCAATACGAGCCAGATTACGTACACGTATTCCAAAATACGTAATACGAACTATAGGCATCACAACTCTACCCACCTTAAAAGAATTCCATCCTCGTAATTTAATCAAGAGGCTAGAGATGCAAGGACAAGCTATATTCAAGCAATCTACCATGCAATCATTCATTTCAGCAAGGAATTTAAAGCGTAAGGCATAAGAAAGATATTATACCTTACGAGTCAAATAGGTCGGGATATCGCGATCAAATATCATCCTCACGCTCCCATGTTGACTCACTCAAAGAGTGATGACCCCAAGCAACTCGAACTAACTTGATAGTCGTATTCTTGAGTATCTTCTCTCTCCGATCCAATATAGACACGGGCCTTTCCTCATACGAAAGGTTGGTACCAACAACCAATTCCAAATGATCCAGGATATGGCTCGGATCCGGGATATACCGTCGTAGTTGGGATGCATGGAATACGTCATGCACCTCACTCAGAGACGACGGAAGAGCGAGATAATAGGACACATCTCCTACTCGCTCCAGGATATCGAATGGCCCTATATACCTAGGACTAAGCTTTCTCTGTACACCAAAATGAATGACGCCACGGTTAGGCGAGATCCTAAGGAATACATGGTCGTCGACAGAAAATTCAAGGGAACGCCGATAAGAATCGGCCCAATGGCGTTGGCGATCTTGTGCAACGCAAAGATGATCTCTAACTCTCTTGACTACCTCAACTGTCTGAGTGATCATTTCTGGACCAAGCATCTGTCTCTCTCCAACATCGTCCCATGCTAGCGGGGATCTGTACTTCCTGCCATATAGTGCCTCGAACGGTGCCATCTAGATTCTGGCTTGGAAACTATTGTTGTACGAGAACTCCACCAGGTGCAGGTGATCTTCCCAAGAACTACCGAAGTCGAGCGTACAAGATCTCAACATATCCTCAAGAGTCAGGATCGTGCGCTCCGACTGACGATCTGTTTGCGAGTGATAAGCTGAGCTGAACTGGAGGTGAGTTCCCAAATTCTCTTGCAGACTACGCCAAAAGTGCGACGTGAATCTTGAATCTCTGTCCGAGGTGATATTGACTGGTATACCGTGAAGTCGTACTATCTTTCTGAGGTACATCTCTGCTAGCTGAGCCGTCGACTGACCAACTCTGAATGGGAAAAAGTGAGCCACCTTCGTGAGCCGATCAACTATAACCCAAATAACATCTCTACCGGTCGGGGACCTAGGTAATCCAGTCACGAAATCCATGGTTATATGCTTCCACTTCCATTCTGGAATCGGCAAGGGCTGAAGAAGTCCAGCTGGCCTCTGATGTTCAGCCTTGACTTGTTGGCAAACCAAACACCGAGAGACAAACCGAGATATCTCCCTCTTTATGCCATTACACCAAAAGTGCTGACGGATATCTCGGTACATCTTCGTGCCACCAGGATGAATCGAATACTGAGAACTGTGAGCTTCAGTCATGACCTCCTGTCTGATATCTCCACTTGGTACGCAAAGACGCTTACCATGTCGAAGTGTACCGTCTTCATGAATGCGTAATTCTGGTCTTTGCCCTGCTATACATTCTGTCCTAAGCCACTGAAGCTTAGAATCTGATGATTGAGCTATCTTGATTCTCTCAACTATACTGAACTGAACTTGCATGCTGGCCATCAATGCCACATTGGTAGGAAGGACAACTTCTATACCCATCTTCTGAAGATCTGCTAACAACTCTGGTTGCGCTGTTAGAAAATAAACTTCGGCTCTCCTGCTCAATACATCCGCAACAACATTGGCTTTCCCAGGTTGATACTGTAGGTTGACATCATAATCCACAAACAGCTCTAGCCATCTCCTCTGACGCATGTTAAGATCCTTCTGAGTGAACACATACTTCAGGCTCTTTTGATCGGTGAAAATCTCCATCCTATCTCCATACAAGTAGTGTCTTCAAAGCTTTAGTGCAAACACCACGGCTGCCAGCTCCAAGTCGTGGGTTGGGTAATTCCTCTTATGATCATGAAGTTGTCGTGACGTATAAGCTATTACCTTCCCATGTTGCATCAAAATACATCCTAAACCTCGACCTAAAGCATCACAATATACTGAGAATCCTCTGGTCCCATCTGGAAGTATGATAATGGGTGCCGTCATCAAGCTTCGCTTCAACTTCTCAAAAGAATTCCTGACATTCTGCTGTCCAAGCAAACTGCACATCCTTGCGGATCAACTGCGTCAGTGGTGCTGAAATCCGAGCAAAGTCTGAAACAAGTCGCCGGTAGTAGCCGGCCAATCCAAGAAAACTGCGAACTTCTGCAACTGTACTGGGCATTGGCCACGTTTCGATAGCCATGATCTTTTGGGATCCACTTCTACTCCTTCTCTGGTGATGATATGACCCAAGTACGAAATGCGATCGAGCCAAATCTCGCATTTACTGAACTTGGCATACAACTAGTGTTCTCGAAGAATCTGGAGGAAAACTATGAGATACTGCTCATGCTCCGCTTCACTCTTGCTGTAGACCAGGATGTCGTCTATGAACACAATCATGAACTGATCCAAATAAGGCATGAAGATGCTATTCATGAGATCCATGAATACAGCTGGTGCATTGGTTGCTCTAAATGGTATCACAAGGAACTCCCAATGCCCATATCTAGACCTGAAAGCTGTCTTCGGTATGCCCTACTCTCTGACTCTGATCTGATGATATCCTGAGCGCAAGTCGATCTTCGAGAATACTGCTGTCCCCCTTGAGTTGATCAAACAGGTCATCTATCTTCCGAAGAGGGTATCTGTTCTTGATTGTCACTGAGTTCAAGGTACGATTGTCAATACATAATCTGGACGTACCATCCTTCTTTTTCCCAAGAAGCATCGGGCTCCCCAAGGCGATCCACTAGCACGAATGAATTCCTTGGTCCTGAGTTCTTCAATCATTT
The DNA here is from genome assembly GCA_029216955.1 of Iris pallida. Classification (NCBI taxonomy): domain Eukaryota; kingdom Viridiplantae; phylum Streptophyta; class Magnoliopsida; order Asparagales; family Iridaceae; genus Iris; species Iris pallida. The sequence continues at coordinate 800,903 of JANAVB010017599.1, forward strand.
TGTACAATATCTCCAATTCTGACGGCGCCATCCTGTAGCTCTCTCTGACACAGGTATGGTCCCGGGAATCAAGTCTATGGTGAACTCAATCTCTCGCTCTGGCGGCATTCCTGGAAGCTCTCCTGGGAAAACATCTTAAAACTCCTCGACGATCCGGGGTAACTGCACTGCTGCTACTGCCATCCGCAATACGGGAGGAGAAGGTTCAACTTCGCCTCGGGAAAAGGAAAACTCCGGCTCGCCTGGGATGCTAAAAACAACCCTGCCAATAAGGCAATCTATCTTGGCATACTGGTCCCTCAACCAATCCATCCCTAAGACCACATCATAATCGGCCATCGGGAATTCTATCAACCTAACGGAAAACTCTCTACCACTAACTACGACCCGACACGAGGAAAATACTCTATCTACACCCACAAGACCGTTACCAGTAAGTATATTGAGCCTTACTGATAATGACTCGGGCTCCAGTCCTATCCGTGTCGCGAGTCGTGCAAACATAAATGAATGCATGTACCAGAGTCAAATAATACTGAAGCCGAAAGGTGTTGACGAGAATAGTACCTGCCACTACCTAACCTGGCGCCACTCTTTCTTCTCCCGTGGTTAATGTCACTACCACAATTCTAGTTTGAGGGTATTTTTGTCATTTTTGTAATTATTGAATTTATTATATTTTATTCGGCAGTACATGGAGTGTCACTCCCAGCCAGCAGACGCATACAGCAGAGCTCACACGAGGCATTGAGCTGGCAGTGACTGCAGTAGAGAGAGTCATAGCTCACCAGCGGCAGCCCCACATCCGCACTAGCCACGGGAAAGGGCATCCAGGTCTTCCAGAAGATGCACCCGAGGACTTCCGAGGGACAGAGGGGATCTTGTATGCCGATGAGTGGATCGAGCATATGGAGGAGATTTTCAGGTTGGCTGAGATCCCGACGAGGCTCCAGATAGAGGCAGCGCCAGCATGATGCAGGATCTGGCCCGTACATGGTACCAGACCGACCCGAGGATTGGCACAGCAGGACAGACTTAGGCAGCATTCAAGAAGTTTTCAAGGAGAAGTTCTTTCCAGACGCAGTGCTGGGAGCCCTCGAGACCCAGTTCGAGGCCCTAGTCTAGGGGAACCAGTCTGTGGAGGAGTACGCAGGAGAGTTCTGCCGCCTGAGCAGATTTATGGAGGACTTGTCGGAGACGACGAAGGCCCGGAGGTTCCGGAAGGGCTTGGTAAAGGAGGTCAAGTCCTACACCAAGAACGCCCGCAGCGCTACATTTGAGGAGATCCTGGTGGACGCACTAGCTGCAGGGGATGATCTTGAGCTTAGGCTCAAGAGGAGGCAAGACTCCGAGGGAGGCAACAGCAGCGGAGGACCGGCCAAGAGGCCGCACTTTCAGCAGCACCACCAGCAGCACCACCAGCAGCAGAGGTTCCAGCCGCAGCATTTCAGCAGCCGAGGCAGCAGCCAGTGCAGTATCAGCAACAGAGGGTGTAGCAGCAAGCACCGAGGCAGCAGGCTACCACCTGTGCTTATTGTAAGAAGCCAGGGCACGGATAGGACGTGCAGAAAGGTTGGGTAGATGCCTTCTTTGCGGAGCAGCGAACCATCAGATGAGGGACTACGCTCAGTATACTGGCAGGATAGCACAGGGAGCAGGAGCAGGAGCCAAGGCTCCAGGAGGACCGCAGAAGGGACCGTTGCCGACTAAGCAGCAGCGGTTTGTGCAACACCAGCAGCAGGCCAGGGAGGCCAGCAGGGGTGAGCTTTCGCCATGGCAGCTGAGGATGCAGAGGCGATAGGAGAGCTGATCGCAGGTTCGGTTCTTCTCGACTCCAGACCAGCTTTTGCATTATTCGATTCCGGTGCTTCGCATAGCTTCATATCTGTATCGTTTGCGATTAGACATGGTATCATAGCTGAATCGTTGCCTAGGACTTACAAGATCATGAACGAGGTGGCATTATCCTCGTACGTGATATTTTTAAGGGACGGAGTGTTGTTTTGGGAGGCCGTGAGTTGGAGGTGAGCCTGCTCGTAATGCCATTGCCGAACTACGATATAGTACTCGGCATGGATTGGTTGAGCAGGCACCATGCCAGCATTGATTGCAGAGGGAGAGTTCTCTTCAGAGCACCGGGGGAGCCAGAGTTCGAGTACTCCAAACGTCAGGCAGCAGAGCAGCGGAGTCTTCAGTGGAGTCTTGATTGAGGAGCAGACGATTCCACACCCCTTGATAGCAGAGTATATAGATGTTTTCCCAGAGGAGTTGCCGGGATTGCCACCAGACAGAGACATAGAGTTCTCGATAGACTTGGTTCCAGGAGCGGAACCTATCTCTCAGCATGTCTATCGAGTGAACAACAGTGAGCTGGTGGAACTGAAGAAGCAAGTGGACGAGCTGCAGGACAAGGGCTTTATCCGTTCGAGTTCGTCACCATGGGGTGCACCAGTATTGTTTGTGCCAAAGAAGGATGGTCAGTACGGATGTGTATTGACTATAGGGCACTCACAACCTCACGATCAAGAACAAACCCACTGCCGCAAATCGACGATCTTTTTGACCAGTTGAGCGAGCTCGGGTATTTTCTAGGATTGATCTGAGGTCGAGATATCACCAGGTGAAGGTAAAGAGGGAGATATTCCCAAGACCGCTTTCAGGACGCGGTACGGGCAGTTTGAGTTTTTTGGTTATGCCGTTTGGGCTAACCAATGCACCAGCAGTGTTTATGAACCTAATGAACAAGGTGTTCCACCAGTACTTGGATAAGTTCGTGGTGGTGTTTATTGACGACATCTTGGTATATTCCAAGACTGAGGAGGAGCACGAGGAGCATCTGTGGATAGTGCTGGAGACTCTCAGGAAGGAGAAGCTTTATGGAAAACTCTCCAAGTGTGAGTTTTTCTTAGACCGGGTGGACTTCTTGGGGTATGTGGTGACTGGAGATGGTATCTCAGTTGACCCCAAGAAGATTGTAGCAGTTGAGGCATGGGCAGCGCCGACTTCAGTTGCAGAGATCAGGAGTTTCCTAGGGCTGGCGGGATATTATCGGAGATTTGTGCAGGATTTCTCCCGGGTTGCAGAGCCGTTGACTCGGTTGACCCGGAAGGATACTGAGTTTGTTTGGTCAGAGGAGTGTCAGGCAGCTTTTGATGAGTTGAAGAAGCGGCTTACGACAGCTCCGATTCTGACATTGCCTTCAGGATTAGGTGGGTTCACTATTTATAGTGATGCTTCAGGGAAGGGGCTGGGTTGCGTCTTACAGCAGCATGGGAAGGTGATTGCCTATGCTTCCAAGCAATTACGTTCCCATGAGAAGAACTACCCTACCCACGACCTGGAGCTGGCAGCAGTGATATTTGCTCTGAAGTTGTGGAAGCATTATCTGTATGGGGAGAGGGTGGAGATCTTCACAGATCACAAGAGCTTAAAGTATGTGTTCACTCAGAAGGAGTTGAACATGAGACAGCACAGATGGCTAGAGTTGATGAAGGACTTTGACATCCTACTTCAGTATCACCCAGGGAAGGCCAACGTGGTTGCCGATGCCTTGAGTAGGTATCCGACAACCATGTTTTTGACTATGGATCGGCACTTGCTTGCAGATTTGGAGAGCCTTGGGATTGAGGTGATCGTGCCCGAAGTGCAGATGCAGTTGTGGGGCATGCAGATTCAGTCAGACTTGGTGGAGAGGATCAAGTCAGCACAGTTTGAGGACGTTGCTCTGTGGTCTCCGAGAGCAGGTTCGAGCAGGATTGCTAGAGGGCGAGTTTTCTCTTGTAGAGGAAGGTGTCTTGCGGCACGGTTCCAGGTTATGTGTGTCCAACGGAGATCTCAGGGAGCAGGTTATGCAGGAGGCCCACAGATCTCAGTACTCTATACACCCTGGTGCCAACAAGATGTACCGAGATCTGAGGAGCATGTTTGGTGGTCCGGAATGAAGCGGGAGGTGGCGCTTCGTGGCTAGGTGCTTGGTCTGTCAGCAGGTCAAGACAGAGAGCAGAGGCCCGATGGATTATTACAGCCGCTGCCCATTCTCGAGTGGAAATGGAAGCATATCACTATAGACTTCGTATCAGGATTGCCGCGTACACCAGGAGGGAAAGACGCGATTTGGGTCATCGTTGACAGGTTGACCAAATCGGCCCACTTCTTGCCATTCAAGGTGGGTACGTCTACAGAGAGGCTGGCGGAGATGTATATACGGCAGATAGTTAGGATTCACGGGGTTCCGATCAGCATCATCTCAGTTCGGGATAGTCGCTTTATTTCCATTTCTGGAGGAGTCTGCAGATTAGCTTGGGCACCCAGCTCAAGTTTAGTACTGTATACCACCCCCAGACGGACGACAGTCAGAGAGGACTATTCAGACGTTCGAGGATATGCTGCGGACGTGCGTCTTTGACTTTGGAGGTTCCTGGGAGGATCATCTTCATTTGGTAGAGTTTGCTTACAACAACAGTTTCCAGGCCAGCATCGAGATGTCACCTTTCGAGGCTCTGTACGGGCGCAGGTGCCGTACACCCTTATCTTGGGATGATGTTGGTGAGCGAACTTTGCTGGAACCAAAGATGGTTGTCGACGCAGTCGAGAAGGTGAAGCTCATCAGGGACAGACTTTGCGTGGCACAGGACAGACATCGGCACTGGGACGATAGCCACCGGAGGCCCTTGGAGTTTGAGGTACAGATTAGAGTAGGAGTAGATTTAGGCTTTTTTTTTTGTTTTATTGATCATGTTTGTTTATCATAGTTAATTTGAGACCTTGCTTGTGTTTAGGTCGGAGACATGGTATTTCTACGGATATCTCCGCCTCGTGGTATGATACATTTTGGTGGAGATGGGAAGCTTAGCCCGCGCTTCATCGGCCCTTTCGTTATCAGCGGGAGAGTCGACGACGTGGCTTACAGGCTAGACTTGCCACCTGCACTAGTGGTGTCCACAATGTATTCCACGTATCATAGTTGAGACGGTACGTGGCTGACCTTGGCCATATGCTCGATCATTCGGAGATTGAGGTCGGACCTACTCTCAGTTATCCAGAGCAGCCTGTAGATTCTGGATTGCCGGAAGAAGGTTCTGAGGAACCAGGTGATACCATTGGTATGCGTCGCATGGAGGCACCATTCTCCAGGAGAGTCTACCTGGAGCGGGAGGATGAGATGCGCGAGCGATATCCTTATCTTTTTGGACCGTGAGGTATACTTTCTATCCTTCTCACCAGTTGCATTTCGCCTTTCAATTTCGAGGACGAAATTCTTTTAAGGAGGGTAGATTTGTCACTACCACAATTCTAGTTTGAGGGTATTTTTTTCATTTTTGTAATTATTGAATTTATTATATTTTATTAAGAATTTTAAATGATTTAATTGAATGGGTTGATTTAAATATTGTTTTAATTATTGCCTTGTGATTTTGGTTAGCCTAACCTAGTTGGACCTAACCTAGATGGGTCATAACTAACTTAGTGAGCCACTTAGAGAATTAGATGGTTTTGGTTAATGGGTTAAGTCAAGTCTAGTTTAGTTAAGTGATTTGCAAAAGACTAGGAAAGAACCCTTTGTTCTAGGCCACCCATTAGCCTTGATTCATTCCTAGCCATAGGATGAAACCTAAAAACCCTAACCCTAACAAAAGTAACCAGCCAAGACCCCCCCTTCTTGCCTATATAATGTCTCCATAGAGATTTGTGCCTCTTTTTAATTAGCTCTCCATTTTCCTAAAGAATAGGTAAGCCTTTATTAATTTTCTTCATAGTTTAATCAATAGGACTCCTTTTTGATTGGGATTTCTTCCATTATGATCTAATCATTGTTTTCTTGCTGATGGTGGAGTCAAATCACAGATTTGAATCAATTTGAGAGATTGGGTGGCTTTTGGAGATTCTCTTATTGAAAGAGTTTTGTGATTGAAGAACACCCATAGGTACATTCTATTCCACCTATTAAAATTAGGTTTAAATTGCATAGACATCTAGCCCTAGGTGTCCTGATTCTGTAGGTATAGAGTTTTCCAATTTTCGTGTCCCGTACGTGTCCGTATCGGACACGTATCAGTAACACGTGCAGGTGTTCGACGAAATGCCACAAAGGGCATTTCGTTCGAGATTTCAAATTGTGTTTGAATAGGAATTCGTATTTTTGGGTCGCTTATGGGTTTCTAATGCACTGAGGTGGTTTCGAGTCGTGTCCGAGTCACATTGGACTCGCGGACACGGTCGCGCGTAGCCTGGGCGCACTGTCCTGCTACCCGCAAGGTCGTGCGACTTGTATAGGACACGTGGGCGCGTGTCTTTTGACGTGGAGCTCGGGGCAGTGTCTGACACGACACTCCCCAAGTCTCGTGTCACTTGGTGGCGTGTCGGGTGCGTGCGGACACATGCACAGGCCAACCGAGCTCGTGCAGTCTCGTGTGTGTATGTGCTTTGGTCTGGACACTGGTGTCTAGTGTTTGTGGACACGAAACTGAGGGTATGACACGTGCACATATTGGATATTAATTACCAACCTTTTTCATGGATTATTAAATGCTATTTCATGTCGAATAGGAATATCCCCAAATTCTGAAACTGTAGAGTATCAGTGAGTGTGCTCACTGTTTCACCATTTTAAATTCTCTTTTAAAATGTTAAATATCATGTAAATTATTATGGGTTAATGTCTGTGCATTAGAAAACATGTTTAGATTGTAGAAATCATTCTTTGTGAAGGATAATGATGAATGGGGATTCGAATTACAGAGAGGAATTGTCATTCACTGATACATGTATGCTGGAAAAACCTGAGATGGTTCCTAGTTGGTTTGTTTTTAATTTTGTTATCTAGCCTTGATTAATTGATTCTCTATTAGGAATGAAACATGGAAACTTAACTACATGTTAATTCTTCACTGTATTTTCCTGAGAATTCCATTTTGCACTGTCACATGTTTCAGATCTTCATGAGATCCTGTACACAGGTTACTTCCCTGCCAAACATCATTTCCTGTCATTCCTGCAACTAATGACACACAAACCTGAACTCATGAACCACACACAGGTTTTCCTGAGCACAGCACACTGCATACATACTTCCTGCCACACTGTATACACATACACACGCACTGCATACAATTTCCTGACACTATATATACACACATATTCCTGTGTTTCCCTTCAAACCTGAGAACTTCATTTAGTATTCTTACTGATTTGGATGTTAATCCTGAGATTGCTTCTATCTTCTGTTTTCCTCTATAACTGAGCATGATCCCCATTAATTGTTAAGCCTGTTATTGAATTACAATGAAATGGGAACCACTTTGCCATTCATAAAACCAGAAAACTGAATTTATTTCCTTTTCCCATTTTACTGAGAATTGGTTTCCTTTCCATTTTGCACTGTCACATATTTACATAGCCACACACATATTCCTGAGACACACCACAGTTCACATTGGACACTGGTTGCACTTTCCAGTCCCACATATTTTCTGTGAACCTGAGAGTTGATGTGTTTTCCCTTTCCTACATTATCTGAGAATGCATTGTATTCACTGTTAGGAATGAACATGAAACTGAATTGGGATAACTGATTTTACATGAAAATCTGAAAACTTATACCTGTTTGATTTCCAGTCATATGTTTCCTATAACACACACACACATTTCATAAAATATACACACACCCTTCACTGATTTTCTGATCACCCTACACACACACACAAGCATTCATGTACACACACACACCAGGGTTCCTGTCACACATGGACAGCCCCCTCACTCACTCACTCACTCATCACTCTCTATTTTTCTAACCCTCTCTATTATATATAGATGTATGTGACTAAGGGATTTGGATGTATAATGTATGTAAACAATATATTATATAGGTACATCTATATGTATATATGTTTTAATGTCTATATATATATATATATATATATATATATATATATATATATATATATATATATATATAATATATTATATATATATATTATATTTATATATAGATAATATATATATATATATATATATATATATATTTTTATATATATATATATATGTATAGTGATGATTCCTAATGAGTATAACTATAACCTTTGTAATATTAAAAAGTGTATATATATATATATATATATATATATATATATATATATATATATATATATATATAATTTTGCCTTTTTCTATGTATTTGTATATAGTAGCCTATATGCTAGTATATTTCTATGTTGTATTATTAACATATCAATATGTGTAGTATTTTGATATAGATGATGTCATTTAGTCATGTGTTATGGGTTGGCCTATAGGCATGATATAGCCTATGGCCTGTGTGTGTCTGTTTGACTGGAGAGTCTAGATTAGACTAGTTTAGCCTTGTTTAGACTAGTTTGGACTTGTTAGACCTAGTTTGACCATAGTTGACCTAGTTTGACTTCTAGGGTTGACCAGAGTTGGACCAAGAGTTGACTTTGACCTAGTTTGACCTAGACTCATGTAGAATGCATAGTAGAGCTTCATTTTATCATTTTAGACTTATTGTGACTTGTGCTATTCTGATTAGGAGCCAGACACCACTCCTCGGATAGTATATTCACCTTGGACATTCAGATAGCAGGCGAGTACATTCTCTGATCATTTCATATCATGTTTAGGATTATATTTCCTGCTTTAGACTATCTTACTTGATGCTGACACGATGGAACACGGATTAGTACTATATGGATCCCTTCATGAGATGTTATCCTTCTCGGTAGCATCAGATACTTTTGACCAGTGTGTTTCACTTACATCACGTATCTTATGCTTCTATTATCATGAATCTTCGGGAATCAGCTAGTGACTCATGTACTCTCATGATCACGAGCCTTCACGAATCAATTCATGAATCACCCTATACTGGTAGTAGTTTAGTCACGAATCTTAACGTAGGTTGACTGGATCCTTGTGTATTGAAGGGGGTACGGGGGAGTATGAATGGTCATGTGAAAATATCCAAAGTAGTGTAGTCATGAATCACTCTTAGTGTAGTCATGAATCAGTCCTAAGCCATTCACATGTTCGTTTGTACTCTAAATTACTAGCACCGTCTCTCTTTTATATATCATAGATATTTACTTACTGTCTCTCCTCTTATATTATGCTATTCTTCAGTTTCCTGTATTTTATTCTCTAGCATGATTATATTTCCTTTTCCTGCTATGACTTGTTGAGATGTATTATGCTCGCTCCTGTCCTGACTGGACCTGTTGAAATATTACAAAGGATGAGGACGAGGCGGCTGTCCCACTTATTATAGGGCTACCCTAGATGATAGCACAGACTTGGACCAGCTGCCGGAGCCCTTAGCTGTGGACGAAACTCCTCTAGACTAGGATGGTATTATTTATATTCATTCTGGATGATTGTATATATTCATACTTGGGATTTGGGATATGTATTATCTTAGACACTTAGACTCCCTGTTTGTACTTGGGATTTCCTTTCATTTCAGCAGTTTTATCTATCTATCATTCCATCTTATCTTCTGTCTTAGTTTGTGATTGAGTTTACTTTCTGCTATGTCACCCCCATTCGGGGAGTATAAACTGTTTAGCTTTATATTGTTAGATGTTGTGACCTAGGACAGCGTTCTACCGTCGACACTGTGGCGTAGGCTGGATGTACCCACGTCTCGTGCCCTTACTCTAGGGTGCGGGTCGTGACAGTTAAAGCCAACACTTATCCTTGTCCTCTGGGTGTCGGCCCCCTCTGTTGAAAATTTCTCTGCCTGCTCTAGATCAGGGCTTGGGCTTGGGCATACTGCTGCGGTCTGCTGCTGGAATGCCTGGGCCTGCGTCGGCAATGGCCTCGGGAACGGGTACTGCAGCTGTTGCTGCTGCTGGACTGGTGCTGGTCCTCTAACAGAAGGACTAGAAAAAGCTGATGATGAACTCCTCCTATTCGGGTAGTTCCCAACCCTGTGGTCTGGGGCACCACAAACCAAGCACAAACCCTGTGCTCTGCGACACTCTGATACCACATGCCCCGGCTTCCCGCAGTGTGAACATCCCACTATGGAAGACTGCTTCTGCTTCTGCTGATAAGGGTGCATCGGGGTGGAATGCTGAACCGATGTCACTGAGGCCACCCGCCTCGAAGCTCCAATGGTCAAAGCCCTGGCTGTCGGGGCTAGTGTTGATGACTGATTCATCTGACCGTGGGATCGCTTCCGACCTCCGGTCCTATCCACGATCCTCTGGGAGGTATACTCATGCCTCCTAGCTGCTCTCAATACTGCATCAAAAGTCTGATGCTCAAACTGCTCTACTGCCAATAAAATCTCCAGGTGAAGTCCCTGCTGGAACCGCTAGGCCCTATCGAACTCGGTCGCTACCAAGGTGGGAGCAAACCGACTGAGTCTCAAAAACTCGGCCGCATATCCGTCGACCGTCCTGCCCATCTGCTTCAGATTGGTGAACCTCGTCTGTAGATCGTATCGAGCTACAACAGAAATACTTGGTCTGGAATCCTCTCTGATACCGCCCCAAGCAAGGGTGCTAATAATTCAACGGCCTGCACCGCCCACCAGCTGCGGGCAAGATCCAATAACTGCAGCGCATTACGGCCACCTTCTCGGCTTCTGGAGTCCTGGCTGCTTCTAGAATCACCTCTGTGTCCTGAAGCCAAGCATCAGCAGCGATAGCATCTTCACTGTCATCGAAGAATGGAGGGTTCAAGCGCTTAAAGCTGTTGGCCGTACTGTTACCCTGATGACCTCCTCTGGTCAAAGTATCTGCCACCACCTGGTGCAAGGCATCTCCTCGACGATCCTGAGAAGCTAATAATGACCTGATGATACCCACTAAAGTGCCATCATCAGGTTCTGCAGGCTGGACGGGCTGAATGGGTGGCTTTCCTCCAGTAGGCACGACTGGAGGCTACTCCTGAATGCTGGACTTGATCTCCAAGTTGCTGCGTCCGCGGGAGGTGCTCTGCCTTGCTGATCGGCAGGTCCAGGAACAATACGTTGAAGAAGACGATATAGGGAACAATAAGGAAGGACCAGGACAGATCAATGATACAAGCATGTGATCAAGTCAAGATTACAGGGATTCAGAAGATACGAGCAGAGATCAAGGGCGAGTACTGATTGAGACATATATTCGGTAAACCCTCACATATCTTGATTTACAAGACCTGCATGGGCCACCACTTAAACCATATCACGCTCCAGAACCAGAATACTGGAGAGCGGGGGCGTACATAGCCAGCTACGTATTTTGAAGTGCAACCCACCTCGCTATACAATCACGGCTGTCTAGATACATGAGGGTTTAACTACAAGCCATCAGTCTCCTATGGTCATAAACAAGCCTATTGTCTCAATCTCAAGTAAGGAATAACAGTTACAAATGTCAGAGCACCAAATATACAATAGTAAGGCGTCCCATACATTACATATTCGATGATTATGAAGCTAGTCGTACAAAATGTCAAGACTAGCAAGAGTTCTGGTCATACATGATCAACCCTAGGATTTGTCAATCATGTTACAGCCCATAGGCAGACGGTAAATAAAGGTACAATACGAGCTAACACGTGCTCGTCGGCTAAACGCCTCAAAAGAATAATTTTGTAATAAAGTGGGAGGACAAAAGAAATCCACTCGTTGCCAGGGTTACACCTGGGGGTCACCATCTGGCTGGAAGGTAGGTAGATCCTCTGGTGCTGCTCCGATATCTGGCCACACAAAACCTGCTAGGTCAGACCCCAGAAAGAGCAAGTGCCACAAAGGAGGCTTCACTTAGGAACTAAAACCAGCATACCACAAATGAATAATAATATATGATTATAAATGAAACAGATAATAATAAGGATAACAACAATAATTGAGTACGAGGAAACCATTCAAGTAGCCAGGTCACAACCCTTAAACCAAACAAGGACCGGGTTGTAACCCTTCACCTGAATAGAAATTCGTCTCAACTACTTGTTGGTAAGCAAGATCATAGGGTAAAATAAGTCAATAAGCGAATAGAGGACACAGAACTGCTCCAGGGGCCAGGTTACAACCCTTAAACCAAACAAGGACCAAGCTTGTAACCCTTCGCCTGAACAGAACTGGACCCCCGATCGTTATTGTTAAGGCCAGTATAAATAATCATGCTATTGAAGTAAAATAAAACATGACGAGCATGACATGAGGAGCAATAAGACAATAAACGAAGAGAGGAAACAGAACTGCTCCGGGAGCCAGGTTACAACCCTTAAAGCAAACAAGGACCGGGGTTATAACCCTTCGTCTGAACAGAACTGGTCCCCTGATCATTATTGTTAAGGCAAGCATAAATAATCATGTCTTGTCATAATCTTGCACAGGATCAGGACAAGTCAAAGCTGGGCTAGACTTCATTCAATCAATCACGGCCAAGCAAAGAGTACGGCTGATACTTTAACTAACTGGGGTTATCACAGGCCTTGTTACTAGAAATGCAATAAGATTATTCCAACAGCCACAAGCCCTGCAGACCATCCAGGTTATCCAGGTCGAATGTCCGTTTATGAAGGGTGCAACACGTGACTGTTGCTGGAAATGTGCCCTACTCGTCGGTAGGCTACAAGTCCACTTAGTGCGCCCAGATAACGGGATTGCCTGTCGCTGAGAAATCTCTTCATGATTACTGAATTATTCTAGTTTATTAGCCTTAGTCAATTTTTGTAGGTATCCCTGACCGTGGTACTCAGGGATACTCATCCTAGACATAATACAAGACAGTACTGGTTTATTTGTACAAGCACAATCGCCCACGGTGTCTAGGTCATTCATACTTGTCATGACACTAGCCGTCGCAATAGCCTTTGATATATATATAATATAATATATATATATTAATATAATATATATATTATATATATTATATTTATATATATATATATATATCTTACACATGTTCACTGTCAGTGCGCCACGATGGGCCACTATCATGTCATGTTATTCGTCAAAAGTACACTACAACGGGTCACCATCATGTCATGGACATATTTAAAATTAACATTTAACCTGGTATAAGCATATAGCAATAACTAAATATAACAGGGTACAAGACTGTGGAGGAATCATGCGGCTCAGGGGAGACGGCATACTTCCATATGAACTCCAAATGAGGTGCTACAAAGATATTCGGAGAGGCAACAAAGATCTAAACTTTCATGTTTTAAGTTTTTCGAAATTCTGTTAGAAAATAGCTAAACTTGGTAAAACAGTCATTCTGTGCACTTTTTATGCCAAAATTCAATTCTGCGTAAAATATGCAAAAGGGAAGGGTTCCAGCGTAAAACTTTACATTCTGGATACTATCCAGCGTAAAAACGCATAAACAGGTTCCCTGCGTAAATTTCACATTCTGGATACTATCCAGTGTAAAATACGCAATATCAGGTTCCCTGCGTAAAATTTTATATTTGGGTAC
>JANAVB010017599.1:814631-984631 GCA_029216955.1 Iris pallida
TAGTCATGTGTTATGGTTGACCTATAGGCATATATGCCTATGGCCTATGTGTGTCTGTTGACTAGAGAGTCTAGATTAGACTGTTTAGCCTTGTTTAGACTAGTTTGGACTTGTTGACCTAGTTTGACCATAGTTGACCTAGTTTGACTTCTAGGGTTGACCAGAGTTGACCAAGAGTTGACTTTGACCTAGACTCATGTACAATGCATAGTAGAGCTTTATTTTATCATTTTAGACTTGTTGTGACTTGTGCTGTTCTGATTAGGAGCCAGACACCACTCCTCGGACAGTATATTCACCTTGGACATTCAGATAGCACGAGTACATTCTCTGATCATTTTATCATGTTTAGGATTAAATTTCCTGCTTTAGACTATCTTACTTGATGCTGACATGATGGAACACGGATTAATACTATATGGATCCCTTCATGAGATGTTATCCTTCTCGGGAGCATCAGATACTTTGACCAGTGTGTTTCACTTACATCACGTATCTTATGCTTCTATTATCATGAATCTTCGGGAATCAGCTAGTGACTCATGTACTCTCATGATCACCGAGCCTTCACGAATCAATTCATGAATCACCCTATATGGGTAGTAGTTTAGTCATGAATCTTAACGTAGCTTGACTGGATCCTTGTGTATTGAAGGGGGTACGGGGGAGTATGAATGGTCATGTGAATAAATATCCAAAGTAGTGTAGTCATGAATCACTCTTAGTGTAGTCATGAATCAGTCCTAAGCCATCACATGTTCGTCTGTACTCTAAATTACTAGCACCGTCTCTCTTTTATATATCATAGATATTTACTTACTGTCTCTCTCTCTCTTATATTATGCTATTCTTCAGTTTCCTGTATTTTATTCTCTAGCATGATTATATTTCCTTTTTCTGCTATGACTTGTTGAGATGTATTATGCTCGCTCCTGTCCTGACTGGACCTGTTGAAATATTACAGAGGATGAGGATGAGGCTGGCTGTCCCACTTATTATAGGGCTACCCTAGATGATAGCACAGACTTGGACCAGCTGCAGGAGCCCTTAGCTGTGGACGAAACTCCTCTAGACTAGGATGGTATTATTTATATTCATTCTGGATGATTGTATATATTGATACTTGGGATTTGGGATATGTATTATCTTAGACACTTAGACTCCCTGTTTGTACTTGGGATTTCCTTTCATTTCAGCAGTTTTATCTATCTATCATTCCATCTTATCTTCTGCCTTAGTTTGTGATTGAGTTTACTTTCTGCTATGTCACCCCCATTCGGGGAGTATAAACTGTTTAGCTTTATATTGTTAGATGTTGTGACCTAGGACAGCGTTCTACTGCCGACACTGCGGCGTAGGCTGGACGTACCTACGTCTCGTGCCCTTACTCTAGGGTGCGGGTCGTGACAGTTAAAGCCAACACTTATCCTTGTCCTCTGGGTGCCGGCCCCCTCTGCTGAAAATTTCTCTGCCTGCTCTGGATCAGGGCTTGGGCTTGGGCAAACTGCTGCAGTCTCTGCTGCTGGAATGCCTGGGCCTGCGTCGGCAATGGCCTCGGGAACGGGTACTGCAGCTGCTGCTGCTGCTCGACTGGTGCTGGTCCTCTAACTGAAGGACTAGAAAAAGCTGATGATGAACTCCTCCTATTCGGGCAGTTCCCAACCCTGTGGTCTGGGGCACCACAAACCAAGCACAAACCCTGTGCTCTGCGACACTCTGATACCACATGCCCCGGCTTCCCGCAGTGTGAACATCCTACTATGGAAGACTGCTTCTGCTTCTGCTGATAAGGGTGCATCGGGGTAGAATGCTGAACCGACGTCACTGAGGCCGCCCGCCTCGAAGCTCCAATGGTCAAAGCCCTGGCTGTCGGGGCTGGTGTTGATGACTGATTCATCTGACCGTGGGATCGCTTCCGACCTCCGGTCCTATCCACGATCCTCTGGGAGGTATACTTATGCCTCCTAGCTGCTCTCAATACTGCATCAAAAGTCTGATGCTCAAACTGCTCTACTACCAATAAAATCTCCAGGTGAAGTCCCTGCTGGAACCGCTAGGCCCTATCGAACTCGGTCGCTACCAAGGTGGGTGCAAACCGACTGAGTCTCAGAAACTCGGCCGCATATCCGTCGACCGTCCTGCCCATCTGCTTCAGATTGGTGAACCTCGTCTGCAGATCGTATCGAGCTACAGCATCGAAATACTTGGTCTGGAATCTCTCTCTGAATACCGTCCAAGCAATAGGTGCTAATAATTCAACGGCCTGCGCCGCCCACCAGCTGCGGGCAAGATCCAATAACTGCAGGCGCACTACGGCCACCTTCTCGACTTCTGGAGTCCTGGCTGCTTCTAGAATCACCTCTGTGTCTTGAAGCCAAGCATCAGCAGCGATAGCATCTTCACTGTCGTCGAAGAATGGAGGGTTCAAGCGCTTAAAGCTGTTGGCCGCACTGTTACCCTGATGACCTCCTCTGGTCAAAGCATCTGCCACCACCTGGTGCAAGACATCTCCTCGACTATCCTGAGAAACTAATAATGACCTGATGATACCCACTAAAGTGCTGTCATCAGGTTCTGCAGGCTGGACGGGCTGAATGGGTGGCTCTCCTCCAGTAGGCATGACTCTAGAGGCTACTCCTGAATGCTGGACTTGATCTCCAAGTTGCTGTTCGTCCGTGGGAGGTGCTCCGCCTTGCTGATCGGCAGGTCCAGGAACAATATCGTTGAAGAAGATGATATAGGGAACAATAAGGAAGGACCAGGACAGATCAATGATACAAGCATGTGATCAAGTCAAGATTACAGAGATTCAGAAGATACGAGCAGAGATCAAGGGCGAGTACTGATTGAGACATATATTCGGTAAACCCTCATATATCTTGATTTACAAGACCTGCATGGGCTACCACTTAAACCATATCACGCCCCAGAACCAGAATACTGGAGAGCGGGGGCGTACATAGCCAGCTACGTATTTTAAAGTGCAACCCACCTCGCTATACAGTCACGGCTGTCTAGATACATGAGGGTTTAACTACAAGCCATCAGTCTCCTATGGTCATAAACAAGCCTATTGTCTCAATCTCAAGCAAGGAATAACAGTTACAAGATGTCAGAGCACCAAATATACAATAGTAAGGCGTCCCATACATTACATATTCGAATGATCATGAAGCTAGTCGTACAAAATGTCAAGACTAGCAAGAGTTCTGGTCATACATGATCAACCCTAGGATTTGTCAATCATGTTACAGCCCATAGGCAGACGGTAAATAAAGGTGCAATACGAGCTAACACGTGCTCGTCGGCTAAACGCCTCAAAAGAATAATTTTGCAATAAAGTGGAAGGACAAAAGAAATCTACTCGTTGCCAGGGTTACACCTGGTGGTCACCATCTAGCTGGAAGGTAGGTAGATCCTCTGGTGCTGCTTCGATATCTGGCCACACAAAACCAGCTGGGTCAGACCCCAGAAAGAGCAAGTGCCACAAAGGAGGCTTCACTTAGGAACTAAAACCAGCATACCACAAATGAATAATAATATATGATTATAAACGAAATAGATAATAATAAGGATAACAACAATAAATTGAGTACGAGGAAACTATTCAAGTAGCCAGGTCACAACCCTTAAACCAAACAAGGACCGGGGTTGTAACCCTTCACCTGAATAGAAATTCGTTTCAACTACTTGTTGGTAAGCAAGATCATAGGGTAAAATAAGTCAATAAGTGAATAGAGGACACAGAACTGCTCCAGGGGCCAGGTTACAACCCTTAAACCAAACAAGAACCAAGCTTGTAACCCTTCGCCTGAACAGAACTGGACCCCCGATCGTTATTGTTAAGGCCAGTATAAATAATCATGCTGTTGAAGTAAAATAAAACATGACGAGCATGACATGAGGAGCAATAAGACAATAAACGAAGAGAGGATACAGAACTGCTCCGGGAGCCAGGTTACAACCCTTAAACCAAACAAGGACCGGGGTTGTAACCCTTCGTCTGAACAGAACTGGTCCCCTGATCATTATTGTTAAGGCAAGCATAAATAATCATGTATTGTCATAATCTTGCACAGGATCAGGACAAGTCGAAGCTGGGCTAGACTTCATTCAATCAATCACGGCCAAGCAAAGAGTACGGCTTGATACTTTAACTAACTGGGGTTATCACAGGCCTTGTTACCAGCAAATGTAATGAGATTATTCCAACAGCCACAAGCCCTGCAGACCATCCAGGTTATCCAGGTCGAATGTTCGTTTATGAAGGGTGCAACACGTGACTGTGTGCTAGAAATGTGCCCTACTCGTCGGTAGGCTACAAGTCCACTTAGTGCACCCAGATAACGGGATTGCCTGTCGCTGAAAAATCTCTTCATGATTACTGAATTATTCTAGTTTATTAGCCTTAGTCAATTTTTGTAGGTATCCCTGACCGTGGTACTCAGGGATACTCATCCTAGACATAATGCAAGACAGTACTGGTTTATTTATACAAGCACAATCGCCCACGGTGTCCAGGTCATTCATACTTGTCATGACATGCTAGCCGTCGCAATAGCCTTTGATATATATATATATATATATATATATATATATATATATATCATGTCATGTTCACTGTCAGGATGTGCGCCACGACGGGCCACTATCATGTCATGTTATTCGTCAAAAGTACACCACAACGGGTCACCATCATGTCATGGAACATATTTAAAATTAACATTTAACCTGGTATAAGCATATATGCAATAACTAAATATAAACAGGGTACAAGAGCTGTGGAGGAATCATGCGGCTCAGGGGAGACAAGGCATAACTTCCACATATGAACTCCAAATGAGGTGCTACAAAGATATTCGGAGAGGCAAGACAAAGATCTAAAACTTTCATGTTTTAAGTTTTTCAAAATTCTGGTTAGAAAATAGCTAAACTTGGTAAAAAACAGTCATTCTGTGCATTTTTTATGCCAAAATTCAATTCTGCGTAAAATATGCAAAAGGGAAGGGTTCCAGCGTAAAAGTTTACATTCTGGATACTATCCAGCGTAAAATACGCATAAACAGGGTTCCCTGCGTAAAATTTCACATTCTGGATACTATCCAGTGTAAAATACGCAATATCAGGGTTCCCTGCGTAAAATTTTACATTCTGGATACTATCCAGCGTAAAATACGCAATATCAGGGTTCCATGCGTAAAATTTTACTCAGCCGACATAAAAAATTTAGAAAACTTGTTTTGGCCATAAAAACTTCATTTTAACTCAAAATGAGGTGAATCAAAAACCAAATTCATACGAAATTTCGTGCTCTTGCTCATGGAACTATTAGTTTTCGAAAATAACAAGTTTCAGTAGATCAAAACCAAGAAAACTCCATGAACTCATGAAATCCTAAGGTTATAATGTAGATCTAGAATAATCTATCCATAAAAATCAAAAACTCCAAGTTCTAAAGAGGCTTATAATTATGTAAAGAAGAGAATGGAACAATAAAACTTGAGATCCATCATGAAGCAAGTTGCACTTGCCTAGGGCTCTTGGGTGTAGGTGGAGAGGAGTAAATGAAGAAGAAGAAGAGTTATTGAAGTGATAATGAGGAGAGAGAAGAGAGTTGGATTAATAAATAGTGAGGGTGGGGGTAGGTAGGGTTCTCCCCTTGGTTCATGATGAACCAATAAGCAACCCAAGCCGAACCAAGCCAACCCAAACAAGCCAAACCAAGCCAGGAGACATGCAATACGAGCCAGATTACGTACACGTATTCCAAAATACGTAATACGAATTATAGACATCACAGTCTTCGATCGTCTGAACTATGCTTCAACTCCTGAACATATAATAGAAGACGAAGATGAGCTATTATATGCTTCTATCAATATGACTTCTCAAGGCACTGGGGTGGAAAACGTCCAAGACGTAATGTATCCCGTAATCCTAGTCAGCAATACTTAGATCGGATCCATGCATCCAGTGAAGGTGTCTTTCAATACACTAGATCGAGAAATCGACATTTGAACCAAGGTGTCTTTAATCAAGAAGATCTTCCCATTGCTCATGTAGGAGAGGACTCTTTCTCAGAGTTTGATGCAGATAGTGAAAGTTCTGAACAAACTATCTCATCAATAGCTGCAAGTGAAGTGACGGCATATACCACTACGGAAGATCAAGTTGCCTCTACTTCAACCAGTCAAGAGCAACGAATTGTTGCATTAGAGGACAAATTGAAGACCATAGAAGAAATGGTTGCAAGCATGTACACCATAATTGTGGCTCAACATAGAATGCCCCCAATTGTTAACCCTGCTATAAATCCTGAGCTCATAGCATCTTCTGTACTTGCTAGTCTGGGGTACCAACTCCTCAGGTTGCTTCCGTGCTAATTCAAGCTGATTCTAGTCAGTCTGGTGCCGGGGTGGTAATTACCACGCTGTCTCCCTCCTAACACTTCTAATCAGCCTACCAATTCCTAAACATCAGGTGATGCTAATGAGGCTGTGAAACTCTTACGCACTCAGTTTGAGGCCTTCAAGCAGAAAGATGGCCTACAAAGACTGGGCATAAAGCAACCATATCCTATAGAGTGGAAAGAAGTTCTATTTCTTCCTAAGTACAAGCTTCCAACCATTATGTTGTTTGATGGCAGTACTTCTCCAAGTCAGTACATCAATCATTTTGAGGTGATGACTGATCAATTACAGCCAAATGATGCTCTCCTTACCAGAGTGTTAGTCGGTTGTTTAGCCGGCGCAGCCTATAACTGGTATCGTAGCCTGCCTGATGGCTGCATCACTTCTTTTGCTGGTTTCAAACAAATGTTCTTGGAACAATTTTATGAAGGAGCCAACGACATGACGATGTCTGCCCTCATTAAGATTAAATAGAGGCACAATGAATCCACAGAGAGTTTTATTGAAAGATTCCACCGAGAGGCACTCAAAATGCTTTTAGGAACTCCATCTGCTGTAATAATAGACACTTGCAAATCAAACTTGTTGCCTATTATCCGTATGTGGACAGGATCTAAACAATTCCAGGATTGGCCTTCTTTCATTGTCAATGCCAAAGCAGCCGAGGTCAGTACCGAAAAGTTCAAGCAGTTAGGAGTCCAAATGACTCATCCTAACTAAGATGAACATTCTACACCCTGGGGTCGTAATTGCCAGAATAACTTCAAGAGTAAAGAAACACTGGCCATCAATCTCAAGGGCAAGGAGTCTTTGGCAGTCAACGTCACTCAGACGGCATCCACTCCATCAGCACCACCACAGAAGACAACTCGTCCAAAAGAAGAGTATTCTTTTGATGAAGATGATACTTAAAGCATCTTCGATTGCTTGATCAAAAGCAATAAGGTTCAGCTTCCAGAGGCAAAACGGCCAAAATAAGTGGATAAAACTGATCACCCTAAATACTGTGTTTATCACAGATTTATAGGGCATCCAACCAGAGCATGTTATGTGCTCAAGGATAAAATCCAAGATTTGGTCAACTCTGGAGCAATTACTCGACAACAGGACAAAAAAACGGTGACTGCTAATGTGGTTTCTCTACAATTCGGTGATTTTCTACCACAACTTGTGCAGGATGGTGTTATCCCCATTCCAAGGACTACTCTTGAGATCGTGAATCTTCTACCTCCTCAAAATGAAGGTCTTGTTCCACTATCGACCGACAGAGGAGAGATCATGTGGATTCATCCAGATCTAGTAGCAGAGTTTGTAATGCCTTCCTCTTCTAAGCAAAAGAAGCATTCCAGATCTAAATCCTAGAACTGCAATATGGTATCCTTTGAACCAGTAATAGAAGAAGAAATTCTAATGAGCACTAGATTAGGAAAATCCTATCTTCGAGAATATCCTAAAAATTAAGAGAATCCTGCTCCATCTCCTGATGATGCTTCTACATCATCTTTTCTTGACGAGAATATACCATCCACATCCTTGCCGGTGGTCGAACAATCTCCTCCTAAACCAACATCAGCAGACAAGGGGAAACAACCTGTTCGTTTTGACAAAGCATTAAAGAAGTCCTCATCTCTTGGACTTGAAAAGTCTTATAATTTTGACATATTGGGTCAATTGGCCAATACTCCAGCAAGATTGTCAATCTTTGAACTTTTACGTCTCTCAAAAGAGACTCGAGAGATGTTAAGTGAAGCCTTGATGTAGGCTGATGCATGTCTTACTCCTCTCAAGAAACCTGAAAAGAAGCCAGTAAGCTGTGCACATTGTCATAGTGTATTTGAATTAATACTGTCACCCTCATTTCCTGTATTTCGTATTTGTACTCGTAATTTAATTTTTGGCACGTATTTTATTTTCTCGACTTGCGGATTTTGATTTCCCGTAAATGGGTTTGGACCATGGCTTGGTTTTATTTTATGGAATTGGTTTGGTTTGATTAGGTTTGGTTTAATATGAATTGGTATACTTTAACCTACACTCCTCCCTCAACACACCACAACCACCCTCATTATATCTCCACCAACCTTTCTCTCTCCTCTTTACTCTCCATTAATTTTCTTCTTCTCCTTCCTCCACACACAACTCCCCAACCCATAGGCAAGTGCACCTTGCCAACAAATAAGCACCCAATTTTATTTGTCCATTTGATAGATTAGGACATGTAGATCAACATTAGAACTTGAAATTTTGTGATTTGGAGTCTCCATTGTTCTAGATCTAAGTTTTGATTATTTTCGGAATTCCTTGGTTTTGATCTATTAAACTTTAATTTTTGCATATTTGATGCTTCCATGTGGAAGAGAATTTGATTTTACTCAAGTTAAAACTTTGAAAATCTAGATTTGGTTTTGATTTGATCAAGTTATGAAGAATTGAAGTTTTGAAGTTCTTGGAGTTCTTCTCGGGTTGGAGAAGCAGCCCTCTCGGCCTGCGCTCTTTAGCGCAAGGCCGATTGTGCAGCTCACCCTTTGGTGAACTGCGCACCTTCCTTCTCGGCCAGCACCTTCATTGCACATAGCCGATTGCGCCCGGCCTCTTGGGCTGGACCGCGCATCTCCCTTGGCGCACCAACCCCTGCGCAGTTGGCCCCTGCGCAACCTGACTCATGCGCAATCCACCTATGCGCAATCCATCTTTGTGCAACCAACTCCTGCGCAGTTCACTCCTGTGCAGTCTACCTTCTGCGCAATCCATCCATGCGCCATCTGCCCCTGCGCACTTGGCACCCTGCACAACTGACACCCTACACAATCCAACCCCTGATCCCTTGCGCAAACCATTGGCTCTTGGAGTTTTGGTTTTATTTCTTTAAGCTTGGCTCTTCTATAGTCCTATATATATATTGGTATTTTATTAGGTATTTTACGTCCATTTTATATCCTTACGCCTTTTGTCATGAACTTGATTTTACTTAATATACTTGGAATGACTATTGTACATGGCCTGGTATGACAAGGAACTAGCATAACATGACAGGGACCCGTAGTGGTGCACTCCTGACATGACCAACTTGACTTGATAGTGGCCCGTGGCGGCGCACTCCTGACTTGACTTGTAACTTGTAACTTGTAACTTGACTCGTATAATCAACTTGACACCGTGGGTGTTCCTGCTTGCTTGCTTGTACAATCTACTTGTCTTGTCTTGCATCATGTCTAGGACGTGACTTCCTGGGTACCACGGCCAGGGACTCGTGCTAAATTGGATTAGGCTAACGATTAGATCAAACTAGAACATGGAGAATTCCCAGTCACAGGCAATCTCGTTATCTGGGCGCTTTAATGGACTTGTAGCTTGCCGACGAGTAGAGCATATTTCCAGCACACTGTCATATGTTGCACCCTCTAAGTCACCTAAGGGTACATTTGTCTCCCGGGCAATGTACCCACCTATAACTCTCAACCCGCGGAAGGATAACTGGATAGTCTGCAGGGCTTGGGACTGGGAGTTTCTTACTTGCATCTTGTTAGTAATTAAGGCTTGTGATAACCCTAGTTAGTTAAAGTAGTAAACCGTAGTAATTGCTTGGCCGCTTGTGAATGCATGATGTCCAGCCTTGTCTAAGTCTTGTCTAGCCCCTGTACCTGGAACTCTTGATCATGATTGTTTTACTTATCTCTAACGATAAATGGGTAGAGACAGTGAGCTATTCAGGCGAAGGGGTACAATCCCGGTCCTTGTTTGGTTTAAGGATTGTAACCTGGCTCCCGGAATGGTTTCACGTCCCTAGTCGTTTATCGCTCTGTGTACTTTACTACTTGTACTTCTTTCATTCTTATGTTCTGATATGCTGGCTTTTGTTCTTATTTGTGGCCTCCTTTGTGGCACTTGCTCTTTCTGGGGTTTGACCCAGCTGGTTTTGTGTGGCCAGATTTCGGAGCAGCTCCCGAGGATCTACCAAGCTTCCAGCCTAATGGTGACAACTAGACGAAACCCGGGCCAAGAGTGGGTTTTCCTTTTTGTTTCACCCACTTATATGTAAATTTATTCTTTTGAGGCGTTTAGCCGACGAGCACCTGTTAGCTCGATGCACATTTACTTACTGTCTGCCTACGGGCTGTAAACATGATTAACAAATCCTAGGGTTGATCATGTATGACTGAACTCTTGCTAGTCCCATCATTTTGTACGACTAGCTTCATGATCATCCAATATGTAATATTTGGGACGCCTTATATATATATATTTGATGCTCTAATATCTTGTAACTCTGTTAATTGCTTGAGATTGAGACAATAGGCTTGACCTTAAGAGACTGCTGGCTTGTAGTAAACCCTCATATCTAGACAGCCGTGACCGTATAGTTGAGATGTATTCTATTTCAATATACGTAGCTGGCTGTGTCTGCCCCCGCTCTCCAGTATTCTGGTTCTGGGGCGTGACAAATACCCAGTATCACTTTTACACAAGATGACATGTTGTTAGAAGACAATTGTCATAATCGTCCTCTTTATTTCATAGGGTATGTAGATACTATGAAAGTCGATCGCATTCTGATTGACCCCGGGTCTGCACTTAGCATTATGCCGAAGTCTTTACTGGATGCTTTGAAGATCCCAGTGCATGACCTTTCTACAACTATCACTACCATCTTGGGGTTTAATCAAGGAAGAAGTGAACCTTTGGGGAAGATATGCCTAAAACTTCAAATTGGCAATCTTCGTACAAAGGTAACTTTCTATGTTATTAACAATCATGGCTCATACAACACTTTGTTGGAAAGGCCATTCCTCCATGAACACAATATTGTACCCTCTGCGCTCTACCAATGTTTCAAAAATGTGGATGGTAATGGAGAAGTCCAAAAAGAGGTTGCAGATCTGAATCCTTTTAAAGGGGTTGAAGCATACTGCAATGATTCTCGCATGTACAAGGTGGAATTCATGAAGGTGGTACTAGCAATGGATACAGATGAAGGACAGAAGAATGTGCCAAATGATACTCTGGTGATTCCCGTCAAAGGACGCACCGCATGTCCTCAGTCTTCCAAACCACTGACTATCTATCTTCCTTCCCATGAGAAGCAGCCCAAGGGTGATAGTCGGGAACAAAGGGAGCTCACCTCTTCTGAGCCACTTGTAATCTATCTTCGTCGCAAGAAGCTCCCTCCTCCTTCTCATTCTTCTTCTCCTCCTCTTGTCATCAATCTGACTAAGCCTGCTAAGGCTAAAGTTTCTGTTGTAAATGATGGTGTAAAAATTAATAAAGCATCTCCTTGGCAGTATACTGATATCTTTTACTATACTCAGTGTTATTTGGATATGCTAGATAACTTTAAACCACTTACAATAGAAGTCGTATCATCTCTGCGAAATGTGGTATCATTGGATTCAATACAAGAGTCATACTTTTTAGTACCGTCTCGAAAAAAGATGAAAAGCCTATATTCTTCAACAAAAGAAAGGAACCAAAAATCATGCTCTATAATGATAATAGAGATGATACAGAAAGGCTACAATTACGACGCTATAGTCCACAATCCAAAGCCATCATCCGTAAAACGGGCTATGATTTCAGAACATGCCTCAACAATGGTAAATGGAGGCAAACTCCTCTTCGTATTGTTGTTCCAAAAGAAAAATCACAATAATACCACAGTAAAATGAAACGAGGACTAGGTTATACGTCACCACTTCCAACTCCAGAACCTTCTGAATCTGATGAAGAAGAACATTCAAACTCTTCTGATTCTATCTCATGGGATACTGATACCAGCATTGGTCATGTTCATAGAGTGATAGTATCTTCTAACATGGTGTCCATCGAATTTTTGGAAGATGATGAAGATGACATTGAAGAAGCTCCTGAAATGGACCCTTGGGCTCAAAGGATGGACAATCGTGGGAACTTCATTTTGAACAATGAGAGCCACCTACTGAGGATCAACTAGTCCAGATCGATATTGGAGAGAAGGGCGTATCACGACCAATCTTCATTAGCAAAAATCTCCCAGAGGATGATAAACAAGAATTAATTCATCTTATTCGTGAATATATTGATGTCTTCGCCTGGAGTTACGAAGATATACCGGGATTAGATCCTCAAATTGCAACTCACAAGCTTAACATTCTGCTGAATGCCAAGCCGGTCAAACAACAACAACGGCGATTCAAGCCTGAAATGATGGATGCAATTGATGATGAAGTCAAAAATCTTATAGCTTGCAATTTTATCAGAAAAGAACAGCATCCTGACGGGGTAGCCAACGTTGTACCAGTTCTGAAGAAGACCGAAAGGTTCGAGTTTGCATAGACTTTCGGGATCTCAATGATGCTTGCCCTAAAGACGAGTTCCCTCTCCCAATTACTGAAGTCATGATCGACAATACATGTGGATTCGAACGAATATCTTTCATGGATGGGTTTTCTGGATACAATCCGGATGAATCCTGAAAATGAGAAACATACTTCATTTCGTACTCCTCGGGGAGTATACTGTTATACGGTCATGCCGTTTGGTCTTAAGAACGCAGGTGCAACTTTCAGCGGGCTATGAGTACTATTTTTTGCGATCATCTACGAAAGACTGTCGAATGCTATGTTGACGATATTGCTGTCAAAAGTCGTCTCAAAGAAGATCACATTCAAGGTTTAAGAACTATCTTCAATCTAATGCGCCAGTATCAACTCAAAATGAACCCCACCAAGTCTTTCTTGGGTGTCTCTAGTGGTAAGTTTCTCGGCTTCGTCATTACCTCTAAGGGTATACACGTTGATCCTGAGAAGATCAAAGCCATTCAAGAGATGCGTCCTCCACGCAACCTAAAAGAGCTACGAGGATTCTAAGGTCGACTTGCGTACATCAGGCGGTTCATTTCGAATTTATCTGGACGTTGCAGACCATTTACTCAATTAAAGAAGAAATATGTATCTTTCGTTTGGACGGAAGAATATCAACGAGCATTTGATGACATAAAGCGATATTTAATGAGTCCACTGGTTCTTGTACCACCGATCTCAAGAATACCTTTCTTAATGTATGTCCGGGCAATGGATCATTCGTTGGGAGCTTTGCTGGCTCAAAAGAACAAGGAAGGTCATGAACAAGCCATCTACTATCTTAGCCGAACGATGATTGGAGCTGAACATCGTTATAGTCCGGTAGAGAAGGAATGTTTAGCCTTAATGTTTGTTGTTCAGAAGACAAGACATTACATTATAGGCCAAACTATTCATGTCATATCCCGAGTCAATCCTCTTCGAGTCTTAATGAAGAAGCCAAGTATACTCAATTCTAGGCTTGCCACATTGGCCATATTACTAGCACAATATGATATGGTTTATGTTCCTCAAAAGCCTGTGAAAGGTCAAGCACTTGCCGACTTCTTAGCAGCTCATCCTGTCCCTGAGACATCTAAACTCTATGATGAGATTCTGGACGAAACATTAGAATCAAATATGATCTCAGAAGAATTTCCTACCTGGAGGTTGTTCTTTGATGGAGCTTCTAGAATTGGACCTGGAGGTACCCTTGTGGCTGGAGTGGGAATTGTTCTCGTTTCATCCGATAGATTAACTATTCAAAGGGCTTATTCTTTAGACGAATCGTGCTCTAACAATGTGGCAGAATATAATGCCTTGCTCATTGGACTCCAATTAGCTAAACAACTGGATATCGAATATCTCAAAGTATATGGCGACTCTAAGCTGATTGCTAATCAAGTTAGAGACATATATGAAGTCCGACATCAAGATCTAGTACCATACCATGAAGCAGCAACCAAGATAGCTTCTTCATTCAAAGGGTTCTTCATCGAGCATGTACGTCGCGCATGCAATACAGAAGCTGATGCCTTAGCTAACCTAGCTGCGATATTGGCAGTTCCAGTCAAAAGATAACAGATGGTTATTACCTCTAATAGAAAACTATTCTGTGTTGAAAACAACCACAACATTGAATTCAGTAACATATCTGAAGTCAACGTCACTTGTGAGGATTGGAGAGCACCTTTCATTGATTTTGCAGTACATGACATCTTGCCAGAAGATCCTAAGGAAGCTACAAGTATCCGCCGTCGATCGCTTCGATTCTATTATAATCATACTACTAAAATACTCTATCGAAGAACTTTTGATGGATTACTCTTGAGGTGTCTCGTTGGTGATGAAGCAAAGCAGATATTACGTGAAGCTCATGATGGTGTTTGTGGAGCACATCAGCCTGGTCCTAATGTCACGACCCGCACCCACTGTGAGGGTACGAGTACGTAACAATGCCCAGTCTACGCTGCAGTGTCGGCGGTAGAACGCTGTCCTAGGTCACAACATCTAATAGTTATACTCCCCAAATGGGGGTGACATAACAGAATATATCTCAATCACATCTAAGGTAGAATACGATAAGGTAGAATGATATAAAAGATGCAAGATCCAAATCCACAGGAAATACAAATAGAAAGAAAGCTAAGTGTCTATGATACTCCACTGACAACCAGAAATAATTCAGATCTAAATAAACAACTCAAATCTCCAATACAATGAAATAAGATAAAGATATCTATGGAGCAACAGTCTCTACAGCTAAGGGATCCGACTGGAAGTCCGGATCGCAAGTGTCCTCTAAGGCTGTCCCATAGAAAGTATCTAAGCAGGCCTCCTCCTCCTCCTCTGTAAAATTTTCAACAGGTCCAATCAGGACGGGAACGAGCACATATCTCTCAAAACAGTTCATAACAGGTTAGGAGTATAAAGCATGCAATAGAGTAAAATACAGGAAATGCTGGAAAAAAGTACGGAAAACAGGAGATATTTTGTAACTGAAAGTAAATACATGATAAGTAAAGACTGTAAGTGGCTAAGTGATTTAGAGTACAATATGGTTATGTAAACGGCTTAGGGGCACATAAATACAACTAAGAAGCACATGAATACAACTAAGAGGCACATAAATACCTACTGGGGATAATGATCACATAACCAATTCTACTCACCCTACCCCAATCAATACACAAGGATCCATTCAAGTTACGTTATTGGCACATGAATACAGCTAAAGATACGTGAACTCATGTAATGAGTAGTACATGAGACACATGATAGTACATGAAGGCACATGAGAATATGTGAATACATGAACTAGTACGAGTACAAGGAGTACCTGATGCACATGATAAAGTACATGAACATGAAATACCCGATGCACCCGTAGAGGGATAACATCTCAGGAAAGGATCAATATAGTACTAATCCGTGAAGATACGTGTCAGTATCAAGTAAAGTAATCTAGAGCAAGAATATAGTTCCAGACAGGTATGAAAAGATCAGAGAATGTACTCGCCTGTATCCTGAGTGTCTGAAGAGTATCTACTGTCCGAGGAGTGGTGTCTGTCTCCTATAGAACAGTACAAGTCACTACAAGTCCAAAATAATATAACAGACTGCTACAATGCATCTACATGAAGTTTGGGGTCAAACTAGACTAAAGTCAACTCTCGGTCAACTCTAGTCAACTAGACTAGTCAACTAGGTCAACTAGGCCAAACATAAGCCAAACAAGTCTCACTAGGCCTAACTAGTCTATTCTAGTAAGCACACACCATTTCTAGGCTATACAAGTCCAATCTAGACTCACTAGGCAAATAGACACACCCATAGGCCATAGGCTATATCATGCCTATAACCCAACCCATATCACATATACACAAGTCAAATTTATATCTAATACACTTAGATATATTGATATAATCTAATATAGAAATACACATCCTAATAATGTATCTAGTATAATATAGAATACACATATATATAGGATACATATAAGTATATGCCATATACCCATAAACACGTGGGCTAATTGTCAAGATCCAAATCACGAGCTAAACACGTGCTCGGAGGCTAAATGCCACAAAAGAATAATGTACATAACTAGTAGGATAATGATATAGGAAAACCCACTAAGGTACTCTGGTGCTCCGGATAGTCACCGTTGAGTAGATGGTATGGAAGATCCTCCGAGCTCCTCTATCAGATCTGGCCAAACAAAACCAGTGGGGTCAGACCCCTAATAGCAAGCACCACAAAGGAATCCAAACTATGAACTAAAACCAGCAATAACAAACACAACAACGGATAGAGACAGAAATAAGTAAATACAAATCGAGACTCGTGCACTACCAATGCACTCAGATCGAGAATAAAAAAGACAATAAGCAAAGCAACATGTAGCATAGAGTAAATAATATGTGACATAATATAAACTGTGGACATGTGAATTAAACGAAAGCATGTGAACATATGACATAAACTGAACAATGTAAGAGAAATTGTACATGTAAGCATGTACGATAACTGAAACATGTGAGCATGTTAGATAACTGAGACATGTGAGCGTGTTAGATAACTGGGACATATGAGCATGTAAGAACTATATAGAACGACAAGTGATAAGATAACTTAGAAACTATTCCGGAACCCAAGTTACAACCGGTAAACCAAATAAGGATCGGGGTTGTAACCCTTCTCATGAACAGAACTTAGTCTCTAATCACTTATCGGCAAAAGTAAAGCATAAACAATGTTGAACAGAAATAAACAAATCCAGAAACTACCTAGACAAAATTAGACTAGGCTGGACTCCAAACAACAATCACGGCCAAGCAATGAGTACGATTTTATATATTACCTAACTAGGGTTATCACAATCCTATTTACTAACATAGGCACTTTTGAGAAATCCAATCTAGTTAGCGACCCTGCAGACTACCCGACTCATCTAGGCCAAAAGAAAATAAGTATAGCAGACACACCGCAGTAAGATACGTGTGTCCTAAAGAGGTGCCCCACTCGACGGTGTGCTGGAAGTGTGCACATCATTACAGATAGCTCCAAATCCCATGTATATATATATATATATATATATATATATATATATATATATATATATATATATATATATATATATATATATATATATATATATCGGAACACGAAGGGCTGCAGGTAACTGGGAAATTCTTTCATCCCAATGATCTAGATAATCAAGCTAGTTGTTTAGTCCTTAATATTTCTTGTTGGATTCTGGGTGTGGCATTCCGCATAATCCATCCTAGACATGATATGCAAGACTGGATAATACAAAAAGTGTACTATAAGAAGCCACAACAAGAAAATATAATAAGCTGGAAGCTAGAAGTGCGCTACGACGAACCACTATAGAAAAAATAAGGAGTGTGCCATGACAGGCTACTATCATGTAAGCAAGGATAGACATGTACAAGAGTGAACCACGACGGGTCACTATCTAGTAAGCAAAACATGTAATATGGGTGCGCCACGACGGGCCACTATCTAGTAAGCAAAGAAGATATGTAACATAGGTGCGCCACGACGGGCCACTATCTAGTAAGCAAAAAAGACATGTAAGATGAGTACGTCACGACGGACCACAACAAAGAAATTCTAGACATGGCATAGACTGCAAAGTATAATAAATTCGGGAAGGCATGGCAATATATAGCATAGCATATAAGAAAGAGTCGAAAGGAAAGACGCATCATGGAATGTAAAAATGAATAAATAAAAGTAAGTACATGACATAGAATAATAATTGAACATGTGATAGTGTCAGGTGTATATAGGGTGTACAATCATTCTCTAACTATACGAGATTATCTAATCATGTTAAGAATTTATTACAGTCGAAGAAAATATCAAAAACGGCCAAGTACAGAAAATATGCCAAAAGATCAAAACTGAGATTGAAATTATAAGTCGCATATGAACTCCAATTAAGGTGAAACAAGAAGATTCTAGAAGCCAAGACAAAGATCTACAACTTTTATGTTTTGAGTTTTTCAAAATTCTAGCTACAAAACGGCTTAAACATGCAAAAACAACTAAGTACAGGAAAGTGCAGTATAGGAAAGCGCAGTACAGTCTGTGCAGGAAAGTGCAGGTGCAGTCTGCACAGAAAAGTGCAGGTGCAGTCTACACAGGAAAGCACAGGTGCAGTCTACGCAGGAAAGCGCAGGTGCAGTATGTATAGGAAAGCGCAGGCGCAGTCTGCACAGGAAAGCACAGGTGCAGTCTGCACAAAAAAGCACAGGTACAGTCTGTGCAGGAAGGTGTAGGTACAGTCTGTGCAGGATAGTGCAGGTGCAGTCTATGCAGGAAGCCGCAGGTGCAGTCTGCGCAGGAAAGCGCAAGTTTAGTTTGTGCAGGAAGGCACAGGTGCAGTCTGTGCAGGAAGGTGCGTAGGCTGTGCAGTCTGTGCTGAAAGGTGTACAGGCTGTACAATCTGTACTGAAAGGTACGCAGGTTGCGCAGGAAGGTACAGGCTGCGCGCAAGTGCACAGGTGCAGGCTGTTCATCTTCTCCAAATCAGCACCGAAGTGCATAGGAAATCCATGAACTCAAGGAATGTCATAACTTCCTCAAAATAAGTCAGAATTAAGCGGTTCAAAAGCCAAAGTTGGATAGAACAATATTCCCCACAACATAGGACCATAAGATTTCAGAAATAACAAACTTTTAGAGATCAAAACCAAAAAAACAAGAAAAATCTTAAAACTTGGATCTACAAAAATATAACCATCAAAACCAAAAACTTCAAGTGCTAAAGATGCTTAGAATCATGCAAAGAAGAGAATCGAACAAACGAAAATGATGATCCATCATGTTCTCCATCGAGCAAGTTGCACTTGCCTTGGATTGGTGGAAGGAGTAAACAAAAAGAACAAAAAAGGGGTGGACAAGTAAGATGAGTGTGCCCTCCCCTTCCAAAGAAGGAACATACGACTGGTAACTCCTGGTGTTGGTATGAAGGTTTGTATGTCGGTACTGGTGAGGGATGTCGAGGTGGAAAGCCTGACACAGGTGTATGGTACCTCTTACGACCCTCAGTTCTGGATGTAGTCCTCCTGGTTGTATGCTCGTGCTCTCGTACTGCCTCTACAGTAGGTCGGGCTCGATATACTGACTGACTAGATGACTGGTACTGCCTGGCTCCAATCTGTACTCCTTCTGGCTATAGGTCCTCGGCTTGAAATACCTCTTATATTTCTTGCCAACTACGGTCTGTCAATATCTGAATACTCTACTGGAGAACGAGATCTCTTTGTTGTTGTGACTCCATCATATCCTTCATGATCCCTAGGAATGCATGCACATCAGGATGATCTGATACTACCTCTGTTCGGACTGTTGACTGTACTGGTGATACAGGATGCCCTGACTCAGGCGATACCTTGTCTGGATGATGATCTATCATTGGTACTGACTGATAAGACTCTGGCTGAACTAGAAATACTAATTACACGGGCACAACTAGCTGATCGAGATGGACGGACATCACTACCCTCAGGTCGACTCTCGATTCTGCTCATAAATGCTAAGACTGATCCTCCAAAACTGGCCTAACAGAAGATTGCTGACCTGCCATCGACAAAACCCAAATAAGATGATCGAAAGGATTAAGAACAATGCTACTAAAAGTTAAAGGACACAAGAAATAATTCGAGGGAACAGGAAAGATCAACGATCAAGGCAGATATCAGGTCAAAGGATTAGAGATATAGAATAATACGAAACATATCAATAAAAGAGAATTGTGACTAAGATATCTAAATATCAGTAACCCCACATATCTGATAAATCAGACCTGCATGGGCCACCACTAAAACCTATGTCACGCCCCAGAACCAGAATACTGGCAAGTAGGGATGGACCAGGCCAGCTACGTATTCTAAAGTACTCCAATACCACAAAATAATGTATAAGCTGTATAGACATGGGGGGTTACTACTACAATCCAACAATCAATCCTAGGTCAAGCAATTCTAGGTATCTCAATCACAGACAAATATGCAAAGTACAAGAAGTATGATCATCAGACATAAAATAGTAAAGCATCCCAAACTATATATACATGGATAATCATGAAGCTAGTAATACAAAGTGAAGAACTAACAAGAGTAAAAGTCATACATAATAAGCTCTAGCTATATTCTACAATACGCAAATCATGTTTAGGCCCGTAGGCTAATTGCCAAGATCCAAAATATGAGCTAAACACGTGCTCGGAGGTTAAATGCCACAAAAGAATAATGTACATAACTAGTGGGAGAATGATATAGGAAAATTCACTAAGGTACTCTGGTGCTCCGGGTAGTCACCGTTGAGTAGATGGTACGGAAGATCCTCCGGGCTCCTCTTTCAGATCTGGCCAAACAAAACTAGTGGGATCAGACCCCCAATAGCAAGTACCAAAAAGGAAGCCAAACTATGAACTAAAACCAGCAATAACTAATACAACAACGGATAGAGACAGAAATAAGTAAATATAAATCGAGACTCGTGTACTACCAATGCACTCATCTCAAGAATAGAAAAGACAATAAGCAAAGCAACATGGAACATAGAGTAAATATATGTGACATAATATAAACTGTGGACATATGAATTAAACGGAAGCATGTGAACATGTGACATAAACTGAACAATATAAGAGAAATGGTACATGTGAGCATGTATGATAACTGGAACATGTGAGCATGTTAGATAGCTGGGACATGTGAGTGTGTTAGATAACTGGGACATGTGAGCATGTAAGAACTATATAGAACAACAAATGATAAGATAACTTAGGAACTATTCCAGAATCCAAGTTACAACCCATAAACAAAACAAGGACAGGGGTTGTAACCCTTCTCATGAACAGAACTTAGTCTCTAATCATTTACCGGCAAAAGTAACGCATAAACAATGATGTACTGAAATAAACAAATATGTACACTACCTAGACAAAACTAGACTAGACTTGACTCCATACAATAATCACGACCAAGCAATGAATGCAGCTTTATACATTAGCTAAGTAGGGTTATCATAATCCTATTTACTAATATATGCACTTTTGAGAAATCCAATCCAGTTACCTGCCCTGCAGACTACCCGACTCATCCAGGCCAAAAGAAAATAAGTATACCAGACACACCGCAGTAAGATACGTATCTCCTAAAGAGGTGCCCCATACGACGGTGTACTAGAAGTGTGCTCATCATGACAGAGAGCTCCAAATCCCATGTATATATATATATATATATATATATATATATATATATATATATATATATATATATATATATATATACACACCGGAACACGAAGGGCTGCAGGTAACTAAAAAATTCTTCCCTCCAAGTGCTCTAGATAATCAAGATAGGTGTTTAGTCCTTAATATTTTCTTGTTGGATTCTAGGTGTGGCATTCCGTAGAATCCATCCTAGACATGATATGCAAGACTGGACAATACAAGAAAGTGCACTATAATAAGCCACAACAAGAAAATATAATAAGTTGGAAGCTATCAGTGTGCTACGACGAGCTACTATAGAGAAAATAGGGAGTGCGCCATGACAGGCTACTATCATGTAAGCAAGGAAAGATATGTACAGGAGTGTACCACGACGGGTCACTATCTAGTAAGCAAAGAAGACATGTAACATGGGTGCGCCACGACGGGCCACTATCTAGTAAGCAAAGAAGACATGGAACATGAGTGCGCCACGACGGACCACAACAAAGAAATTCTATTCATGGTATAGACTGTAAAGTACAATAAATTCGGAAGGCATGGCAATACATAGCATAACATATAAGAAAGAGTCGAAAGGAAAGACATATCATGGCATGTAAAAAAAAAAGTAAGTACATGACATAGAATAATAATTGTACATGTGCTAGTGTCAAGTGTATATAGGGTGTACAATCATTCTCTAACTATACGAGATCATCTAATCATGTTAAAAATTTATTACAGTCGAAGAAAATATCAAAAACGGCCAAGTACAGAAACCATGCCAAAAGATTAAAATTGAGATTGAAATTATCAATCGCATATGAACTCCAATTAAGGTAAAACAAGAAAATTCTAGAAGCCAAGACAAAGATCTACAATTTTTATGTTTTGAGGTTTTCAAAATTCTAGCTACAAAATAGCTTAAACATGCAAAAACAGCTAAGTGCAGGAAAGTGCAGTGCAGGAAAGTGCAGTACAAGAAAGCGCAGTACAGTCTGCGCAGGAAAGCACGGTTGTAGTCTGCGCAGAAAAGCACGGGTGCAGTTTGTGCAGGAAAGCACAGGTGCAGTCTGTGTAGGAAAGCGCAGGTGCAGTCTAAGCAAGAAAGCACAGGTACAGTCTGTGTAGGAAGGGGCAGGTACAGTCTGCACAGGAAAGCGCATGTGCAATCTGTGCAGGAAGGTGCAGGTGCAGTCTGTGCAGGAAAGTGCAGGTGTCGTCTATGCAGGAAGGTGTGCAGGAAGGTGTGCAGGCTGTACAGTCTGTGCTGGAAGGTACGCAGGTTGTGCAGTCTATGCTGGAAGGTGCGCAGGCTGCACAGGAAGGTGCAGGCTGTGCACAAGTGCGCAGCTGCAGGCTATTCATCTTCTCCAATATAACGTCCCAGTCCCAAAATACGTAGGATTAGGAACGTAGACATGCCAGCTGTATACATACGAAGTATACACCAACATATGGAAACCTCGTATAAATACATAAGCTGTAAAATGCAGTGAACCAAGAGTAATCTAATCTCATCCACAAATGAAAGAATAAAGAATCTCATATAATCAACTATGAATTGTCATTGGCACATGTAGTTGGGGGGAGACAAATCCACTACCAACTATGAAAAGAAATACATAATAAAAAAAAAGAGTTTGGCGAGCGAAGCGAAGACGATCAAAGTACAATCATCCTCGAAGACATAGGGATGATCATGGCCACGGCTAGAACACCTGCAAAAGACAAGAGCACACACCTGACGAGATAACCAGGTCCTCAGAGGGACGTAACAAGATACAAAAAGAACATGCCACATAACTGAATATATATACTATGTCATAAATCACAAGTATAGTAAATAGTCCCACTCGTAACAAGATCTAATACCTCCTCATCGAAACAGTAGACTACCCCTGCAACCAAACAAGGACAAGGGGTAGCATACTATACCACGATGAGACTTTGTCCCAAGCTACTAATGGGACGGGGTGACATGACATTTGACGAGGGTTACCTGACCATGCTAATGTGTTTATGCAAATAAGAACAAACCTTCAACGTATTGGCACTCTGGCTCAGGAGCAGCAATCTCAGGTATGGCCCTATCAGGATACCAGGGACCTCAAAGTATAACATTCATCTAATGTCAGAGGCCAGCAGTAAATCAGGTATCAGGATCCAGGACCGTATCTCCCGTAGAGATAACCGGCAATAGGGAAGTGCATACTTGGCTCATACGTTAAGGAACTGTTCTTTCCACCCAATGCCTAACAGAGTCACATCCATGACTCATATACATTTACTAGCTGTTAAGTCTCCTAACACGCCTCTATTAGCAGTTAGTCCTAACGCATGCGCATGGGGGATCAGTCCACATGCAAAAACCTCTACATACTACTTATCTCACACATCCTCGTGGTACAACTGTGTCAAGGTATATGCGATACACTATAGACGGTAGTCCCTTAACTCTAGGTTCATGTGCAACCAAAGGATAGTAATCAAAGTAAACTAATAATCACTGAGCATGTAGTAAATCAAGAACTGTAATAACTGGAAATAATGAACAGTGATATGTAATAAAATGCAGACTGAATATAAACAGTATAATGGTAAGGTATCTTGCCTGGTGTGTTGCCTGGTGTGGTGCAGTGTTCTCTGACATGTCTCAATAGTCCAATAGCCATGGTTGACGTAATGGTCCAAAATTGCGAGAGAATAGGAACATGTGATTAGTCAAGATCAACGACAAAAATAGGAGAAATTTAGGAGTAACTGAATATTTATACTAGTTTTAGAAATTATTCCCTTATTGTTTTGAAGACTAATTTTTATTAGAAAATTTCAAGAATCGATTTTTAGGCAAAAAAACTCTTAAGTTTATCAAAATAAAATTTTCTAGCTAAAAAGTATATTTTTATTAGTTAAAATACTTTCTAGAAAATATTTGAAATTCTTAGGAATTATTTTATATTTTTAGAAACTACACTTTATAATAAAAACATTTCTTAAAAAACATTTCTTGAACAATTATATATATTTAAACCATTTATTATAATAAAAATATTTGATATATATTTTACATGTATATATATACCCATGATACCAAAATATCTAAACTAATACATACAATTAATAATAATAATAATACTAATAATAATAATAATAACCTAATAGTAATATTAATAATAATAGAATAATAATAATAACAGTAATAATAATAATAATAATAATAATGGTAATGATAATAAAAATAGAAATAATAATGATGATAATAATAATAATAATAATAACTGTAATATATAATAATAATAAATAATTATTATAACAGCACATGGATCCTTGTTCCTTAAAAAGAAAGGAAAAATGAAAGGAGAGAGAGAGAGAGTTGGAGAAAAAGAGCTCACTGATTTGATCGGTCGTGGCTCCCGCTGCTTTGAGGGACGGCCGACGGAGCACGGGGTCGTCCAGATCTGACGGAGTGCGCAGTCAGCTCTGAGTCTGGGAACGGCACGGCCAGGCATCGTCGACCCACAGAGGCGGTCGCTAGGTCCAGAGAGGCGCGCGCCACCGCGGTTAAGGAGGACACGGCGGCTCTGGTCGCGAGAAAAACGGAGGAGGATCTGGGAAGCCGGAGGCGCGGGCGCTGGGGAAGTGCTCGTACGGGGTTCGGCAGAAGGTATCGTGAGAGGTGGCACGGGGCAAACAAACGGCAGAGGAGGTCGGCGCATGGTAGCTCGACACGGCCGGGATGAGTAGGCGTTGGCTCGCCAGAGGGCAGGGACGCGGGCACGGGGACGGCGGCGACCGCGGATAGGTATGGGTTTTGTTTTGATATTTTAATTTGGGGGTTTGGTTTGGTGGTGATGATGATAGTGGTGGTGTGGTGTTGCTCGGCCGGTGTGGCGGTGGTGATGGGTTAGCTGGTGATTTAGGTGCGGTGGAAGGGCTCGTCAGGACAACGAGCAGATGGTGGCTGGCCGGGCTGGACAGTGGGCTGGGGTGGTGGTTGGAGGTGAAGATGAGGATGTCTGTCGTCATGGATGGGGCGGAGTCATGAGGGCGGTGGTGGTAATGGCTGGGCGTAGGTTTGCTGGTGGTACCGCCGGTAGGTGTGTTGAGGTCAGGACGTGTGTGGTCGGGTTGACGGGGCAGTATGTTGTGGTTGGCAGGACGTGGCCGGAGGAGTTTAGGGATTTGGTCGGAGACGATGGGGCGTGTGTTGTCGAGCTCGCCGGAGTTGGGTTGCTGCCTTTGGTGGCGACGACAGGAAAACGACAGGAAGAGTGGCAGGGGGACGACAGGTTTAGGATAGGTTTGGGTGATGTCGGGGGTTGTGTCGGGAACTAGAATCGTGTCCTGCGTGACACACAGAGACAAAGTGGTGTCCGGCATGTCGGACACGGAGAGGAGATCTATATTTGTAATAGGAAAATATAGTGGATGGGAGGCACAGACACGATGCACAATCTGTGGATGTGGAGAAAATTATGGAAGAGTACCTCTCCTTTTATAGGAGGTGGGAATTCCCAGTTGGATAGAATTAAGATTTATTTAAACCCAATTAGATAATTCAATTATTAAATCAATAAAATCATATCTAAATTCAAATTTAATTTCAATTTAAATCTAAATAATTTAAACTCAATTTAAACATAAATTCTATCTTTAAACTATTTAAATTAATCCATAAAATCAAATCGAGATTTAAAATGGCCACAATAATTTTCAAATATATTTTCCAAAATACCAATAATAATAATTTCAAAACTAATAAATATTTTTAAATATCTTTTAGAATAATAAAATATAAATATCAATAAATTTGAAAATAGAATTATATATATGAATTCAAATTCATGTACCTCATGTGCAAGAAATATTTGCATAAAAATAGTTTTCTAATTTACCACTATTAAATAAGCTAGTCTTTTA
This sequence comes from Iris pallida, assembly GCA_029216955.1. NCBI lineage: Eukaryota > Viridiplantae > Streptophyta > Magnoliopsida > Asparagales > Iridaceae > Iris > Iris pallida. Next base: position 841,034 of record JANAVB010017599.1, read on the forward strand.
TAAATAAATAAAAGTAATAAGTTTTGGCCATCTTGATACGATACTTTTCATAACTTTAAGTAAAATACAAATACAATTAATTCTTAAATATATTATTTTGAAACTATAAAAATAGAAAAAATATTTTTCTAAAAATATGTACGCTCGCACATATTCGTACTCGTCGAGCAATTATAAAAAATAAAATTTCGCGTGCGACGTACAATGCAACTACGCGACGTACAAATACAAAATAAAAAATCAGTATTCAAATTTATAAAAAAAAATAGTAGAAATTTAGGAGTTTTACACCAAATCAGCACTAAAGTGCATAGGAAATCCATGAACTCAAGGAATGCCATAACTTCCTCAAAATAAGTCGAAATCAAGCGGTTCAAAAGCCAAAATTGGATAGAACGAAATTCCCCACAACATAGGACCATAAGATTTCAGAAATAATAAATTTTTAGAGATCAAAACCAAAAAAACAAAAAAAAAATTAAAACTTAGATCTACAAAAATATAACCATCAAAACCAAAAACTTTAAGTGCTAAAGATGCTTAGAATCATGCAAGGAAGAGAATAGAACAAGCAAAAATGAAGATCCATCATGTTCTCCATCAAGCAAGTTGCACTTGTCTTGGGTTGGTGGGAGGAGTAAATAAAGAAGAACAAGAAGAAGGTGGAGAAGTGAAAACCTAGACAATTCTAAGCATTTAACACCAAGGAAAACAAAAATGACAACAAAATAATATTGTTCAAGATTTGGCAAGATGTACTTGCCTAGGTTATGCTCCAAGCCTAATCTTCCACTCCACCTCCAAGAGGGGTACGAAACCACACTCTAGGCCTTAAGGCCAAGCTCTTCTAAGCTTGAGGAAGAGAAATGAAAGAGAAGAGGAATGGAGGAAATAATGAAAATAGAGAGGAGAGAGAAAGTGAATGGGTATATATATAAGGGGTAATTAATCATAACCTTGGTGATCCATGTGAAGATCTAAGTCAATCCTAGCCATCCAAAGAAAACTAAGTATCCATTGGATAATAGGATGCATCGACACTATTACGAAAATATCTAAACACTATTCATCAAAATATCCAAAATACTATTCACAAAAATATCGGAAACACTATTCATAAAAATATCTGAAATCAAAAATATCTAAAATGTAGAAAATCTATCCGGGCCGTATACCGTCGGTATACACTGGTACACTAGCAATATGTCGGTCAAGGAGAAAATATATAAGTTGAAAAAAATTTAAATCGTTCCAAAAACCAAGAAAATACGAAATAGAGTACAAAAATATGTATCTGTATATAAATACCGATACTGTGAGACGAGTCTCACAGCAGGGCTCGCGGCGCACGAACGCTGACATATGGACGACCAGCAAGGAGGTTGTTTCTCTCACGGTGGGGCGGAGAAGCTTGCGAGGATGTGCATGACCGCAACTTCGATTGTCTCCAGAGGGAGGTGTGAAAGTTGCAGTGTAGGGAAACATTTTAGGGCTTGGGGGAAGAGCTTTTATAGTCCCTTATATATGGAACTATATAAGTTGGCTTTGGGCCAACTGAGGTTTAAAAGAATACTAAGTCGGTTGGCATAGAAGGGATGGGGATGGGAATAAGCTTGGGTTTGGATTGGTCTTAAATAATATGATGACATAGTAGGACATATATGGATGTATTTTCTTGAGTTTAAAAAAATAAGATTACATGTATCTTTATACATTAGTTTAGAGGGAAGGAGGTAGCTTGGGATATAAGATAGATTTATTAGTATATGCATATAATATTTTACGAAGATGAAATAGCAATAAAACATCAAATACTATTGATATCTATATTATATATATATATATATATATATATATATATATATATATATATATATATATATAATATAAATATATATATATATATATATATATATATATATATATATATATATATGTATATATATATATATATATATATATATAAACAAAAAAAAAAAAATATATATATATATATAAACAATTACTTAGAAAATATACTTATTTGGACCATTAAAATAACTTACAAAATATATCTAAAATATACGTCTACATAGATGTCTTTGGTCGCACCATGTGTCTACATGGCTTGGGTTTGGTTCGGGTCAAGTCCGGTCTAAATTGGTAAATTCGGGTAAAAGTCATAAGTCCTAATAATTAAATAATTAAATCGTCTAATATATATATATATATATATATATATATATATATATATATATATATATATATATATAAGAAGATAGGTTGGAACCGGAAGATAGCCAAAGTTCCTACAAAGTGAGGGTGGAACCCTAAACAGAGATCCAAACGCGAAACGTCAACAACCAGATTTTTTTTTAGTTCGAAAAAACGTAAACCAAAATTCGAAAAATTTCGAATTTCGAAATTCGAAAAATACGACAGGCGAAGGGCACTGGGCCCTAGGGAGGTGGCAGTTGCATTGCCCGAGGGGGGAGGCCCGCATCCCAAGGAGGTGCACTGTGCGAGGTGGACGCACTGCTCGAGGTGGGCGCGCTGTCCGGGGGGAGAGGCCGGAGGGGGGACTCCGGCGGTGTTGGCCAGCCCGGAGGGGAGGGGCTGGCCCGGAGGGGAGGCTAGGGAGGAAACACAGCCCTGAGCCAGGGGCTCCGACGAAGGGGGACGGGGGGCGATCACCGGCCGGGGAGGTGAGAGGAAGCCCGGAGGCTGCCGACGGAGGCTTCGGGCGGATGGGGGGACCTACCGCCGGCGATGGTTTTCGACCTCCGTCACGCGGCGGAGGGAGCGCCAAAGGAGCTCAAACCGGAGGTTGACGAGGGCCTGAGGGGTCAACGGAGGAGAAAACATAGCAGAGGGAGGGGGAGGCGCCCACTGGGGGGCCGAGACGGACGCGGGGTCCGAGGCGGCTGCGAGGGGCGCAGGGAGGGGGTGGACTCCTGGCCCGCCGGAGGATGGGGCGGGGACCGGGGTGCTGACGGAGGAAGTGGCCACATGAGGTGGCCAAGTGAGGGCTGGGCAGACGGACGGGGCTACGGAGGGGGCCGACGCGGCGGCCGCTCCAGATCCACCGGAGGGAGAGAAGGTAGCAGGAAGGCGCGAGGCGGAGCCAGACGGGGATGCGGGATGCCACTGCAAAGAGAGGAAGGCTGGCGCCGTCGCAGAGGGGGGCGACGGCGGTGCAGCGAGGAGAGCGACTTGAAGAAAAGGTGCCGGGAGCTGCACTCCAGGTCGAGAGCCGCCGGGGAAGGCGGAGGCATGGAGGCGCGAGGCTGACCCTGCCGGTTGCTGCAGGGATGACGGAAACGAGCAGCCGCCCGAGGTCGCGTGAGGAGGGAGCGGAGAGGGCGACGGCGAAAAAGATAAGCCGTCGAAGGTTGCCGCCGGACGACCGGCCGACGCAGAGGAGGGGAAAGCCGAGGCCACCCGAGCCCAGAAGAGGGGTTCGACTCCCGAGGGGGAAGGAACCGTCGACGTCGGGGGAAGGGCAGTAACACCGGAAGGTGGCGAGGCCGGGCGTGACCGGAGGGGGAGGGCCGGGTTGCAATGGGCGAGGCCGGAGGCGTCGAGATCTGTGAGAACGGCTGCGGCACCGGAGAGGGGAAGGATGGGGGGAAAAAAATGGGGGGAGTCCGAGGGGCGAGAAGGAGGAGATCTCCCTCGGGAGAGGCGGCGAGACGGGGGCCAGCCGACCAGAACGGCGGCTGGAAGGACGGAAGGAAAGAGACGCGGCTAGCCCGAGAAAGCCGGCCGGCCACACACACCAACCCACCACGAGGAGCGAGGGGGTGCTGTGGCAAGCAACGGCGGCTGAGCTTCTCGGGGAGGGTGGCCGGGAAGGGGGAGGCCGAAACCTGGCTCGAGCAAAGGAGCTCCCTAGGAGGGAGGAACCCAGAACCTGGCCATTATATATATATATAAAAATATATATATATATATATATATATATATACATATATATATATATATATATATATATAGTATTAGGCTATTATAAATATAATCATATATATACAAAATTATATTTAAAGCTATTTGGGCTGTATAACATCCCAATAATAAATTTAGAATAATTCTACTAAGTCATGGCAACCTAATATGGATCTACCAAGTAGGGTTGGCTAGGTTAGGGTCCAAACTTATTTTCTAGTCAAATTAAACCCAAAAAGTCAATCAATGAGTCTCTCGTGCCATTCACAAGTAAATAGCACATGGAACTCGATTGAGTGGCACACCCTTGGCATGTGTGTCTTAGACTCAAAATGGGTCAAAACCATATTGGGTCAAATGGTTTTGATCGATGTCGAGTCTCGAACTCAAGTTGGAAGTTAGGTCTAGAATTACGGTAAACGGTCAAATAGCCTAAAATGATCCAAAGTTGCGTGAAGTCAAAATAATGTTAGGGGACAGGTTTGGATGGGACATGATATATCAAGTTGAAGGTGGGCTCGTCTACTTCAAAACCCATAAAGAAAGTTTCGAAAGATTGGTATTTCTTGTGCTCAAAAAATCAAAGCTACCAAAAAGTACATCTATAATCATAATTAAGAATAACATATAATCTAATAAACAGAAATCATATAAAATAAATAAAAAATAATTTCTAAAAATCAGGGTGCTTACAATCTACCCACCTTAAAAGAATTTTGTCCTCAAAATTAAAATAAGGCTCAATAACGAATAATCTTGCTAGTGTAACTAGGAATAGTTCAAGGGATACGCTAGGTCACTACGGTGTCTCCTAATAACTCAAGTAATGATCAAACCTAAACAATTTGGTTTTGCACATCTCTATCGTAAAACTATATATGGCTATCTCTAGTCGCTCTTCTTGGTACTGACGGTCTTGCAATGATCATGTTGAAGGCATGTCCTCCTAACCATATTATTATCACAATTATATAAGTCTTTTTTTATCTGACCAAGCTAAATGATACCTACCATTCTATCTAATCCCAACTATACAACTGATAGGGCATAATAGTAAATGGGTTGGGTTAGGCTATGTTTAGATTCTTCTTGCAGAGGGTCAATCTCTACACTAAACTACCATTCTATTCTTGATCAAGTGATTACCATAAGAGTGTAAACCAGTATGATCATATATTTATTTCTATACTGAGGACGTCTACCCACCTTTGGTCAAACTATCCCATCAAATACATGCTATCCTAAAATTTTATAACCTTTGCACACTAGTTATAAAAATCTGTACAACTAGATATCTATGACATATGGCATCTCTAATCCTCTCCTATCTATCAAGCAACCAAATTTTAATAAGCAAACTAACTTAAACTATAACTTAAGAATTTTTGATAAGTTCTATAAAATATGATTATTCGTCACTCCAAAATATGAAGGAACGAGAATCAATGGTACGAGAAATCAAAGGAAAAGCAGTCGAGAGCAAATACAAAGCTCAAGGATGGTAGAGAAATTTTTAAAAAAATTGTCAAGGCAGTTGTGGATTAGATTCCTAAGGATTTAATCATAGTCACAGGCCCGTTCGGTATAATAACGTAACCGAAATAGCTAACTCGACCTGCATAGGCTACCAAAAAAATTTATCATGCCCAGTCCCAAAATACATAGGACTAGGAGATCGTATACATGCCAGCTATACGAATCGAGAGGACTCCAGCCCAGCTCGAATACGTATAAGTTGTCTTATTGTTCTAAATTAACTATATCTCAATCCACTAAATAATAATAAAATGGCGAATCAAGTGCACTAAGGTTGATCAAACCGTAATACACTGATTCTAGAATAGATAAATGTATTAGAGTGGATCCTCAATAACACATTTATCATGAACAAGCTAGAAAAAAATTTAAGCTTGTATAAGACTAGGCTATAACAACAGCATGAGTCAATTATAGGACAGAATAAAAATAAAGAAGAGAATGATTGTAACAACTACTATATACCTGAAGTCTTGGCGAAGCAACCATCATCCATCAATGTATCAGACCTTGATAACTTCATCTAAAACCTGGAGAGATCACCAGGTCCTCATGGGACTAGCAAGATACATATAAACATGCCAAATGTAACAGTAAATAACATGCAAGGAAAGACAGAAAAGTAAAACAGGTAAAAATTAATAAAGACATCTCAATATCATAATGCCATGGGATGCTCCCGATCTCAAGATAAAGGATAGTCTCTACTACCATGATGCCATAGGACACTCTCGGTCCTAGAGACGAGATAACAGGTCGATAATGAGTCTCTAACACCGTAACACAATAGAATGGACCCAGTCCTAAAGATGGAATAACAAGTCGATAAGGAGTCTCTATACCGTACTGCCATGGGACACTCCCGGTCTAGAGATAACATGGTCAATATCTAACAATCGATCACGACTATAGGTCAAGTCAAGTCAGACTCAAGGGCAAAGGTAGAAGACTAATCAATGACGTCACAACACTCACATGAAACAAATAGTAACACATGATGACCAAATAAGGAACGTGCACATAAAATAAGAAATAGCAGCAACATGAACATGAATAACAGGTAATGAAATATGATTAAAAAGAAATAGCAATATAGAAATATATGAAAGTACTGTACAATTTGGCAATGTATACTTGCTTAGAATTTTGTCCAATCTGTGCTGAGGCTACAGTACCAAAGTCTAACCGAACTATCCATGAACCAATGAAGCATACTCCGTGCAATATCTATCAACCCCAAATCACAAGCAAATATATTTTATTTACCAAATATAAATATGACTATCAATCTCCTACCTAGAGAGCTTGGGTCGTTCTAAGTCATATAATACCTATGTTACCTAAGCCATTTACTCATCATACCATCTAGAACTAGATTACACTAATCTATATGGTTATTATTCGTTAATAATATGGATTACAAACTCTATATTTAAATATTAAGTTTGTATCTCGTAATTCGTACAACAAAACTACGACGTACGAATCGAGATAATATAATCAACCACAAGGTTAATAATCCTATTTTGGCAATCCATACAGTCACTTTGTCAATTTTAGCGATGTGAGATCACTAGAATCGGTTGATCTCAGTTTCGACGCACGCATTCCGAAATACGAACATAATATAAATTAATTATAATTTAAGGATATTACAGAAGGAGAAATCTAACAGAAGTCGTCAGATAATGAAACAGACATCACCAACGTATCCAGAATAGTCAAATTAGCTAGGATAGTCTACCCATAAATCCAATTTTGGACAGGGGCAAAAAGATAATTTCGGGTCAAAATAGTATCTGTTGTTGGACCCGTTTTGTACCAAAAATATGCATAGACAAAATTTGTCCAAATTTGATAAATTTTATGTCAATTTTATCCAGAATGACGCCACGAGTCCAATGGTGGTCAGATTTGGAATCTGATGTCTCGGGTTAAAAATTCAAATTTTATAAATTACAATTTCGAACGGTCAACTTTAGCGTCGAATTCAACCGACCAAACGATATCCTATGAAACTAAAAATTGTATGCCATAAAGTTAGTTATATATGCTATGCAGTGGAGGTGGTGGTTCATCAAATAGAGCTTTAACGAGAGAGAAATAAATCCACGAAGTTGGCTTCACAAAATTGTCCAAAATAAACATATTTTAAACGGTCAAGTTGGTGGCCGGTTTTGATCTATCAGACATTCGAATTAACGGTTAAAAAGTTAGGTGAGCAAGAGGTATATACCGAGATTGAGATAGAAGAATCAGATCGACGATCCAACGGTCGGATTGTCCAAAAAATGCATCCAAAGTTGCTGTGATGAAACTCAATTCTGACTTCGTATTTGCGTGCGTCATGGCGGAATTTCGTACGAAACTCAAAAATCGAATGTCTTGCGTCAGAAAGGATAGAGGCGTGGTAGAGGGTCCGTCGGGGACACGCCAGCACCACAGGATGGTAGTGGCGGCATGCGGCGATGTTGCCGGTGCTGCCATGCCGCTATTGTTGCTGCTGTACGGTATTGTTTGCCGTGAGCGTGTGCCGCACCTGTTCGTGCACGGCTACTACTTTTTTACTTGCACTGCCGTGTGCCTGGCGCACGTACGGCAGTCGCCCCGGTAGCATCGATGGCCGTGTGGAGTACGATGGTACTGGGGTACACGGGACTCATGCTGGAGCATGGCGATGAGGTGCGGTTACTCGACGCCATACAACTAGGACCGAATAAGTATGGCTTGCGGTGCATGAACACTGACGTGTATACAACCAGTGCGGAGGTCGTTTCTCTCGCGGTAGGGCAGAGAATCTTGCGGGGATGTGCGTGACCTCAACTTTGGTTGTTTTTAGAGGGAGGAGCGAAAGTTACAGTGTAGGAAGAAATTTTAGGGCTTGGGGGAAGAGCTTCTATAGTCCCTTATATAGGAAACTATATAAGTTGGCTTTGGGCCAATTGAGGTTTAAAAGAATGCTAAGTCAGTTGGCATAGAAGGGATGGGGATGGGAATAAGCTTCATGTGTTTGGATTGGTCTTAAATAATATGATGACATAGTAGGACATATATGGATGTATTTTCTTGAGTTTACAAAAATAAGATTACATGTATCTTTATACATTAGTTTAGAGGGAAGGAGGTAGCTTGGGATATAAGATAGATTTATTAGTATACGCATATATTATTTTAAGAAGATTATTACTCATAATCCCAAGATGAAATATCAATTGAACATTAAATATTATTTATATCTATATTATATATATATATATATATATATATATATATATATATATATATAATTACTTAGAAAACATACTTATTTGGACCATTAAAATAACTTACAAAATATATCTAAAATATACGTCTATATGGACGTCTTTGGTCGCACTATGTGTCTACATGGCTTGGTTTTGGTTCGGGTCAAGTCTGGGCTAAATTGGTAAAATTGGGTCTTCTAAAATCATAAGTCATAATAATTAAATCGTCTAAAGGGGTTAAGTTGCAACTTTGAATGGTTTTCCTAATTGGGACACTGTTATGGCTAGACCTTTCCTGACATGGCTAATATACTAGACAAAGTTCACAACTACACTAACCATGCCAAATTTCCTAGTCGATATGTATCTCTAAACTTAACCATGACTAAGGCCATGTATATATATATATAGTATTAGGCTATTATAAATATAATCATATATATATATATATATACAAATTATATTTAAACCTATTTGGGCTGTATAACATCCCAATAATAAATTTAGAATAATTCTACTAAGTCATGGCAATCTAATATGGCTCTACCAAGTGGGGTTGGTTAGGTTAGGGTCCAAACTTATTTTATAGTCAAATCAAACCCAAAAAGTCAACCAATGAGTCTCTCGTGCCATTCATAAGTAAATAGCACATGAGAACTCGATTGAGTTGTACACTCTTGGCATGTGTGTCGTGGACTCAAAATAGGTTAAAACCATATATTGGGTCAAATGGTTTTGATCGATGTCGAGTCCCGAACTCAAGTTGAAAGTTAGGTCTTGAATTACGGTAAATGGTCAAATGGCCTAAATTGATCCAAAGTTGTGCAGAGGCAAAAGAATGTTAGGGGACAGGTTTGGATGGAACATAATATATCAAGTTGAAGGTGGGCTCGTCTACTTCAAAACTCATGAAGGAAGTTTAGAAAGATTTGTATTTCTTGTGCTCCAAAAATCAAAGCTACGAAAAAGTACATCTATAATCATAATTAAAAATAAAATATAATTTAATAAATAGAAATCATATAAAATAAATAAAAAATAATTTCCAAAAATTAGGGTGCTTATAACTAGCTTACGTGTCAAACTATACTCTACAATGATATGTTGTTCTTTGGAATGCGTGTCTCGTCTGTCCATACTTATTCATGATAATCTTAATAAAATTAGGTTCTAAAATAACTCATTGTATGATACAATCATATACTATGTGGAATTGGCAACCATTATCTCCTTGTCCTAGCCTATACTCAACATCATTTGGCTATATCATCAATCACTGAGTCCTTTTTTTTATTCTGTGCAAAAATTTTCTTCCACCACAAAGAAGTATTCAATCTCGAATCTTAATCCTTGCTATCTCAAATAAACTTATGTAATTTCCTAATCAACTTTTAGCAACATCCCTCAATGATTCTAAAGTAAAATATAGTCATTCAAACTTTAATCCAACTATTAATCCTCAATAAATGTTGTAGCATACAACCTTTCATGAATGAATCATGCTTAACTCTCATAATAATTTCTTTATTCCCAAATCTTCCTCCGTCAATAAGGAGTTATCCCCTCCATGTCTATTTTAAAAATAGACAATCTCTAACGCTAATCTTTAAGAATTTGACATACTATTCCTCAACCATTCATTTCACTACAGTCGCCCATTTTCATTCATCATTTCCTAACTTCCTGTGGTCTCAAATGTAGTGCCCCGTCCCTACATCATGCCCCGTTCTCCATCCACGGGGTGTGCGAGAAAGGAACATTGTCGCTATCGATTTAGTTGGGACCGATAGGTCGGGATCGATCGAATCGGTTGAACGGGAACGATTGAATTAAGATCCTTTTCTCGTTATGGAAAGGCTTCTTCGGAATCAAGTCCCATATTCAGCGGGTTGCTCCTCGAGGATAGACTCTGCAGCTGAGTCGGGAGAGACCTTCCATTGCTCTATTTTTTATGCCGCACTTGCGTTGGTTTTGGCTTTGGTTTTCTGAATGCATTTTCATAAAGGTTTTTATGGCTTGCGTTTCGAACTCGCATTTACATATCGAACTCCTTGAATAATACAGTGTTCTAATCAGTTACTTGTACGATTTCAAGTAATCGCTTAGGTGACGTCTAGCGCGACCAACAAGTCTCTCGCCTCGAACAGAAATCAAGGTGAGTGGCTGACCTCCTTCACCTTGACCCTCTATCTCAAAAATAAGAACTCGGGATAACCGTATCAAATTAGAACGATTTACTCAAAAATATAAGTTTCACGCTCAAAAAGAAAAAATATAAGGTTCTAGAAAAGAGAGAGCATTATTTCAAGATCTGCAAAACCAAAAAAAATAAATCAATTATATAATTATCGTAATGACACCATAAAACGTGCCTTAAATACTTGTTAATATAGCACGGTCATGGACAACTTGTATATAAGGGCGATCATTTCCTCGGACGGTATTCCGGGGCCACGGGACCGATCCGGCCTAGGAAAAAACACGATATCCATACTGGATTGTACCTGTCATGAACCGCACCCGGAGTAAGGGCACGAGTGCGTGACAGTGTCCCAGCCTACGTCACAAAAACGGCACAGAACGCTGTCTAGGTCTACTATCTAACAACAATTATAATATCAAAACATGTCGAGATGGTCAACTCCAAACGGAGGACAAGCAATGACAATATAATATACTCAATAACAATATTCTAAGAAGGATAAATCAAGACAACAATATATTAAAATATCATCCAGAAAATCTGACACAAAAATAATACAAGTCCAGAGTCTCAGAGTCAACAATCTCAAATACAAATTCTAATATAATAAAATGACAAGGTGTAATCTGGAGACAAAGTCCAGTACCAAACTAATCTAGCTGAGCTACCACTGATACCTCATCGGCTGGAACTAACCCCTGCTGGACTAGGGTCTTCCGGTCTATGCCCACTACGTCATGAGGACCATAGTAGGTAGGACACTCGTCCTTGCCATAATTTGTAAAATTTTGTCAACATATCCAGTCAAGATAGAACGAGTACAAATCTCTAATAACAGTTCTAGTTAGACGATAAAGAATATATAGCAGTAAATAGAGAGAATATACAAGGTAAAGTGATATGTACATGAATCATGGTAAGGCATATCAAGACTGTAAATGAATGTCAGAGCAAGAGAACAGTGTATATCATGTACAAGAATCAGGAAAACTACTATCTATGTGAGTTAGCACTAGTTTCAATATATGATCGGCTTAGGAACATGATACAAGATTTGGCCTAGTTAATCATACGTGCGGTGTATGATTAACACTGTTCAAGGTTCAAGACTTGATATAAGGAGGGTATTGATCACATATCTACGCTAATACCTCTGCCTCCGACCAATATAGTAGATCCAACCATGACACGTTATGACACGGGATTCTCTGAGAAGGTAGCTAACCTTCGCAGGAATCGTGTCTATACAGTGCACAAGGAACAAGGATAAGGCTCGCACAAGATATACCAAGAAATACAAGGAATAATATCTCATGACAGGATCCAGACAAATACCAATCAGTGTGAACAATGTGTCAAGAGAACAAGGCTATCTACACTAAATCTAAGAAACATAGACGATATCATAAACAGAAATATTATCAGAGAATGTACTCACTTGAGATCCGGTAGAAAATATCAACAGTAAATCGAGGCTCAGATGAAGTCACGGACCTAAAGATGAGATATACATGAGTTAAATAGGGTTTAACAGTGTTAGGCATGATTTTCTAGTACATGCTATGCAATCTAGGTCAACTAAGTCATCCTAAGTCATACTAAGTCATACTAAGTCAAACTAAGTCATACTAGGTCAAGATAAGTCAAACAAAGTCAAACTAGGTCAAGGTAAGTCAAATAAAGTCAAACTAGGTTAAGGTAAGTCATACAAAGTCAAACTAGGTCAAGGTAAGTCAAACTAGGTCACACTAAGTTAAAGGTTAACTTACAGTTGACTTTTGGTCAACTGGTCAACTCCTAATCCAATCTAGGTCAAACTGGGTCAATGGTTGACCTGCAGTTGACTTTTGGTCAACTGGTCAACTCTGGTCAACTCCTAGTCCATTCTAGGTCGGATGTTGACTTTCAATCAAAATAGTCAACCTTGGTCAAACTAGGCCAAATATCCTATTTCTAACCATTACCTACCAAGATATCCCAATCATAACCATTACCTACCAAGATATTCCAATACCTTAGATACTAGGTAATACCCTTACCTTAGTAGTATTCTACCTTAGGCTAGGTAACAATACCTTAGTCTCCAATACCAATACCTTAACACCCAATATCAACCTTAGATATCTAGTATCTATCTATATCCCCCAAGCTACTAGATAACCAATACCTTGTATCTATACCTTAGTTCCTAGGTAACCCGTTTACCTATTAGGTAAATTCACTACCTTGAAGCAAAAGGTAAAACTAAAGATATCCTAAGATACCACTATAGGTATCTCAAGATACCACTATCTATATCCTAAAACACTAATCCTAGTATCCAAGGATACTTCTAGATAGGATACTAACTATCTATACTATCTCTAGACTCTAACATCCTACTAGAAACTCTAACACATAAATATATCTAACTACTAACATAGACCAAGATACAAGATACTAACTAACCATATAATCTTCTAACTCTAACATATCATATACTAACTAACTCTAACATATAAACTAACTTATATAACCATCTAACTCCAATATCCTACCAATACCTTACCCTTAGACTATAGGTAATCTCCATTACCTTGTCAATACCTTAGACATTACCTTAGCCTACTAATTTACCCTCTAAGATACTCATTCGTATCTTAGGATACCTAATCATCTACATCCTAAGACACAAACCTAGATACTCGATACTAGTAAGACACTAACCTATATCTTACCCCAAGATACCAACTTACCTTATCCTAAGATATCTAATACTCTAACATCTAATATCCCAACCTCCAAGATACCAACTCATCTAGTATCCTAACTCAAGACACTAATATATACCTCTACTAACTAGGACACCTTAAGATACTAACTTGTAGGACACTAACATATATATCTAACTAACCAACACTAACTCACAACACACACACATACACAAACACAAAGGGGCTGTTGCTGCTTACTGCTTCTGCAAGCTGCTGCTGCTGCGGCTTCTACAAGCTGCTGTTGCTGCTTCTGCAAGCTGCTGCTGCTGCTGCTTATGAAAGTTGCTGCTGTTGTTGCTTCTGCAAGCTGCTGCGGCTGCTTCTGCAAGCTGCTGCTACTGCCTATTGGCAGCACAAGCCCCCCTCATCTTCTCTCCTCTTCTCACTCACTCCTTTCTAATTCCCTCTAACCCTCTCACTCACACACAAACAAGCACATACTCTCTCAAACACTCTTCCCTCTTCATAAACACACATACAACATAAATACTCTCTTCTATCACTCACTTCTCATAAGCACATACACACTCTCACATATATATACACACATAATCTCATCTCTTCCCTCTCCTCACACACACACTAATACTAAACCACAACACAACCAAGCCACTTACAAACACACACACACAACTCACAACTCCCCTCAAGCACACTCACACACCTGCACTTCTCCCCTCTCCTCAAACACACACACAACACATATATATAAATATATATATATATATATATATATATATATATATATATATATATAATATCACCCAAATCAGTCCATATATGTTAATATATACCAAATTGGTATCTCTACTTATAAACATGGCTTGTAGGCCAAATATACAAAGATACATACATATGTATCTATATGAAAACTAAATGGAACATCCTAACCATGGCTAATCTATTCTCTAACATGTATAAAACTGAAATTAGAAGTCTAAATAGCCTATTGGGCATAAACATAAACACTTGGTGGGCCACCTTCAAAATTTCTCTATATGGATGACACAAAACCTATCACAACTTCCAAATGAGGACTCAAATGAGCCTCTAAATCATTCCTAAGGGTCATCCCTACATTGGGGTGGATACCTATGGGTTCAAAACCACTTATATGCATGGAAATGGAGAGTTTTAGAGAGAGAGAGATACCTATTGGGAGTGGGATTAGTCTAAATGCACTGGCCTAATGAGTCAAGTTTGTGGGCCACGCCTAGCTAATCTTTGGGCTCTGACTAGAGTCTAAGCTAACAGGGCCACTAACACAAGTCAAAACTAAACGAAACTCAAACCCGACTAAACTAATTCCCAAAATACAATATTAATAAATAAATATTCACAAAATATTAGAATATAAAAATGACAAAATTATCCTCATTTTTGAAAATAGGCAGTTACAATCCTATCCCCCTTAGAAAAATTTTGTCCTCGAAATTTGAATTGGTTGTACTCTTCTCTAGGTCAAACCCCTAACAATCAAAGTCTACAACATTCTATCCAAAGTTATACAACATGAAATTCTATGGAAAGGGAAACAAATATGCATGGTTTTAGTCTCTACAGTGTCATGTTATTACAGTCTCCATTGGGATTTTCTATTAATCTAGCATGAACATCATATATGCAAGCTAAGGGTACTAAGAAATTAATCAAGCAATCAATGGGTGAAAAAAAACAGGAAGAAGGAAAGAACAAGACCTAACCTCCAAGTCCATCGCCTGCAGTGTGGGTCTCCTTGACCGCCATCGCAAAAGCCCTACTGTCACCCCCAGTTTTCAAGAACAGGGGTATTTTGGTCATTTTTTATTTTAGAATATTTTTGAATTTATTTTATTATTTATGATATTGTTTTGGGGTTATTTGAGTCGGGTTCGAATTTCAACTCAATCCGACTTGTATCGGGGACCCAGGGTAGCTTTGACTCTAGTGGGACCCACTCATTAGTTAGACATGGCCCACATGACAATATTTAAGTTAGTATGGTTAGACTAAATATTCATGACTAGGTTGGGTTAATTAGATATTCAAACTAGTCTAATTTAGCCTCAAACCAAAACCTAATTTTAAATTAAACCAATAGGAGTCATAGAGGGCATTTTGGACATTTCATAAAAGGGGACACCTATCCATCTTTGGGTCGGCCAAGAAAAGGGATAGGGATGAGTCATTCTCATTTGTTTTTATCCATAAATATTCTCTCTCTTGTTCTTCCCCAAATTTGAGAGGAACCTCCATTGATTTTATCCCCAAATTAATCTATTCCTCCATCAAATCTTTTTTTTCCCTTCTCTATTCAAGCAAGTGGAGAAGTTAGCCAAGTTTGGAAGGTTTTGGCTTTGGTTCGTGTCCATTTGGAGATCCCTTCGTATCGGTGTCATATCGGAAGGAGTTTTCTTGGATTTCACCTCCAGGAAGGTAAAATCTACCCTCTATTTTAATCCTACATGCATATAGGATCATTTTAAATCCATAGAAATGACCTCCATGGTTGTGTCTCCATTTGTGTCCATTTCGTGTCCATTTGGAGTTATTAGGAGTATCCTTGTTGTATTTTGTGTCCATGTGGAAAACCCCCAATATTGGACACACTTGTGTTTAAATAATTTAATACATATTTTAATATTAGATTTTTATATGTTAGAGATGTGTTATTGCTTGTCTTTACATTTTTTCCATGTATCATAATATATATACAAGTATTTATATTATTGAGTGTATATATATATATATATATATATATATATATATATATATATATATATATATATATATATATATATATATCTATATATATATATATATAAGAGATTGATAAGCAATAAGCATAAGCAGCATAAGCAGCAGCAATAAGCAGCAATAGCTTCAGTAAGCAGTTGCAATAATCAGAAGCATAAGCAGTTGCAGTAAGCAGCAGCTTATTGGCAGCTTTTTAGCCTTTAGTTTTAATCCTTTTAATCCCATTTTTCTTTAGAAATTAGCCCCCTTCCATTTAGCCATTTCCCTATATTAGTTAGACCTTGTTAGATAGAGTTTGCTACCAAGTTGTTAGATAATTGTTAGCTAGAATTGTTTGTTAGAAATGTTAGCTCATATGTTAGTATAAGTTAGGATATGAGATGTTAGATTTGAGAGTTGTGGACCTAGTGGGGTGTGTTTAGCGAGTGTACTAGATAAGTTAGTATCCTAATAGAGCTAGTGAGTATGATACTCTAAGACACTAGAAGTGTGGAGGGGTGAGCTAGTATGGTTGGATAGTGTTAGGAGAGTGGTATCTCAAGATACCATAGGGTGTCTCATGATACCTTAAGGTAATATTGAGATTGACCAACATGGGGATAAGATGGACTGGATGGGCTAGATACCTAGATTTCTGGGTTGGTAATATCTAGATAGGTTAGTGTCTAGCTAGCCTAAGAAGTCTAGGTCAGTCTACCAAGGTTAGGAAGGGTTGCCTTTGTATCGGGGCAAGGTATTGGAAATACTTTGTGAAGGGTAATAGGTAAGGTTAAGGTAATTACCTAGAAGCTAAGGTATGAGTCTAAGGTGTTAGGATATGGTAAGAAATTGATTGTCTTGGGTGGTAATTGTAATGCCTGTGGTTCGTATTACGTATCTTGGTATACGTGTACGTATTCTTGACTCGTATTGTGTATTTCCTTGCATGGTTATTTTGGCATTTCATTTCTTGGTTCGGTTCAACTTGCTGGTTCGGCTTGGCTTGGTTTTATGTGGACCAAACCCCCACCTACCACCACCACCATCATTTATATTTCCAACTAACTCTCTCTCCTCATTAATTCTTCTCCTTCACTTCTTCTTCTCCACCATTACTCTTTCACCTACCAGGGAGTAGGGCGTAGGCAAGTGCAGCTTGCTTCATGGAGGAACTCTGTTTTTATTGTTCCATTCTCTTCCTCATAAGATTCTAACACACTTTAATACTTAGTATTTCTAATTTCTATAGCTCATTTTTTGTGGATCTAAGTTTATTTTATTTTCGGATTTTTTGGGTTTTGACCTATTTAATCTTGTTATTATCAAGTTCTGATGGTTCCATGTTGTAGAGAATTTCATTTTGCCCTATTTTGACCTATAAAAGTTCGGATTTGGACTCTAGATGAAGGTTTTATGAAGCTTGGTAGCCATGGCTTGCAAGGTTCTTCTTCTCGGAATAATAGAGAAGAAGAACAGTTCCGCAGCCGCATGAACTTCCGTGGCCGCATGAACTTCCGTAGCCGCATGAACTTCTGCAGCCGCATGAACTTCCGTGGCCGCATGAACTTCCGTAGCCGCATGAACTTTCGCAGCCGCATGAACTTCCGTGGCCGCATGAACTTCCGTAGCCGCATGAACTTCCGTGGCCGCATGAACTTCCGTGGCCGCATGAACTTTCGTAGCCGCATGAACATTCGCAGCCGCATGAACTTCCGTGGCCGCATGAACTTTCGCAGTCGTATGAACTTTCGTGGTCGTAAGAACTTCCGTAGCCGTATGAACTTTCGCAGCCGCATGAACTTCCGTGGCCGCATGAACTTCCGCAGCCGTATGAACTTCCGTGGCCGCATGAATATCCGTGGCAGCATGAACTTCTCTTGATTCCCAGCCGCATGGCTCTCAACCGCATGCGCCCTGCCCCCTGTGCCGCATGACTCCCACTGCCGTCCATGTACCCTCTTTTGATTATTTAGTGCTACATGTATGTTGGTGCCTTGTTAATTTAAATATATTTTCTAACACGCTGGTGACCCGTTGTGGAGCACTTTTGATAAATGACATGACGTGATAGTGGCCCGTCGTGGCGCACTTCTGACAGTAAACATGACATGATATATCTCTCGAAGGCTGTTGCGACGGCTAGCATGTCATGACAAGTATGAATGACCTGGACACCGTGGAAGATTGTGTTTGTACAAATAAACCAGTACTGTCTTGCAACATGTCTAGGATGAGGCTTCCTGAGTATCACGGTCAGGGATACCTACAAAAATTGACTAAGGCTAATAAACTAGAATAATTCAGTAGTCATGAAGAGATTTCCCAGCTACAGACAATCCCGTTATCTGGGCGCACTAAGTGGACTTGTAGCCTACCGACGAGTAGGGCACATTTCCAGCACACAGTCACGTGTTGAATCCTTCATAAACGGACATTCGACCTGGATAACCTGGATGGTCTACAGGGCTTGTGGCTGTTGGGATAATCTCATTGTATTTGCTAGTAACTAGGCCTGTGATAACCCTAGTTAGTTAAAGTATCAAGCCGTACTCTTTGCTTGGCCGTGATTGATTGAATGAAGTCTAGCCCAGCTTCGACTTGTCCTGATCCTGTGCAAGATTATGACAAGACATGATTATTTATGCTTGCCTTAACAATAATGATCAGGGGACCAGTTCTGTTCAGACGAAGGGTTACAACCCCGGTCCTTGTTTGGTTTAAGGGTTGTAACCTGGCTCCCGGAGCAGTTCTGTGTCCTCTCTTCGTTTATTGTCTTATTGCTCCCCATGCCATGCTCGTCATGTTTTATTTTACTTCAATAGCATGATTATTTATACTGGCCTTAACAATAGCGATCGGAGGTCCAGTTCTGTTCAGGCAAAGGGTTACAACCCCGGTCCTTGTTTGGTTTAAGGGTTGTAACCTGGCCCCCGGAGTAGTTCTGTGTCCTCTCTTTGTTTATTGACTTATTTCACCCTATGTTCTTGCTTACCAACAAGTAGTTGAGATGGATTTCTATTCAGGTGAAGGGTTACAACCCCGGTCCTTGTTTGGTTTAAGGGTTGTGACCTGGCTACTTGAATGGTTTCCTCGTACTCAATTTACTGTTGTTATCTTTATTATTATCTGTTTCGTTTATAATCATCTTTAATATTCAATTATGGTATGCTGGTTTTAGTTCCTAAGTGAAGCCTCCTTTGTGGCACTTGCTCTTTCTGGGATCTGACCCAGCTGGTTTTGTGTAGCCAGATATCGGAGTAGCTCCAGAGGATCCACCTACCTTCCAGCCAGATGGTGACCACCAGGCGTAACCCTGGCAACGGGTGGGTTATTTTTGGCTCTCCTACTTTATTGTAAAAATATTCTTTTGAGGCATTTAGCCGACGAGCACGTGTTAGCTCGTATTGCACCTTATTTACTGTCTGCCTACGGGCTGTAACATGATTGACAAATCCTAGGGTTGATCATGTATAACTAAAATTCTTGCTAGTCTTGACATTTTGTACGACTAGCTTCATGATCATCCGAATATGTAATGTATGGGACGCCTTACTATTGTATATTTGGTGCTCTGACATCTTGTGACTATTATTGCTTGCTTGAGATTGAGACAATAGAATTGTTCATGACCCTAGAGAACTGATGGATTGTAGTTAAACCCTCATGTATCTAGACATCCGTGACCGTATAGTGAGGTGGGTTGCACTTCAAAATACGTAGCTGGCTATGTACGCCCCCGTTCTCCAGTATTCTGGTTCTGGGGCGTGACATGGTTTAAGTGGTGACCCATGCAGGTCTTGTAAATCAAGATATGTGAGGGTTTACCGAATAGATGTCTCAATCAGTACTCGCCCTTGATCTCTGCTCGTATCTTCTGAATCCCTGTAATCTTGACCTGATCACATTCTTGTATCGTTGATCTGTCCTGGTCCTTCCGTATTGTTCCCTATGTCGTCTTCTTCAGCGGCATTGTTCCTGGACCTGCCGATCAGCAAGGCGGAGCACCTCCCGCGGACCAGCAGTAACCTGGAGATCAAGCCCAGCATTCAGGAGTAGCCTCCAGTTATGCCTACTGGGGAGAGCCACCCGTTCAGCCCGTCCAGCCTGCAGAACCTGATGATAGTACTTTGGTGGGTCTCATCATGTCATTATTAGCTTCCCAGGATCGTTGAGGAGATGCCTTTCACCAAGCGGTAGCAGATGCTTTGACCAGAGGAGGTCATCAGGGTAACAACGCGGCCAACAGCTTCAAGCGCTTGAACCCTCCATTCTTCGACGGCAGTGAAGATGCTATCGCTGCTGATGCTTGGCTTCAGGACACAGAGGTGATTCTAGAAGTAGCCAGGACTCCAGAAGCCGAGAAGGTGGCCGTAGTGCGCCTACAGTTATTGGATCATGCCCGCAGCTGGTGGGCGGTACAGGCCGTTGGATTATTGGCACCCATTGCTTGGGCAGTATTCAGAGAGAGATTCAAGACCAAGTATTTTGATACTGTAGCTCGATACGATCTACAGACGAGGTTCACCAATCTGAAGCAGATGGATAGGACGGTCGACGGATATACGACCGAATTTTCGAGACTCAGTCGGTTTGCTCCCACCTTGGTAGCGACCGAGTTCGATAGGGCCCAGCGGTTCCAGCAGGGGCTTTACTGGAGATTTTATTGGCAGTAGAGCAGTTTGAGCATCAGACTTTTGATGCAATATTGAGAGCAGCTAGGAGGCATGAATATACCTCCCAGAGGATCATGGATAGGACCGGAGGTCGGAAGCGTTCCCACGGTCAGATGAATCAGTCTTCAGCACCAGCCCCCGCAGCCAAGGCTTTGACCATTGGAGCTCCGAGGCGGGTGGCCTCAGTGACGTCGGTTCAGCATTCAACCCCGCCGCACCCTCTGCAGCAAAAGCAGAAGCAGTCTTCCGCAGTGGGATGTTCATACTACGGGAAGTCGGGGCATGTGGTATCGGAGTGTCGTAGAGCACAGGGTTTGTGCTTGGTTTTTGGTACCCCAGACCACAGGATTAGAAACTGTCCGAACATGGGGAGTTCATCATCAGCTTTCTCTAGTCCTTCAGTTGGAGGACCAGCACCAATCCAGCAGCAGCAGCTGCAGTACCCGTTTCCGAGGCCATTACCGACGCAGGCCCAGGTATTCCAGCAGCAGAGACCGCAGCAGTATGCATGTAGGAGCGTAAAAAGTGCTTCATAGACTGAGTCAAAGAGATAGAGCTTTACACTCAAAATCAACTACTTTACGCCAGGGACAAGTCAGCTACTTTACGCCAGGGACAGATCAGCTACTTTATGCCAGGGACAGGTCAGCTACTTTACGCCAGGGACACGCCAACCACTTTACGCCAAGGACAGGTTGTCAAATCATGCATTTAATGTAAAGTGATAATGGGGATCTGACATAAAGATCTACTGACAGCGTATAACACAGAATTCGAACGGATTTGTTTTACACAGAAACCAATATTATCGTTTAGTATGTGGACTGAGCTATTTTACGCTCACAGGATGGCTTCTTTTACGTATGAATACTATATGAGCTTTTTAGCTCAAAGTTAACGTGTGCATAAAGTTTATTTGGGCTACTTTTACGCTCAAGGTTGTTTTATCACCACTTTATGCGAGAAGTCCATTTTAGGGCTATTTTACGCCTAGTCTACTACTTTACGCTTAGAGTATATTTGGGTTGTTTTTACGCCCGATCTACTTTGGAATGTGGTTTGCTTACGTGGCTTTCATGCCACATATCTCGAAGAACGTGTGTACGTGCATCCTATTCTTATTGAGATAATGGGACACATGTCAACGTATGTAGAGGATAACTTCAGTTATGGGTGGCAGTTACCAGCGTAAAGACAGGACTTTGCTGAGTTTTACGAACAGAAAACCAAGTCTATAAATAGACTTATTTTTTTATATGACACACACACAGAGAGAGACAGAGGAGAATACATAGAGATCAGAGCCCAGAAACTTTGATTTTCCAGAGCATCTTCTTCAACCTTTCTTCCAGAACAGAGTGAAGCAAAGCAGGAAAGCATTCGACCTCGCCATCAGTGCCCAAGTGCGTCGATACCTTTCTAGTGACTTAGTTCTTCCAGTTGTTCATCTTCTAGCAGTGATCTTCATCATCATCGTATGGTCCAAGGAACAAAGTGATCGCCTTCAGATCGAACTTCCATAGCAATACTTCCTAGATCAATTTGTACTTTTTTGTACTCTTTGAAGTTTTATTTTCAAAAGCCGATTTTCAGGCATTTTGTTAAGTGAAACAAAATGGTGACTCTGCTGGGGACGACCTTCTCCTCTGACAAGGAGGCAATTGCTCAATATAATGATGTGTCGATTGGATCGACAAAGAAGACTCTGGTTGTGTACTTCGACCAGACTGCCTACGAAGAAATGCTCCGGACTGGGGAGCACTCGTTGATCCAATGTTCAGAAATCGCGGAAGGCGCGAAAAGTTTGGGTTCCCAAATCCAAAGCATCCTCGAATCTCCCTATTGTCTCTGCAGGCAAAGGAATCCTTCCTACTCCTGTTGTAGAGGCTCCCATCTGTGATGAGGCAGTCTCTACTTTGGTGATACACCATACGCGTAAAACAAGCCTCCCGTTTGTAACGTGGCAGACTCTCCAGTGTTACGCTCTGGGCGTAAAAATCAGGTTTTACGCCCTGCGCGTAAAAATCAGGTTTTATGTCCTGGGCGTAAAAATATGTCTCCCGTCAGTGACGTGGCAGACTCCAATGCCTTATATTCTGAGCGTAACAATAAGTCTCCCGTCTGTGACGTGGTAGACACACAAAATTTACGCTCTACGCGTAAAGGAAAATCTCCTGTTTATGACGTGGCAGATACTCATGTTTTGCGCTCTATGCGTAAACGTAAATCTCCTGTCTGTGACAGGGTAGATAAAATTTACAATGATGCTTCTGCATCTAAAGTGAATGTACCTACACGCAAGAAGCATAAAAACATAGTTGGTAAAACTTCTGTTTTCAACCAACAACCTTCTTATACTGCTGTACGTAAGGTACCAAACTTACAAATTACACGCAATGAAGATAGAGTCCTTCGTGCTCAAAAATCTCAGGATTTACGTACGCAACTCCAAGCACATAAAAATGTACAGTTTGGTTCTGCGAATGCAGCCAGTAATCTTCTTTATACATAAGAGACTAAACGTTTTTCTACCCCAAATGTAATAAAGAAGACTACTCTATCTACTCCTTCTGATTTACGTGAATTGCTAATGCAAAAGCGTAAAAATAGACAATCTCCCGTGGCACTCCCCCAAGAAAATCACCATTGTGAGTGTCACCAGATTGTAATTAAATGTTGTTGTTCGGCTTCTAAACGATCAGTTTTTGACCGGTTAAGTTTTAATGTGCCTCAACAATAAGATAATGACCAAGAACATAAGTTGTCATATGCATCAGTCAACATGGCATCTCATACCAACAGAGGACGACGTCCTAGACGGAACACGTCCCAAACTCCAGGTCAACAACAATTCAACTGACTTCTTGATTCCTTTGAAGGAGTATATCAGAATACTCGATCAAGAAGACAAAGACAGTTACAGACTTCTGATTCAGAAGCTGGGGGTACTCAATCTTTTAAGTCCGAAACTGATAGTGTCGATTCATACCTCTATACTAATCCCTCTGTATCTTCAAGAGAGGTTGAATCCTACGCTATTGGAGATGAACCAGAGACGTCATCTGCTAATGCAGAACAACGTCTCACTGCCGTTGAGCAATCACTGAAAGACATGCTTAACATGATGCAGAGCATGTACCAGATAATAACGGCTCAACAAACTGCTCAACCGACAATAGTAACACCGGTGCAGGTAGCAGCACAAACTCAAGATAGTCAAGGGGCTGATATACCTTTGAATATTCAAGAGCCTGCTGTTAACCAAAATTCTGCATCTCCAGATCCCATCATTCCAGAAGATGTACCATCTCCGGTGGGGGTTACGGTACATCCAACAACCATTCAATCAAATGTGCTTCCTCAAACCAGTGAAGCCATTCAAGCAGTGCGTGAGCTCAAAGCACAGTTTGAAGTTTTGAAGCACAAGGATCAACTCCAGAGGTTAGGGATTAAGCAACCTTATTCTCCTCATTGGAATGATGTACCCTTTCCACCAAAATTTAAGCCACAATCAATGGTATTGTTTGATGGAAAGGCTTCTCCTAGTCAGTATATCAATTACTTTGATATTATGACTGTACATCTGCAGAAAAATGATGCTCTTCTCACTCGAGTGTTCATTGGGTGCTTGACAGGTTCAGCTTACGACTGGTATCATAGTTTACCCGACAATTGCATTTCGTCTTTTGATGAATTTAAGGCAATGTTTCTCTCCCGCTTCTATGAAGGAGGTATGGATATGAACATGTCCTCCTTAATAGAAATCAAACAAAAGAAGAAAGAAGATACTCGGACGTTCATTCAACGTTTCTGACAGGCGACTCTAAAGATGCCTCCTAGTATGCCAGATTCAGCGTTAATTGATACATGCAAGATGAATCTGCGACCATCCATTGCTGTCTTCACGGGTTCCCAATTCACAGATTGGGCTTCATTTATTATAGTAGCAGTTTCTGCCGAGACCAATGGTAGGTTGGCTCGTGAACATGGGATGATTTTTGCCTCAGAGGATAAAGGAAAGAAAGGTAATCCTGGTAATAATTCTGGCAATCGTAATGCAAAAGAAAAGGACACCCTTATGGTTAATCTTTCCAAAAACAAAATGACGCCGAATAATCAGGAGTCTTCTAAGCCAAAGAAGAATATTCTTTTGACGAGAGTGATATCCCAGGGATATTCCAATGTCTGGTAAAGAGTGGTAAACTCCAGATCCCAGAGCCAAAGAGGCCTAATGAGGTGAATCTGACTGACAACCCCAAATATTGTATCTATCACAGATACATCAATCATCCCACCAGGACTTGTTATGTCCTAAAGAAGAAAATCCAAGAGCTGATTAATGCCAATGCCATCTCTTTAACTAACGATGAGCATACGGTCACAACCAATATGGTTTCTCTTCAATTCAGAGATTTTCCTTCTCAATAAATACCAGATGGAATTGTCCCAATTCCGAAGGCGACGATGAAGATTGTGAATATTCTGCCTGCCAGGGAAGAAAATAAAGGATTGTTGCCTCTTACATTAAAGAATGGTGAAATTATGTGGGTACATCCTGACTTAGTACCTGAAATGGAAGATGAAGGTAAAACTTCAAAATCCAAGAAAGGTAAGAAAGTCAAAACCTGCAACATGATTTCTCATGTTATTCCAGATCCTGATGATTTGGATCATCTATGGGATGGCATTCCTTTGGAAGATAGACTGAGAGGATTGAACATATGTCCTCCAAGTCTGGCTCCTCCTACAAAGCTCAAGCTTACTCATCAGCAGTGGCTAGCCATGAATAGTATTTCCTTATACAGGGCACAATAAGTCTTTGCTGCTTATGAAAAAGCTCCTGTAGGGATTTTTCCTCGTGTCCCGAATCCTTCTCCTCCTGTAGCTACAGAGACTTCTATTCCTCATTCTCCTGTAGTTACAGAGATCTCTTTTTCTTCCTCTGTTGAACTACCTGTTAAAAGTCCGCTGCCCACTCACTTATACAGTCAGCAATCTGTCCTTCTCATGAAGAAGATGGGTTATGACTTTCAAAAGGCAGAAGGTTTGAATTATGATAAAGGAATACGACTTTCTTTACAAATTCAAAGTCAAAAATCTACTGTTGGATTGCGTTCTGAGGTTCCTCATAATAATCCTCGTAAGAAGAAGGCTAAGGAAAGGAAGACTAAATCCTGCAATATTGTACTTTTTTCTTCTGAGTCTGAAGAAGAAACCTTTGCTGGTACAAGATCTGGAAAAGAGTACCACAAAGATTATGAGGGATCCTCCAAAGAAGCAGAGAATGTTGAAACACCACCAACTCAACCGTCTCCAGTTCCTGCTAAACCATCTGTGGTTGAAAAGGGAAAACAGAGAGCAGTACGCTTTGACGTCCCGTTGAAGTCTGCTTCCAGTCAGGGGGTGGTGATGAAACCCTATAAATTTGATATTCTAGCCCAGTTAGCTAATACTCCAGCTAGACTATCTATCTTCGGGTTGCTTCGCCTTTCTAAAGAAAGTCGCAAAACCTTGAGTGAAGCTTTGCTGCAAGCTGACTCCTGCTTAGCTCAACTCAAGACTCCTGATAATATACCAGTGTCATGCCCACAATGTCATAGTGTGATGGAGGTAATTCCTAATATTACTTTTACACAAGAAGATATGCTGTTGAAGCATAACAAGCATGACAGGCCTTTGTGCTATACTGGATATATTGAATCCACTGAAGTTGACAGGATTTATATTAATCCTGGGTCTTCCATTAGCATAATTCTTCAAAGTATGCTAAGACCGTTGAGGATTCCTACTAGTGATTTGACTTACACTAGTACCACAATCGTTGGTTTCAACTCTGGAAAGAGTAAACCACTGAGGAAGATTCGTCTGAAAATCCAGATTGGTGATCTTCGAACGATGGCAACATTCTATGTTATTAATTCAGACGTATCCTACAACATCCTTCTTGAAAGACCGTGGTTACATGAGCATAACATCGTGCCTTCAACTCTCCACCAATGCTTCAAATACGTGGATTCCCAAGGGGTTGTGAAGACTGAGTTTGCTGATATCAATCCTTTCAAGGGTGTCGAAGCCTATTTTCTGATTCAATGCTATACAAACAAGAGCATATGAAAGAGATATCAGACATAGCTGAAGATCGATCATCTGCCGAAGATCAGTCTATTAATGAAGATCCGCCAGAAGAGCAACCTTTGAAGATCAAAGTCAAAGGGCGAATCCAACCCCAACCTGTCAACAATCAACCTCTGATAATCAAGGTCAAAGGAAGAACTCAAGCTTCATCTGAGGAATCAGTGAATATTCCTGCTAAAAGCCAAGTTCAACCTCTTGTGATCAAGGTCAAAGGACGTACTTCTCGTACGAATGATCCAGAACCACCATTGATCGTCAATCTTGGCAAGTCTACGCAGAAGACGGAAGATGGTCCATTAGTGATTAATCCGAAGCGTAGCAGTCAAATTGTAAATGATGTAAATATTGATCATTCTGTACTTTCTAATATTAATGAAGATTTCCTTTTTGAGTATATGGCTGTCAAATTTGTTGAGAGAATGACTTTATCTTCTGATAATCAAAGTTATCAGTATAAAGACGATATAAACACAGAGGAAACCTTATACATTGACCATAAGAAAAATTCCTTTCCTCCTCATGTCGATATTGGATCTTATGCTCAAAGGTTCCTAACATCTTCTCCCTATCTTCTTCCTGTAGTCGCTTCATCGCAAGCTTGTGTAACTTATAAACGTCACGAAGAATCTTATTTTTTGATTCCGTCTGATAAAAAAAACAAGCAAATTGTGTTTGGCCTGGCTAGAAATATCCCTGTTGCTCAGACAGATGATCTGAGAGATAAAGATAAAAGAAGAATCTGAATTGACAAATATAGTCAATAATCTCTCAAGATTATCCAGAATATGGGATATGATTTGAAGACTATGCAAGGTCTCAATCAAGGCAAGGGTAGACGATTACCATTAAGTGGTGATCCGTTTTATCAAAAAACTCGTCATGGGTTAGGATATGATCCGTCCCACATGTTTAATGACGATATACAAGAAGAATTCTCTTCTAGCTCTTCACAATCATCAGATTCGGAAGAAATTCAATTCATCGAATCTGATACATCTCACTCCTCATATGTTAGAGGAGGTTATTATGATGAATCTGAACAAATATTCTCAGTAAACATGGTTCAAACTGATGGTGAATCTGAACCATTTGAGAATGATCCTTGGACTCAACAGATGGACACTCAATGGAAACTTCGTTTTGAACAGCGACAGCCACCTACAGAGGATGAGATTGTCCAAATTGATGTTGGAGATAGAACTACGTCCAAACCAATATTCATCAGTAAAAACCTTTCTGAAGATGAAAAGGAAGAGTTGATAAAACTGATCAAACAATATATTGATATTTTTGCATAGAGTTATGAGGATATGCCAGGTCTAGATCCTAAAGTTGCTACTCATAAACTCAATATTCTTCCTAATGCCAAGCCTGTAAAACAACAGCAACAGCGTATTCGACCAGATATGATGGATGCAATTGAGGCGGAAGTTAAAAAGCTGATCACATGTAGCTTTGTTCGTGAAGAACAACACCCGGATTGGGTTGCCAACATTGTTCCTGTTATGAAGAAAAACGAAAAAGTCCGAGTTTGCATAGATTTTCGAGATCTTAATGCAGCTTGTCCAAAGGATGAATTTCCACTTCCGATTATCGATGTCATGATAGACAATACATACGGTTTTGAACGCATGTCTTTCATGGATGGATTCTCAGGATATAATCAAATTAAGATGCATCCAGAAGATGAGAAGCATACTGCTTTTCGTACATCCCTTGGGGTTTACTGCTATACAGTTATGCCGTTTGGTCTTAAAAATGCCGGTGCCACGTATCAACGGGTTATGAGCAACATCTTTCAAGAATATCTACGAAAGATAGTTGAATGTTACGTAGATGACATTGCTGTTAAGATTCGATCAAAAGATGATCATATTCAAGACTTGAAGATAGTATTTGAATTGATGCGTCAACATCAATTGAAAATGAACCCTACTAAGTCTTTCTTAGGGGTTTCCAGTGGCAAATTTTTAGGATTTGTTATTACTTCTCAGGGTATCCATGTTGATCCTAATAAAGTTAAAGCAATTCTTGAAATGCGTCCTCCTCGTAACCTGAAAAAAACTCCGTGGCTTTCAGGGTCGCATTGCTTATATCAGGAGATTTATATCTAATCTCTCTGGGAGATGTCAACCTTTCTTCCGTCTATTAAAGAAGGGTGTATCATTTGTTTGGGATGAAGCGTGTCAGAAAGCCTTCAATGACATCAAGCAATACCTTACAAATCCACATGTTCTAGTACCTCCAGTGGTAGGAAGACCATTTTGCTGTATGTTCGAGCTTTGGATCATTCACTTGGTGCTCTTCTTGCACAAAAAAGTGATATAGGACATGAACAAGCAATTTATTATCTTAGCCGAATGATGGTCGGAGCTGAACACAGGTATACTCTTGTAGAAAAGGAATGTCTGGCCTTAGTTTTTATAGTCCAAAAGACAAGACATTATGTGACAGGACAGACTATTCATGTTATCTCCAGAATAAATCCCATTCGGGTATTAATGAGAAAACCAAGCATTCTTAACTCTAGGTTAGCTACCTGGGCGATGTTGCTCACTCCTTATGACATGGTTTATGTACCTCAAAAATTAGTAAAGGATCAAGCATTAGCTGATTTCTTAGCTGCTCATCCTATACCTGAAACATCGAAGCTATATGAGGACATTCCAGATAAAGTCGTGGATTGCAACATGACTTTGAAGGATGACATCTGCAATTATATTTTGATGGAGCATCACGGGTTGGACCTAAAGGTAATATTGTCTCTGGAGTAGGAATCGTCTTGGTTTCTCTTGATAAAATAGTCATATACCGTGCCTACTCTCTCAATGAGCCATACTCTAACAATGTAGCAGAATATAATGCTTTGCTGATTGGTCTCCAAGTAGCAAAACAATTGGATATTAAGTTCCTAGAAGCTTATGGAGATTCTCAACTAATTGTTAATCAAGTTAGAGGAACTTATGAAGTCAGAAATCCTGATCTCATCCCTTATCATCAAGTGGTAATCGAGTTGATCCTTTCATTCAAAGGATTCTTCATCGAATTCATGCCACGTTCTCAGAATGTGGAAGCTGATGCTCTTGCTAGCTTAGCTGCAGACTTGGCTGTTCCAATTCGAAGACAAAATACAATTACTTTGTTGGACCGAGACTTATTCTGTGTCAAGAATAATCTGTATATTGAACAGAGTTATACTACAGAGTCAAGTTCCCAGCAGAAGGATTGGAGAAGTCCATTCATTGATTATGCAGTTCATGGGATTTTACCTGAAGATCCAAAAGAAGCTGCATCAATCAAGAGACGATCATTTCGATTTTACTATGATTCGTCTTTACATATGTTATATCGTCGTTCATACGACGGACTCTTGCTGCACTGTCTCTCAGAAAGTGAAGCTAAACAGACACTCCGTGAGGCTCATGATGGTGTCTGTGTGCTCATTAACTAGGTCCGAAGTTACAAGATCGCATTCGAAGAATGGGGTATTATTGGCCTTCCATGATAGCAGATGCTGTGGATTACACCAGAAGGTGTAAAGCATGTCAGATTCATGCTGACTTTATCCACCAACCTTCTGAATTTCTACATCCTACAGCAGCTTCTTGGCCCTTCGAAGCTTGGGGTATGGATATCATTGGTCTGATTAACCCTCCTTCTGTTAAAGGACATCGGTTTATATTGGCTATAACCGATTACTTTTCTAAGTGGGCAGAAGCAGTTCCCCTTACTGAAGTAAAAATATCTAATGTGATCAGCTTCATCAAACACCATGTCATTTATCGTTTCGGGATTCCTCGATGGATAATTCATGACAATGGACCATAATTTGCTAGTCAGGCATTTTATCGGTTCTGTGATAAGAATCGAATTCAAAATTTGGCTTCTACAGCTTATAATCCAGCTGCTAATGGTTTAGCCGAAGCTTTCAACAAGACAATTATCAAACTTCTTAAAAAGTTTGTCTCTTCTAATAAACGTGATTGGAATGAGAAACTTGGAGAATGTTTATGGGTATATCGAACAACAGTCCGAACTCCTACTGGTTTTACACCATTCTCATTGGTTTATGGATGTGAGGCTGTCCTTCCATTGGAAATCCAGATTCCATCTCTTCGAATAGCCATTGCTAATGAGCTAACTATAGAGAATAATGATCGCTTACGACTCCAAGAACTTGAAGGATTGGACGAGAAGCGTCTTCAAGCACAACAGCATATTGAGCTATATCAAGCCCGTATATCTCGAACTTTCAATCGTAAAGTTAAAGAGAGGATATTCAAGGTTGGCGAGCTGGTATTAGCTGTTCGAAGACCGATGGTGATGACTCACAAAAGCAAAGGAAAATTCCAAACAAAATGGGAAGGCCCTTATGTAATCGAGACCGTATTTTCCAATGGCGCTTATCGGTTATCCAAGCCCAATGGAGATCTACTTATGATGCCGATTAATGGCAAATTTCTTAAGAAGTACTATGTATAAAAAAACAGAATGAAAATAAAATTTCTTTTATTATTATTTTTGTTCTGAACAAAGGATTAAGGACGAGGACCACTGCCTTCCTTATTAAATACATAGTCGGCCAATGCATTGAAGGCATCATTGCCTGAGTTCACAAAAAACTTGCAGGCAGCCATCCTCAGCGCCTCTTCTTCAGGAGTTTTCCCTGGCTCAACTAAGAAAGTTAGGATGTCTTGTGCTGGCTTGGATGTAGAAGAGCTTTCGCCTGCTTCGGTCCGGCCTGACACAATTGGCTCAACGGAGCGCGTTTCGATGACGTCCTCAACTTTCATGGAGACTTCATTCTTTTGCTACACGTCCTTAGAAGACATTTTTCAATAGAGGAATGGAAACAAGATTGAATCTTTACGAAGAGTTCTCATCTATTTATAGGAGAAAGCTATTAATGGATTGGTCTTGGAAATTGAAACAACTTGTCATTCCCGAAAAGACCTATTCATTCATTACGGCAGATTCATTTATTTAATTGTAGAATTGAATTGACCTTTCGTTTCCCAAAAGAAACGATGGTTCATTCATTCTTTCATTGATATTGGCATATATCCTTAATGACATCTGTTTTCTTTTTCTTCAGCTACCAATGTTTGGTTAAGCTGATTATTTGTCTTTTTGGAGAAAATTTTTAATCTTCTATCTTATCAGTTGATTAAAAAGTTGGACTCATTATTTACCATGTTCATTTGACCTCTGAATAAATATTACATATGCTTGTATTTCCTATCTATCATGTTCATTTGACCTCTGAATAGATATTAATCTATATTTCTTTGAGTTATTACGATCTGTCATGTCCATATTACCTCTGATAGTATTGTATACTCTAAACAAGAAAACGAGATTTCATTATCTATCATGTCCATATTACCTCTGGATAGATACAATTTATTGAATTTCGAAAACTTATCATGTCCATATTACCTCTGATAAGTACTTTCTATCTCATGCCTATTGTTTAATTGCAAAATAAATGATAGGATCACAAAACAAATATTTTATTTATTTTTGGATAAGATCAAAGGTTACAAAAGCTCCTTAGTTTCCTAAGGTGGAGCAGAAACATCTTGAAGCAATTTTTGCAGTTATGCCAGGCGCCTATCACGAGAGCTCAATACTTTCTTAGTCGCTTCAGCATGTCGAGCTTCGGTAGTACAAAGATTAGAAAGTCCAGCAAGCTGATTATCAGATTATCCTTGGCTTCATCAAGGGTCTTGATAGTTGATTCGGCTCCGTAGGCCTGTTCTTCTAAAATAGAGCCCTGAGCAAGATTCTGATTCCTAGCAGCGATCATCTGTTCCCTCTCTGCCTTTAACCGAGCTAATTCAGCCTCAACTTCTTGGATTTTATCATTCTGCTGCTGAATCTCCTGGTTTGTTTAAGGTGTCATAGGTTGCTCTATGACCATCCAGCTCGGGCTGTATTCCAGCTAAAAAGGCTTTCTCTTTGGCAACCTTTATACTATAATCATGGAGAGCTTCATTATATCTTGTCTTCCGATCAAGATAATCAGCCGTTAAGGCATCATACTCTTCTTGTATGAGACTTTCAACAGTCTCACTTGACAACTTAAGGTACTCTCGGATGGGTTGTTCAAGACCCTCCACAATTTTCTCTAATATTGCTGCTCTCCCCATATCATTGAACCTAGCAACGTTCCTGATGGTAAGAGCCATAGACGCTTTCAAGCTCTCATAACTGATACCCTTATTCAGGGCCATCTTGATTAGGGTCGTCAAAGTTTTATAAAAAGTTTCAGTATGAATCTCAACTAGGAGATTCATTTCTATGCTTGAACTTGGCGTCGCGGCAATATCTACTAGATCTCTTCTTTGGAGACTAGGAACAGATGCTGTTGGGGTGACAGTCGATTAAGATGAAGCAATTCTTGTTACTGTTGTCATAGCCATTTGATCCCTAAGAGCTTCAGGGATTGTGTCTTCCATATTTGCAGATGTAGTTGCTCTGATAGCAGGTTGAGATGAAGCCATTATAGTTACTGCTATCATAGTCAACTGGTTCCCAGCAGCTTCGAAATCAATGTCTTCAATGTTAGTTACTCCACCCGTTTCTAGAGCTGAAACTACTAGAGTTTCAGTGGCGGTGATGGGTACAGGTGGAATGATGGTGGTGGCAGCAGACTCAAGTTCAGGCATACTCTCCTCCGGAACTTCTATAGGATCAGTAGTAATAGCAGAGGGTACTATCACAATATTCTCAGTTTCGGTTGGTAATTTGACTATGCCTCCATCGTCTCCTTTGACTTCTGGCTGTTCAGGCTCTGGAGGTACTTCAAGTTCTTCATCGAGGCCAATTTCTCCCTCAACAGCTGCTTTATGGTCTGTAGTTGGTTTTTCTGTAGCTTGTTCTTTTTCTCGGTCATCAATACGAAAAGATAATTCGGGCTGAACTTCTGCTTCAAGCTCTGCTTCAAGCTCTTTTTGTACTTCTTGTTGCTCATCTTCTTGTTGGATTACTTCTACTTCGTCTGAAGAAGAAGCATCTTCATCAGATTCCTCGTTTTCTTCATGGATATCTTCTTGAGGAGGAGGAGGAGCCACAGGCTTTGGTGCAATGATGGTACCACAAAATGAACAAAATAAGTTAATATACAAAATCATGATACATAATTCCGTACAGGTTTTGCGTAGTACCTGGAATATGTGCGTTTTGTTCAAGGTATGAATCATAATCACCATCCCAGTCATCATCGTCAAAGGTGAGAGCCGGCTCATCTGATAGGATACGGTCTCGATCAGCAATGTGTGCAGTAGTAGTATCCTCCGTAACTTGTGTCTTTCGTGGCAAAGATAAATGGAGTGAGGAGCTAAGGCGTCCAGGAGATAAAAGTTTAACAACTTCTGATGCTGCTGCTGGTTGAGGTGTTAAAGACCCTTCTCCCGGATGGACTGAAGGGGAAGCAACGAATTGGTCCTCTTCGACCGATATGTCATCTTCTGGAATAAAGGCTTTGGGTTTGGAAGGCCCTTTAGTAGTAGTCTTTTTCTTCTTCTCAGGAGACTTCACTGGAAGAGTGGTAGTTGTAGTCTTCTTTCGTTTGCGGGTTTTTCCAATAACTATTGGTCCCGCGGCTATCTCCCCAGCTCCTCTAGGAATTACTGTCAGAAATTCATCTATAGCAAAAGTATTGTCTGGTACTTCACGAGTTATTCTGATGGGTTCTTCAACATTTCCCTCCTGGGCCCATCGCAGACTTCCTTGCATGCTATAACCGTCTTCGAAGGAGCGAATGGATGTATAAAAATGAGCATACGTGTGAAGTATACGTAGCTTAGTTGTACTAGTGGCTGTAGATATGGTGAATCTAGCACCAGTACATGCAGTGCTGAAATATCTCTATGCTCGTGCACCGTCAATCAGCTTTCCATAATGATAGAAGCTGGTGGAAGGATTGCCAACGTGAAGTTGGTCATATCCAAACTGGCGAGCGAACCTACTTGGTAGGTAAGGCTCAAATGCGCAGTAATCTTCATTCCTGTACATCAGATGGGAGGGTCTGATGTACGCCAGCCATCGGAAGACAGATCTTGGCAATAAAGCTGATTTATCTACTCTATCTTCAAATTTCACGCCAAGGCAGTCGGCTGGAACTGGTGGCCTTGTGCAGAAGAAGTTTCAGCCGTGAGAGTAATTTAGTGCTGCTCGGGTGTCTGCCACCGTTGTAGCTCTCCATGTGGATTTGCTAAATTTTTGGAGAAAAATCCTCGCTTCATCCTCAGGGCCCGGTGGCAATAAATTGCAATTGTGGTGTAGTAACCAACCCATCAGATAGGTGTAGGGTAACTCCACCCTTGGAAAATTGTCTCGATGAGGAGCATTATTAATCAGCTCTTAACTGAAAGTACGTAGAACTGCATTTATTCGGCATACCATTGCCGACAGCAGGTTGATTCTGTTTTTGAATACTAAACGTACCGCTGGCCATAATATATTGCGGTGAATCCTGTCCATGGTACTGATCCCTGGCACGACCCATCTTCGTAGCCATAAGGATAGGAAGCCTGCCAGCAAGGCCTTCTTGGACATTTTCTGACTACCCTGCCTCAGGTAGCTTAAAGCCCCAGTCCCCGCAGGGATGTCTCCGGTTTTGGTAGACAGATATTGGTCGCGAGCTTTCTGAGAAGCCATCAACTCTTGGATTACATCTGCAGGAATTATTGAGCAAGGTTTAATGGTTTGGGTTTTGTCTTCTCGAAACCTGCTCTTCTCAGTCTTGGATACTCTATTTTTATGATAAAATAGATAGGTTGTCCATTTGGTTATGTATGCCAAATGTGACCCAGTTTCGTACATACTGGTACAAATCAGATAATGGCACATAAGTTCTTTATAGACTTGCACCAGTTCAGGGCTCTTCTCTCGAACTTCTGCTAATTCCCGATTGGAAGGAATGTATTCTTCATAAGGGAATTCACCCATCGGCAGCTTCGAAATGAATTGCATCTCATGCAAAGCAAGGCCCATTTCGCCGTGTGGAGTTGCAAAAGTTCCTGTCGAACTCATATACAATTCCAGTAAATCTAGGAATAAGTTGCTGTTCGATGGAATGCCATAACTGGTAGAGGCCACCGCTTCATACAGGCCAATATCGTCTAATTCTGTTTTTAAATGCTTCATGATCCAATTACTGATCTGAATCCAGTTACTACTGTAAGGGGTTAGCCACCCTGTCAGCCTTGGGTTGGTCTGAGGATATAAGACTCCTTCTCTTAGAAATTTATTTATGAACATGGGAATTTGTACCGGCTGGATAAGAAGTGAGTCCTCACTCGGTGTAAACCCAGGCAATAGACCAGAAAATGGAATGACACCACCACAGGGAGTGCTAATGTGATAACCCATGTCATTTGCTCTCTCTCTTCTGAAAATGATCCTACCCGGTCTACCATAGCTATTGGGAGTCAAATTCCATAGCATTTGATGGTGATGGCTAGCATGGAAGAAAGCAGATAAAGGGTAATCCCTGTCCATGTCAGGGAGATACATCACCCTTTCTCCAGATCTAAATACCCAGGCCTCCTTTTTGGGATGAGTTTGCGATTTGAAATCTATCGCATCCCCCGAATGAGAAAGCTGGCTTTAAGAATTGT
This sequence comes from Iris pallida, assembly GCA_029216955.1. Lineage (NCBI taxonomy): Eukaryota > Viridiplantae > Streptophyta > Magnoliopsida > Asparagales > Iridaceae > Iris > Iris pallida. The sequence goes on from JANAVB010017599.1 coordinate 877,844, forward strand.
TGATTGTCCAGTGACACCAGCACTTCCCCGTCGATCATGGATAATAGCATCCTATCTCCTTGGGCAGATATCAGCTGTGCTCTCGCTGCAGGGTATTCGGGGTTAGATTGAGAAAATTTGACATGAGATAAATCCTCCAGATAGTTCGAGCCCACCATGCCCGCTGATGAGCCAAAAACTTCTTCAAGAGGATGAGCTTGTAAATCCACTGACAAAAGAAAAACAAAAGATCAAGTTAGTGAGAAATCTAATTTGAAGTTTTATGAGTAAAGACAATGACTTTTACGCTTACTGAAATTGATTAAAAATTTTAAAGTGTAAAAAAGTCTTTGTTTTACAAAGTTTTTCATTTTACGCTAGCACATGATAAAGTGAGCGTATTTGAAAATTTTACGCTGGCATGAATAGACATAAGCGTAATTCGAATTTTATGCTGACATGTATAACGTGGGCGTATTTTACGCTGGCATGAGTAGACATGAGCGTAATTCGAATTTTACGCTGACACGTATAACGTGGGCATATTTCTTTTTACACTGACACATACAACGTGGGCGTATTTTGTTATTTCAGTTTCTACGCTAACACGAATGACGTGGGCGTGAAATCTGAAAGTTCGGGTTGTCTTCTTCTTCTCCGATGAATGTTCCGGCCAAAAGATAGGGTTTTACCCTTCATAGGTGGAGCTACAGCAGGATTAGGTTGTCGGAGTGGTGTCGATGACCGAATGGGAGTTTGTTCATGGTCGGCCGATGAAGAGTCAACGGCGGATTTTTTCCCCTTGTTGCCGGCAGTGGTTTTCTTGGGAGCCATCGAGTTCAAGTGAGGGAGATTTCAAAGAAAGGGGGGCAAAGAGATTCGGGATTACAAAGAGACAAGTAAAGTCCTTATCGAACTCGAAAAGCTCTATTTATAGAGATTTTGAATCGGTTCAAATTCCCTATTTTTACGTCGATTGTTGGAAATCCCTATTTTTACGCCGACTGTTGGATATCCCTACTTTCACGCGAATGACCGCTGGATATCCCAAATTTTACGCTGACTGGTCAAAACCCGAATTTTACGCTTCTGTTCAAAGTATTTCAAATTTTGAAAATATTTGAAAACTTTGAAAGGGGTCTTGTAGGAGCGTAAAAAGTGCTTCATAGACTGAGTCAAAGAGATAGAGCTTTACACTCAAAATCAACTACTTTACGCCAGGGACAAGTCAGCTACTTTACGCCAGGGACAGATCAGCTACTTTACGCCAGGGACAGGTCAGCTACTTTACGCCAGGGACACGCCAACCACTTTACACCAAGGACAGGTTATCAAATCATGCATTTAATGTAAAGTGATAATGGGGATCTGACATAAAGATCTACTGACAGCGTATAACACAGAATTCGAAGGGATTTGTTTTACATAGAAACCAATATTATCGTTTAGTATGTGGACTGAGCTATTTTACGCTCACAGGATGGCTTCTTTTACGCATGAATACTATATGAGCTTTTTACGCTCAAAGTTAACGTGTGCATAAAGTTTATTTGGTCTACTTTTACGCTCAAGGTTGTTTTATCAACCACTTTACGCGAGAAGTCCATTTTAGGGCTATTTTACGCCTAGTCTACTACTTTACGCTTAGAGTATATTTGGGTTGTTTTTACGCCCGATCTACTTTGGAACGTGGTTTGCTTACGTGGCTTTCATGCCACATATCTCGAAGAACGTGTGTACGTGCATCCTATTCTTATTGAGATAATAGGACACGTGTCAACGTATATAGAGGATGACTTCCGTTATGGGTGGCAGTTACCAGCGTAAAGACAGGACTTTGCTGAGTTTTACGCACAAAAAGCCAAGTCTATAAATAGACTTTTTTTTTATATGACACATACACACAGAGAGAGACAGAGGAGAATACATAGAGATCAGAGCCCAGAAACTTTGATTTTCCAGAGCATCTTCTTCAACCTTTCTTCCAGAACAGAGTGAAGCAAAGCAGGAAAGCATTCGACCTCGCCATCAGTGTCCAAGTGCGTCGATACCTTTCTGGTGACTTAGTTCTTCCAGTTGTTCATCTTCTAGCAGTGATCTTCATTATCATCGTATGGTCCAAGGAACAAAGTGATCGCCTTCAGATCAGACTTCCATAGCAATACTTTCCAGATCAATTTGTACTTTTTTGTACTCTTTCAAGTTTTATTTTCAAAAGCCGATTTTCAGGCATTTTGTTAAGTGAAACAATGCCCAAGCCCAAGTCCTGATCCAGAGCAGACAGAGGAATTTTCAGCATAGGGGACCCGCACCCAGAGGACATGGTCAAGTGCTAGCTTTGACCATGGGAGAGGAAGGAATAACACCCGATGAGGTAGTGGCAGGTACTATTCTCGTCAACACCTTTCCAGCTTCAGTATTATTTGATTCTGGTGCCTCGCATTCATTTATGTCTGTACGATTCACGACACGGATAGGATTGGAGCCCGAGTCATTATTAGTAAGGCTCAATATACTTACTGGTAGTGGACTTGTGGGAGTAGATAGAGTGTTTTCCTCGTATCGGATCGTAGTTAGCGGTAGAGAATTCCCCGCTAGATTGATAGAGTTTCCGATGGCCGATTATGATGTGGTCTTAGGGATGGATTGGTTGAGGGACCAGTATGCTAGGATAGACTGCCATATTGGCAGGGTTGTTTTTAGCATTCCAGGCGAGCCAGAGTTTTTCTTCTTTCGAGGCGAAGTTGAACCTTCTCCTCCAGTATTGCGGATGGCGGTAGCAGCCGTGCAGTTACCCCGGATAGTCGAAGAGTTTCCAGATATTTTCCCCGAAGAGCTTCCAGGAATACCGCCAGAGTGAAAAATCGAGTTCACCATCGACTTGATTCCCGAATCAGCCCCAATATCAGAGAGAGTCTACCGGATGGCGCTATCAGAGCTAAAAGTATTGTACAAAATGATTGAAGAACTCAGAACCAAGGGATTCATTTGTGCTAGTGGATCGCCTTGGGGAGCCTCAATGCTTCTTGTGAAAAAGAGGGATGGTACATCCAGATTATGTATAGATTATCATACCTTGAACTCAGTGACAATCAAGAACAGATACCCTCTCCCGAGGATAGATGACTTGTTTGATCAACTCAAGGGGGCAGCAGTATTCTCGAAGATCGACTTGCCATCAGGATACCATCATATCAGAGTCAGAGAGTAGGACATCCCGAAGATAGCTTTTAGATCTAGGTATGGGCATTGAGAGTTCCTTGTGATGCTATTTGGAGCAACCAATGCGCCGGCTGTATTCATGGACCTCATGAATCGTATCTTCATGTCTTATTTGGATCAGTTCGTGATTGTGTTCCTAGACGACATCCTGGTCTACAGCAAGAGTGAAGCGGAGCATGAGCAGCATCTCCGAGTTTTCCTCCAGATTCTCAGAGAGCACCAGTTGTATGCCAAGTTTAGTAAATACAAGTTATGGCTCGATCGCATTTCGTACTTGGGCCATATCATCACCAGAGGAGGAGTAGAAGTGGATCTCTAGAAGATCGTGGCCATTAAAACGTAGCCGGTAGCTAGCACAGTGGCAGAAATTTGCAGTTTTCTTGGTTTGGCCGGCTACTACCGGCGATTTATTTCAGATTTTGCTCGAATTTTAGCGCCATTGATCCAGTTGACCCGCAAGGATGTGCAGTTTGCTTGGACAGCAGAATGTTAGGATTCTTTTGAGAAGTTGAAGCGAGGCTTGATAACAGCTCCTATTCTCACGCTTTCAGATGGAACCGGGAGATTCTCAGTGTATTGTGATGCTTCGGGCAGAGGTTTAGGATGTGTTCTGATGCAGCATAGGAAGGTAATAGCTTATGCGTCATGACAACTTCATGATCATGAGAGAAATTACCCAACCCATGACTTGGAGCTGGCAGCAGTAGTGTTTGCGCTTAAGTTGTGGAGGTACTACTTGTACGGAGATAGGGTGGAGATTTTCACCGACCACAAGAGCCTGAAGTATGTTTTCATCCAGAAGGATCTCAATATGCGTTAGAGAAGGTGGCTAGAGCTACTTGTGGATTATGATGTCAACCTGCAGTATCACCCAGGGAAGGCCAACGTCATTGCAGATGCATTGAGCAGGAGAGCCGGAGTTTATTTCCTAACAGTGCAGCCAGAGCTGTTAGCAGATCTTCAGAAGATGGGAATAGAAGTTGTTCTCCCTTTCAGTGTGGCATTAATGGCCAGTATGCAAGTTTAGTCCACTATAGTCGAGAGGGTCCGGATGGCGTAGTCAGCAGATTCCAAGCTTCAGCGACTCAGAGCAGAGTGTGAGGCAGGACGAAGACTAGAGTTGTACATTCATGAAGACGGTACACTTAGGCATGGAAGGCGTCTTTGTGTACCCAGCGGTGATATCAGACAAGAGATCATGGCAAAGGCTCACAATTTTCAGTATTCCATTCATCCCGGTGGCACGAAGATGTACCGAGATATTCGTCAGCACTTTTGGTAGAATGGCATGAAGAGGGAGATAGCCCAGTTTGTCTCTCGATGTTTGGTTTACCAACAAGTTAAAGCTGAACATCAGAGGCCAGCTGGACTTATTCAGCCCTTGCCAATTCCAGAATGGAAGTGGGAGCATATAACCATGGATTTCGTGACTGGATTACCTAGATCCCTGGCTGGCAGAGATGCTATTTGGGTTATTATAGACAGGATCACGAAGGTGGCTCATTTTCTCTCATTCAGAGTTGGTCAGTCGACGGCTCAGCTAGCAGAGATGTACCTCAGGCAGATCGTCAGACTTCACGGTGTACCAGTCAGTGTTACTTCGGACAGAGATTCTAGATTTACGTCGCACTTTTGGCGTAGTCAGCAGAAGAGTTTGGGGACTCGTCTCCAGTTCAGCTCAGCTTATCATCCGCAGACAGATGGCCACTCGGAACGCACAATCCAGACTCTTGAAGATATGTTGAGATCTTGTACACTCGACTTCGGTGGTTCGTAGGAAGATCACCTGCACCTGGTAGAGTTCTCATACAACAACAGTTTCCAGGCCAGCATCCAGATAGCACCATTCGAGGTACTGTATGGTAGGAAGTGCCGATCTTCGCTAGCATGGGACGATGTTGGAGAGAGGCAGATGCTCGGTCCGTAACTGATTGGACCGTTGAAGTGGTCAGGAAAGTCAGAGATCATCTTCGAGTTGCCCAAGATCGCCAGCATCATTGGGCCGATTCTCATCGGCGCCCTCTTGAGTTTTCTGTCGGCGACCATGTATTCCTGAGGATTTTGCCTAACCGTGGCGTCATTCATTTCGGTGTACGGGAAAAGCTTAGTCCTAGGTATATAGGGCCGTTCGACATTCTGGAGCGAGTAGATGATGTATCCTATCGTCTCGCTCTTCCATTGTCGCTATGTGAGGTACATGACGTATTCTATGTATCCTAACTATGACGGTATATCCCAAACCTGAGCCATATCCTGATCATTCGAAATTGGTTGTTGGTACCAACCTTTCGTATGTGGAGAGGCTCGTGTCTATATTGGACCGGAGAGAGAAGATACTCAAGAACAAGACTATTAGCTTAGTCCGTGTTGCTTGGGGTCATCACTCTTTGGGTGAGTCAACGTGGGAGCGCGAGGATGATATCCGATCGCGATATCCCGACCTGTTTGACTCGTAAGGTATAATATCTTCTTATGCCTTATGTCCTCGATTTTTTTGCTTGCATGAATGATTGCTTGATTTACTGCCTTGTTATAGCTTGTCTATGATTAGTGTAGCTGGTCCTTGCTTCTTTAGCATCTTGATTAAATTTCGAAGACGGAATTCTTTTAAGGTGGGTAGAGTTGTAATGCTTGTGGTTCGTATTACGTATCTTGGTATACGTGTACGTATTCTTGACTCGTATTGCGTATTTCCTTGCATGGTTATTTTGGCATTTTATTTCTTGGTTCGGTTCAACTTGCTGGTTCGGCTTGGCTTGGTTTTATGTGGACCAAACCCCCACCTACCACCACCACCATCATTTATATTTCTACCGAACTCTCTCTCCTTATTAATTCTTCTTCTTCACTTCTTCTTCTCCACCATTACTCTTTCACCTACCAGGGAGTAGGGCTTAGGCAAGTGCAGCTTGCTTCATGGAGGAACTCCATTTTTATTGTTCCATTCTCTTCCTCATGAGATTCTAACACACTTTAATACTTAGTATTTCTAATTTCCATGGCTCATTTCTTGTAGATCTAAGTTTATTTTATTTTCGGATTTCTTTAATTTTGATCTATTTAATTTTGTTATTATCAACTTCTGATGGTTCCATATTGTAGAGAATTTTATTCTGCCCTATTTTGACCTACGGAAGTTCGGATTTGAACTCTAGATGAAGGTTTTATGAATCTTAGAAGCCATGGCTTGCATGGTTATTCTTCTCGGAATAATAGAGAAGAAGAACAGTTCTGCAGCCGCATGAACTTCCGTGGCCGCATGAACTTTCGTAGCCGCATGAACTTTCGTAGCCGCATGAACTTCCGCAGCCGCATGAACTTCCATGGCCGCATGAACTTCCGTAGCCGCATGAACTTTCGCAGCCGCATGAACTTCCGTGGCCGCATGAACTTCCGCAGCCGCATGAACTTCCATAGCTGCATGAACTTCCGTAGCCGCATGAACTTCCGCAGCCGCATGAACTTCCGTGGCCGCATGAACTTTCGTGGCCGCATAAACTTTCGCAGTCGCATGAACTTTCGTGGCCGCATGAACTTCCGCAGCCGCATGAACTTCCGTGGCCGCATGAACTTCCGTGGCCACATGAACTTCCGCAGCCGCATGAACTTCTGTGGCCGCATGAATTTCCGTAGCAGCATGAACTTCACTTGATTCCCAGCCGCATGGCTCTCAGCCGCATGCTCCCTGCCCCCTATGCCGCATGACTCCCCCTGCCGTCCCTGCATCATCTTTTGATTATTTAGTGCTACATGTATATTGGTGCCTTGTTAATTTAAATATGTTTTCTGACACGCTGGTGATCCGTTGTGGTACACTTTTGACAAATGACATGACGTGATAGTGGTCTATCGTGGCGCACTCCTGACAGTGAACATGACATGATATATATCTCTCGAAGCCTGTTGCGATGGCTAGCATGTCATGACAAGTATGAATGACCTGGACACCGTAGGCGATTGTGTTTGTACAAATAAACCAGCACTATCTTGCATCATGTCTAGGATGAGGCTCCCTGTGTACCACGGTCAGGGATACCTATAAAAATTGACTAAGGCTAATAAACTAGAATAATTCAGTAGTCATGAAGAGATTTCCCAGCTACAGGCAATCCCGTTATCTGGGTGAACAAAGTGGACTTGTAGCCTACCGACGAGTATGGCACATTTCCAGCACACAGTCACGTGTTGCACCCTTCACAAACGGACATTCGACCTGGATAACCTGGATGGTCTGCAGGGCTTGTGGCTGTTGGGATAATCTCATTGTATTTGCTAGTAAGTAGGCCTGTGATAACCCTAGTTAGTTAAAGTATCAAGCCGTACTATTTGCTTGGCCGTGATTGATTGAATGAAGTCTAGCCCAGCTTCGACTTGTCCTGATCCTGTGCAAGATTATGACAAGACATGATTATTTATGCTTGCCTTAACAATAATGATCAGGGGACCAGTTCTGTTCAGGCGAAGGGTTACAACCCCGGTCCTTGTTTGGTTTAAGGGTTGTAACCTGGCTCCCGGAGCAGTTCTGTGTCCTCTCTTCGTTTATTGTCTTATTTATCCCCATACCATGCTTGCCATGTTTTATTTTACTTCAATAGCATGATTATTTATACTGGCCTTAACAATAACGATCGGGGGTCCAGTTCTGTTCATACGAAGGGTTACAACCCCGGTCCTTGTTTGGTTTAAGGGTTGTAACCTGGCCCCCGGAGCAATTCTGTGTCCTCTCTTCGTTTATTGACTTATTTCACCCTATGTTCTTTCTTACCAACAAGTAGTTGAGACGGATTTCTATTCAGGTGAAGGGTTACAACCCCGGTCCTTGTTTGGTTTAAGGGTTGTGACTTGGCTACTTGAATGGTTTCCTCGTACTCAATTTTCTGTTGTTATCTTTATTATTATCTGTTTCGTTTATAATCATCTTTAATATTCAATTATGGTATGCTGGTTTTAGTTCCTAAGTGAAGCCTCCTTTGTGGCACTTGCTCTTTCTGCGGTCTGACCCAGCTGGTTTTGTGTGGCCAGATATCGGAGCAGCTCCAGAGGATCCACCTACCTTCCAGCCAGATGGTGACCACCATGCGTAACCCTGGAAACGAGTGGGTTATTTTTGGCTCTCCCACTTTATTGTAAAAATATTCTTTTGAGACGTTTAGCCGACGAGCACGTGTTAGCTCGTATTGTACCTTATTTACTGTCTGCCTACGGGCTGTAACATGATTGACAAATCCTAGGGTTGATCATGTATGATTGAAACTCTTGCTAGTCTTGACATTTTATACGACTAGCTTATGATCATCCGAATATGTAATATATGGGACGCCTTACTATTGTATATTTTGTGCTCTGACATCTTGTGACTATTATTGCTTGCTTGAGATTGAGACAATAGGCTTGTTCATGACCCTAGAGGACTGATGGATTATAGTTAAACCCTCATGTATCTAGACAGCCGTGGCCGTATAGCGAGGTGGGTTGCACATCAAAATACGTAGCTGGCTATGTACGCTCCCGCTCTCCAGTATTCTGGTTCTGGGGCGTGACAGTAATGGTTAGGATTAGTGCTCTTAGACTAGTTTTGACCTCGGTTGACCGTTTTGACCAAAAGTCAACAAAAGTCAACCAAAAGTCAAACTTAGCCTAAAAGTGACTAGAACTTGACCGGACTCAACCAAGGTTGACCTAGAGTTGACCAGGGTTGACCAGTTGACCAAAAGTTAACTGTAAGTCAACCTTTGACCTGTATGACCTAGTTTGGCTCTGTATGACCTAGTTTGACTTAGACTTGCATACCATGACTTAATTAGTTTTTCTTTCATTATTAAACCCAGTTTTGACTTATAGTATCTCATCTTTAGGTCTGTGATTACTCTGAGCATCTGTTCACCTTATCAGCTCAGGACTACAGGCGAGTACATTCACTGATAGTTTTTATTGTCTTGATATCTGCTATATCCGATTCAGTTGTAGTATCTTACTTGATTTTCCGACACGATGGTTCACGGATTAGTATATGTCGGATCCTGGCATGAGATGTTGTTCCTAGATTTCCTGGTATATTGGTACATTGTTCGATCTTGTTTCATGTACTTGTATAGGCATCGATTTGGGAGTGGACTGGCCTCATGCTTTCAAATCATGTGTCACGACGTGTCATGTCCGGATCCATCATACTACTCGGGGATGGAGAATTATTAGGGGCTATGTGATCAATACTACCCTGTCATTATATTCTTGTGCTCGTGCCACTCTCACTTTACGTAGGGTGTAGCGAGATCTTATTCCTTGTGCTTGTTATCCAGGTTGGTTGGTATGACCCTTTCCAGATTTTCTTGTGATTGAGGGCCAAGTGGATAGCCTATCCTGTTTTCCAAGCTGATCACATAACGCTCTAATAATTCATGGCACATTTTATATTTACTTTATTACATCATATATCCTACTCTGTTCTACATTCAGTACTTTTCTTACCATGTTTGATATTCAGTGCTCACATCCTGTTATATATTTCCTGTTGATTTTGTCTTGTATTTTATTATAATTGTCTCTTATAGAATTTGTCAATTCATATGGAATTGCTGTTAGTGTTTGTACTTGCTCATTTTCCTGACAGGATACCGTTGATATATTACAGATGATTCTGAGGCAGACTGTTCGACCTACTATGGGGTCGAGGTAGATGGAGACTTAGTCCAGGACTATGGCCTTATAGTTGAGCCACTAGACTTTACACACCTGGACTAGTATAGCTTAGTTAGGTTTGTTTGGACTGCGATCCAGCTAGTGTTTTCAGACTGTAGTATTCGATATTATATTTTGTGACTCTGTGATGTTGTTTATATCTCTGAGCTGTGTTGGATCCTGAGCTCATTTTCTATTTTCACTTCTATCATATTTCCATTCCGTGCTATCTACCTTAGTTTTATTCTTGTGATTGAGTTATGCCATATTATATTCCTCCGTACAGAGATGGCATGTACCCTTATACTGTTTAGTTATAGTATTTATAGACGACCTATACAGCGTTCTACCGCCGATTCTGTGGCATAGACTGGACGTACCCACGTGTTCGTGCCCCTAATCAAGGTACGGGTCGTGACACATTTTTGTGGTGGCCTACGCAGGTCGATGTCGCAATTAGTGTAATCTCGTAATGGTGCTCGACTTAGAGTACTAATTACGAGCCTGCGACTAGGATATAGGATGTAGGATATGATAAGAGTTACTCAATCACATTTTAGAAAAATTCTGATCTTTTGATCACCATGACAACTCTTCTTGCATTTGAATTCAATTGTCCTTCCTTGATATTCCCTATCATGTGCCATATTGACCTCCTTGTTTCAATCTATCATCAGGATGACGATTACTCGCTCTCAAGCAGCAGGACCTAGTGCTATTTCAGATAGGCCCGATCCGGTAGGACCTCCACCTCCGGCTGCAGGAGCTGCAGTTGAGGGAGCTGCCCCCTCAGTTCCTGTCCTTCATGCGGGAGTAGCAGCGACGGTTCCAAGAGGTCTTCCACCTCCAGCTGCGGGACCGTCTATAGTCATTTCTGAGACTCTTCTACCGCCACCTCCGCTACCGACGGATGCACAGCACATGATGGCCCTTCTACAGCAGATGATACAGACCCAGAGGGCCCAGGAAGAGGCACAGCAGCATCAGACTGACGTATCCCACCGCCAGACAGAGGTGCTATGGCAGAGCATGGAGAACTCCCACCAGCTGGCGATGGCAGCAGTTGAGAGGGTAGCATCAGGTACAGTACAGGATACCCCAGTTCAACAGCAGCAGGGTCAGGGGAGGCCTGGCACATGTCTAGATTTCAGGAAGATGAACCCGAGGGAATTCAAGGGTACCGAGGGTATCCTGTATACAGATGACTGGTTGGAGGATATCTAGCGGAGCCTGGAGTTAGCAGAGGTCCCAAAAGGGCTTTGGGTGACGTCTGCGACGAGTTAGTTTTTCGATATCACCTTGACTTGGTTTCGCACGGATCCTCGTGCATCGGTGAGGGGTTTGACATGGGAGAACTTTAGACGGCTCTTTAAGGAGAAGTTCTACCCCGGTGTGGCTCTGACAGCTCTGGAGGTCTAGTTCGTCTGATTGGTGTAGGGGAACTCGTCGGTGGACGAGTATGCAGCAGAGTTCTTCCGTTTGAGTAGGTTTGCACCAGATCTGATCCAGAATGAGGGGTATAAGGCCCACAAGTTTCGGAGGGGCCTTATTCATACAGTTCGCACTCGTACTTCCGGGCGACGCGATGCGACCTTCGAGCAGATACTGATGGAGGCGCAGATAGCAGAGGAGGACTTTGGCCTCAAGCCGAAGAGGGGCAGCGATGTTCTTGGAGCGAGCTCTAGTACGGGGCCGACGAAGTGCCCTCACTTCAAGCAGAGGCAAATTCAGCAGGCACCAGTACATTCCCACCAGCACCAGGGACAGGGCCAAAGGCAGACTACTACGTACGGCTTCTGCGGGAAGCTCGGGCACAGTCGGAAGGCCTGTAGGCAGAGGTTGGGCGTATGTCTATACTGTGGGGCGCCCAACCACCAGCTGAAGGATTACCACGCTCGTGGAATCCGAGGAGGCCAGGACAGAGTGCAGCAGGCTAGGGGAGGCTAGCAGGGGCGAGCTTTCGCCATGACAGTCGAGGACACACAGGCAGTAGCAGGGCAGATTGCAAGTTCTAATCTTCGATTCTATTCCCGTATTTGCCTCCTTATAACTGTCTTGAAATTCGATTATATATGTTCCTTGTTAATTGATCAATTTTGTTCTGTTATTCTTGTGATATGGTTTTGAATTTTTCCTCTGAGATAAGTCGTATGGGCTAGGTCGCCTCGATTATGGGATTTTAGAGTCTTCTATAGTCATGTTAGCAGGCATAGTGAGGACATATAGTTAGATTATGGACGTATTTCTCGGGTGTGGGAATTTAAGGTTTTCGCGGCCAAGCATGCGACAATGCGAAAATTTTAAATACCATGATTCTAGAGGTATGTACCTTAGTCGAGGACTCTGTGATTATCGTAGCCTTGCTCACTAGCATGACGAAGATTCTGAGTATCATGATTTTGGACAGACGCATATGATTCTCGAACTGTATGATTTTAAATTGAGGATAATTTTGACTTTTGTAATTTTAATCATTTATTTATTGACATTTAAATCATGATATGATTTTGGAGATTTTTTATCATTTAAAACTATTTAAAGCCATGACTTGTGATTTTGATGTGTTGTTAGTGAAACCCTAGAGACTGCTTGACCTAGAGCCTAACCATGTGATTAGGATGTTTTTAATGTCATTTCTGGCCTAAGGGTATTTTGGTCATTTGACCTCTTTGAATTATTTTGATATTTATTGTATTGGTGATTGTTAATTTTGACTTTTGATAGGAGAAATTTTGTGTTGGTTTCGTGTCCGTATCGGACACGTATCAGTTTTTATTTACAAGGTGTTTGATGTGCCTCAAAGAGATTTTTTTATTGGTGATTTTTTTTGAAAAGTATTTAAATGGGATTATTTTCTGCATATGTTTTCTGTGATTGCTTTGTTTTAATTTCGAAGATGAAATATTTTTTAAGGTAGATAGATTTGTTACCCCCAGTTTTCAAGAACAGGAGTATTTTGGTCATTTTTTATTTTAGAATATTTTTGGATTTATTTTATTATTTATGATATTGTTTTGGGGTTATTTGAGTCGGGTTCGAATTTCAACTCAATTCGACTTGTATCGGGGACCCGGGATAGCTTTGACTCTAGTGGGACCCACTCATTAGTTAGACATGGCCCACATGACAATATTTAAGTTAGTATGGTTAGACTAAATATTTATGACTATGTTGGGTTAATTAGAGATTCAAACTAGACTAATTTAGCCTCAAACCAAAACCTAATTTTAAATTAAACCAATAGGAGTCATAGAGGGCATTTTGGATATTTCATAAAAGGGGACACCTATCCATCTTTGGGCCGACCATGAAAGGGGATAGGGATGAGTCATTCTCATTTGTTTTTATCCACAAATATTCTCTCTCTTGTTCTTTCCTAAATTTGAGAGGAACCTCCATTGATTTCATCCCCAAATCAATCTATTCCTCCATCAAATCTTCTTCTTCCCTTCTCTATTCAAGCAAGTGGAGAAGCTAGCCAAGTTTGGGAGGTTTTGGCTTTGGTTCGTGTCCATTTGGAGATTCCTTCGTGTCGGTATCGTATCGGAAGGAGTTCCCTTGGATTTTACCTCCCGGAAGGTAAAATCTACCCTCTATTTCAATCCTACATGCATATAGGATCATTTTGAACCCATAGGATGACCTCCATGGTTGTGTCTCCATTTGTGTCCATTTTGTGTCCATTTGGAGTTATTAGGAGTGGCCTTGTTGTGTTTTGTGTCCATGTGGGAAACCCCCAATATTGGACACACTTGTGTTTAAATAATTTAATACATGTTTTAATATTAGATTTTTATATGTTAGAGATGTGTTATTGCTTGTCTTTACATTTTCTCCATGTATCATAATGTATCATAATATATATACAAGTATTTATATTATTGAGTGTATGTGTGTATATATATATAAAATATATATATATATATATATATATATATATATATATATATATATATATATATATATATATAAGAGATTGATAAGCAATAAGCATAAGCAGCATAAGCAGCAGCAATAAGCAGCAGCATAAGCAGCAGCAATAAGCAGCAGCAGCTTCAGCAATAAGCAGCAGCAGCTTTAGCAAGCAGTTGCAATAATCAGCAACATAAGCAGTTGCAGTAAGCAGCAGCTTTTCAGCAGCAGCTTATTGGCAGCTTTTTGAGCTTTTTAGCCTTTAGTTTTAATCCTTTTAATCCCCTTTTCCTTTAGAAATTAGCCCCCTTCCATTTAGCCATTTCCCTATATTAGTTAGCCCTTGTTAGATAGAGTTTGCTACCAAGTTGTTAGATAATTGTTAGTTAGAATTGTTAGTTAGAAATGTTAGCTATATGTTAGTATAAGTTAGGATATGAGATGTTAGATTTGAGAGTTGTGGAGCTAGTGGGGTGTGTTTAGTGAGTGTACTAGATAAGTTAGTATCCTAATAGAGCTAGTGAGTATGATACTCTAAGATACTAGGAGTGTGGAGGGGTGAGCTAGTATGGTTGGATAGTGTTAGGAGAGTGGTATCTCAAGATACCATAGGGTGTCTCATGATACCTTAAGGTAATATTGAGAGTGACTAATATGGGGATAAGATGGACTGGATGGGCTAGACACCTAGATTTTTGGGTTGGTAATATCTAGATAGGTTAGTGTCTAGCTACCCTAAGAAGCCTAGGTCAGTCTACCAAGGGGAGGAAGGGTTGCCTTTGTATCGGGGCAAGGTATTGGGAATACTTTGTGAAGGGTAATAGGTAAGATTAAGATAATTACCTAGAAGCTAATGTATGAGTCTAAGGTGTTAGGATATGGTTAGAAATTGATTGTCTTGGTTGGTAATGGTTAGGATTAGTGCTCTTAGACTAGTTTTGACTTCGGTTGACCATTTTGACCAAAAGTCAACAAAAGTCAACCGAAAGTCAAACTTAGCCTAAAAGTGACTAAAAATTGACCGGACTTAACCAGGGTTGACCTAGAGTTGACCAGGGTTGACCAGTTGACCAAAAGTCAACTATAAGTCAACCTTTGACCTAGTATGACCTAGTTTGGCCCAGTATGACCTAGTTTGACCTAGTTTGACTTAGACTTGCATATCATGACTTAATTAGTTTTCCTTTCATTATTAAACCATGTTTTGACTTATAGTATCTCATCTTTAGGTCTGTGATTACTCTGAGCATCTGTTCACCTTAACAGCTCAGGACCACAAGCAAGTACATTCACTGATAGTTTTCATTGTCTTGATATCTGCTATATCCGATTCAGTTGTAGTGTCTTACTTGATTTTTCGATACGATGGTTCACGGATTAGTATACGTCGGATCCTGGCATGAGATGTTGTTCCTGAATTTCCTGGTATATTGGTACATTGTTCGATCTTGTTTCCTGTACTTGTATAGACATCGATTTGGGAGAGGGCTGGCCTCCTGCTTTCAAATCACGTATCATGTCCGGATCCATCATGCTACTCGGGGATGGGGAATTATTAGGTGCTATGTGATCAATACCACCCTGTCATTATATTCTTGTGCTCGTGCCACTCTCACTTCACGTAGGGTGCAGCAAGATCTTATTCCTTGTGCTTGTTATCCAGGTTGGTCGGTATGACCCTTTCCAAATTTTCTTGTGATTGAGGGCCAAGTGGATAGCATGTCCTGTTTCCCAAGCCGATCACATAACGCTCTAATAATTCATGGCACATTTTATATTTACTTTATTACATCATATATCCTACTCTATTCTACATTCAGTACTTTTCTCATCATGTTTGATATTCAGTACTCACATCCTGTTATATATTTCCTGTTGATGTTGTCTTGTATTTCATTATAATTGTCTCTTATAGAATTTGTCAATTCATATGGAACTGCTGTTAGTGTTTGTATTTGCTTATTTTTCTGACAGGATACCGTTGATATATTACAGATGATTCTGAGGCAGACTGCTCGACCTACTATGGGGTCGAGGTAGATGGAGACTTAGTCCAGGACTATGGCCTGATAGTTGAGCCACTAGACTTTGCACACCTGGACTAGTGTAGCTTAGTTAGGTTTGCCTAGACTGCGATCCAGCTAGTGTTTTCAGACTGTAGTATTCTATATTATATTTTGTGACTCTGTGATGTTGTTTATATCTCTGAGCTGTGTTGGATCCTGAACTCATTTTCTGTTTTCACTTCTATCATAATTCTATTCCGTGCTATCTACCTTAGTTTTATTCTTGTGATTGAGTTATGCCATATTATATTCCTCCGTACGGAGATGACAGGTACCCTTTGTCATGCCCCAGAACCAGAACACCGGAGAGCGGGGGCAGACATAGCCAGCTACGTATAATGAAATGGGAATCCACTCCACTATACGGTCACGGCTGTCTAGATATATGAGGGTTTATCTACAAGCCATCAGTCTCTTATGGTCAAGAACAAGCCTAGTGTCTCAATCACAAGCAAGCAAATAAGGTTACAAGATGTAAGATCACCAAATATACAATAGTAAGGAGTCCCAAATATTACATATTCAGCTGATCATGAATCTAGTCGTTACAAAATGTGAGGACTAGCAAGAGTTTAGTCATACATGATCAACCCTAGGTTGCCAATCATGTAACAGCCCGTAGGCAGACAGTAAATAAAAATGTACACGAGCTAACACTTGCTCGGTGGCTAAACGCCTCAAAAGAATAATTTTACAATAAAGTGGGGGAGCCAAAATAACCCACTCGTTGCCAGGATTTCGTCTAGTGGTCACCATCTGGCTGGAAGGTCG
Source organism: Iris pallida (assembly GCA_029216955.1). Taxonomy (NCBI): domain Eukaryota; kingdom Viridiplantae; phylum Streptophyta; class Magnoliopsida; order Asparagales; family Iridaceae; genus Iris; species Iris pallida. Next base: position 894,472 of record JANAVB010017599.1, read on the forward strand.
GTTGATCCTCTGGAACTGCTCCGGTATCTGGCCATACAAAACCAGCTGGGTCAGACCCCAGAAAGAGCAAGTACCATAAAGGAGGCTTCACTTAGGAACTAAAACCAGCAAATTAGCACAAGAGTATAATATATGATAAAAAATAGTATTTTAGGAAAAGCATGACAGGTGATATACGATGAGATAACCATGGGACTATTCAGATAGCCAGGTTACAACTCGTAAACCAAACAAGGACCGGGGCTATAACCCTTCGTCTGAACAGAACTTGGTTTCTCCCACCATTTATCGGCAAGATAAAATAGGAAATCAGGTCAAGTAACAATCTTGTACAGGATCAAGACAAGACTAGGCTGAGTAAACTCCATCCAACATTCACGGCCAAGCAATAAGTACGGCTTAATACTTTAACTAACTAGGGTTATCACAGGCCTAGTTACTAGCAAGATGCAGCGAGATTGTTCCACAGCTACAAGCCCTGCAGACCATCCAGGTTATCCAGGTCGAATATTAGTACAATAAGGGTGCAACACATGACAGTGTGCTGGAAATGTGCCCTACTCGTCGGCAGGCTACAGATCCCAAGTAGGGCGCCCAGATAACGGGATTGCCTGTAGCTGGAAATCTCTTCATGACTACTAGATTATTCTAGTTGTTAACCTTAGTCGATTTCAGTGGGTACCCCGGACCGTGGTACTTAGGGATCCCTGTCTTAGACATGATGCAAGACAAGACGGGTTCATTTGTACAAGCACAATCATCCACTGTGTCCAGGTCATTCATACTGGTCATGTCAGGTTAGCCGTCGCAACAACATTTCGAGAAGTATCATGTCAGGTTTTCTTGTCAAGAGTGCGCCACGGCGGGCCACTATCATGAATTATCATGTCGAGTTATCATGTCAAATTTGTCAGGTCAAGTTATCTTGTAGGGAGTGCACCACGGCGGGTCACTATCAAGTCATGTCATTTATCAAGGAGGGAAGAAACTTGTACAATTAAATAATAATATATTTATAATATATATATATTTTCTTGAAGCCAAGGAGAAACTCTACAACTTTCATGTTAGGAGTGGAAAGAAATTCTGACCACAATTCAGGCAAATAAAATATTTAACAATCAAAGTGGACCCCATGCGGCCCAAAAGTGGGAGAACATACATGCGTCCAAAGAGAGTGAGAGACCACCCATGCGGCCAGTCAAAGCTTATGCGGCCAGAAAATAACTGAAGGGGCCATGCGGCCAGCAAGAAATATTCATGCAACCAGAAAAGACAAGAAGAGAGGAACCCGCAATAAATGCAAGCTTCCACTCAAGCAAAAGAAAAAGGGCACGTGGCCACTCGAGTATAGAGGCCATGTGGGACCCAACAATTAATGCAGTAAAAAAAGGTTCACGTGAACCATTTAATTAATGGTTCACGTAGCCAAGCAATGATTACATTAAATTATAATATGTCATCCAAGTACATATGGCCATGCGGCCAAGAATTGGGAGAGGCCATGTGGCTGAAAGGGGGAAAACTCATGCGGCTCGGGATTACTGGACCCCATGCGGCCAAGAGAGGGTGGGATCCCATACGGTCGAAGAACTGGGATGGCATCCATGCGGTCATTAATTAATTACAACTAAAAGGTTTGTCATGCCAATATTTAATTAAGTAAGAGAGGGGCCCGGCATAAATATTTATATAAGGGAGCCTTGCTTCGCATGCAGCCAAGCTTGCAGCATTCATACGGCAAGCAAATAAATTGGGCCATGCGGCCAATAAGCATGCATGCATGCAAATGCATTTAATACACTAATATAATGCATTAACATAATGCATTAATTTATATTAGTATAATGCATTAATGTACTAAATCCATGCAATTATGTATTGCACCAAGACTTAATGTAATGCCTTAACACTTAAAGTATGCATAAATATACTTAATGTATGCTGGCATACGGCTGATGCATGTTTGGCACCAATACATGCGGCTAAAGCTCCTTTGTATACATTTATTTATTGTACCACTACATGCGGCTAAGGCTTGTATGCCATAATATAATGTATTATATTGATTACATATAATACAAGCATCATTCCTTAAATAGCATGCCAATGCTTGCAAGTAACATTTAGCACAAAAATTCATGGCAAGAATTTGGTGTGGCCAAAAGAATTGGCCATGCGGCTGAGCAAGACTCCTGCGGCCAAACAATTGCAAGCCAGCAACAATTTGTTGCCAACTGAGAAGAAGTTCATGAAAAATACCATGGCTTCTCCACACCACCAAACTTCCAACCGGAGTCCAAATTCGGACTTCCATAGGTCAATTTGGGGTAGAATGAAATTCTCTACAACATGAAATCATCAACTAGCAAGAATATACAAGTTTGATAGATCAAAATTTATGAAAACCGAAAATACCATAAAACTAGATATACAAGAATTTAACCACCGAAACGAAAAATGTTAAGTACTAAAGTGGGTTAAAAACACATGAGGAAGATAATGGAACAATAAAAATGGACTTCCTCCATAAAGCAAGATGCACTTGCCTAAGCTCTACTCTCTCTCAGGTTGGTGGAGAAGTAATGGTGGAGAAGAAGAAGTAAATGAAGATAGAAATGTGTGGTGGGATATTTAATGAAGGTGGTGGTAGGTAGGAGTGGTTTGGTTCACTAAAATCAAGCAAAACTGAACCAAGCCAACAAACCGAATCGAACCAAGATAAACCCATCAATGAAATACCAAAATAAATCAAGCAGGAAGACATGCAATGCAGGTCAAAATACGTACACGTATTCCAAATACGTAATACGAGATATGGGCATTACAACTCTATCCACCTTAAAAGAATTCCGTCCTCGAAATTTAATCAAGTGGCTAGAGATGCAAGGACAAGCTATACTAAGCAATCAATCAAATAATCAATCATGCAAGCAAGAAATTGAAGGAATAAGGAAGAGGGAAAATATCCTGCTAGGAACCTCTCTGCCGGTTCTGAATCTGAGCTTGGACCAGGGCATACTATTGGGGTCCCTGTTGTTGGAATACTTGGGTCTGAGTCGGCAATGGCCTCGAAGGCTGGTACTGCTGCTGCACTGGTGCTGGTGCTGGTCCCCTTACCGAGGGACTAGTCTGGGGCGATAACGAACTGGCCCTATTCGGACAGGACCTTATCTTATGGTCTGGAGCCCCACAAACCAAACACAATCCCTGGGCTCTCCGACACTCCGAAACAACGTGTCCTGGCTTCCCACAATGAGTGCAGCCCACTGCGGAAGACTGCTTCTGCTTCTGTTGCTGAGGGGACGTGACCGACGTCACTGAGGCCGCCTGTCTCGGAGTTCCAATTGTCAAAGCCCTGACTGCCGGGGCTGGTGCTGTCGACTGGGTCATCTGGCCGTGAGATCGCTTCTGACCTCCGGTCCTATCCACGATCCTATGGGAGGTATACTCGTGCCTCCTGGCTGCCCTCAATACTGCATCGAAGATCTGATGCTCAAACTGCTCTACTACCAATAAGATCGCGAGATGGAGCCCCTACTGGAATCGCTGGGCTCTATCATACTCGGTTGCCACCAAGGTGGGAGCAAACAGATTGAGTCTGGAAAATTCGGCCGTATACCCATCGACCGTCCGGCCCATCTGCTTCAGATTAGTGAACTTGGTCTGTAGGTCGTACCGAGCTATAGCATCGAAGTACTTGGTCTGGAATCTCTCACGAAATACTGCCCAAGTAATAGGTGCCACTAATCCCACGGCCTGTGCCGCCCACCAGCTTCGGACAAGATCCAGTAACTGCAGGCGTACCACGGCCACCTTCTCGTCTTCCGGAGTCCTGGCTGCCTCTAGAATCACTTCTGTGTCCTGAAGCCAAGCATCTGCGGCAATAGCATCTTCGCTGCCATTGAAGAATGGAGGGTTCAGACGCTTGAAACTGTTCGCTGCACTGTTCCCATGACGACCGCCTCTGTTCAGAGCATCTTCCACTGCCTGGTGCAAGGCATCTCCTCTACGATCCTGGGAAGCTAACAAGGTCCTAATGAGGCCCATCAAAGTGCCATCATCGGGCTCTGCAGGCTGGACGGGATGAACTGGTGGCTCGGGATCCCCGGTAGGCATGACTCGGGAAGCTGCTCCTGAGTGCTGGGCCTGATCTTCTGGTTGCTGCTGGTCCATGGGAGGCGCTCCGTCTTGCTGATCGGCAGGTCCAGGAACAATGCCGCTGAAGAAGACGACATAGGAAACAATAAGGAAGGACCAAGACAGATCAACGATTACAAGCATGCGATCAGGACAAGAATTTCAGGAATCAAGAGGATACGAGCAGAGATCAAGGGCGAGTACTGATTGAGACATCTATTCGGTAAATCCTCACATATCTTGATTTACAAGACCTGCATGGGCCACCACTTAAACCATGTCACGCCCCGAAACCAGAACACCGGAGAGCGGGGGCAGACATAGCCAGCTACGTATAATGAAATAGGAATCCACTCCACTATACGGTCACGGCTGTCTAGATATATGAGGGTTTATCTACAAGCCATCAGTCTCCTATGGTCAAGAACAAGCCTAGTATCTCAATCACAAGCAAGCAAATAAGGTTACAAGATGTAAGATCACCAAATATACAATAGTAAGGAGTCCCAAATATTACATATTCAGCTGATCATGAATCTAGTCGTTACAAAATGTGAGGACTAGCAAGAGTTTAGTCATACATGATCAACCCTAGGTTGCCAATCATGTTACAGCCCGTAGGCAGACAGTAAATAAAAATGTACACGAGCTAACACTTGCTCGGTAGCTAAACGCCTCAAAAGAATAATTTTACAATAAAGTGGGAGAGCCAAAATAACCCACTCGTTGCCAGGATTCCGTCTAGTGGTCACCATCTGGCTGGAAGGTCGGTGGATCCTCTGGAACTGCTCCGGTATCTGGCCATACAAAACCAGCTGGGTCAGACCCCAAAAAGAGCAAGTGCCACAAAGGAGGCTTCACTTAGGAACTAAAACCAGCAAATTAGCACAAGAGTATAATATATGATAAAAGACAGTGTTTAAGGAAAAGCATGACAGGTGATATACGATGAGATAACCATAGGACTATTCAGATAGCCAGGTTATAACTCGTAAACCAAACAAGGACCAGGGTTGTAACCCTTCGTCTGAACAGAACTTGGTTTCTCCCACCATTTATCGGCAAGATAAAATAGGAAATCAGGTCAAGTAACAATCTTGTACAGGATCAAGACAAGACTAGGCTGAGTAAACTCCATCCAACATTCACGGCCATGCAATAAGTACGGCTTAATACTTTAACTGACTAGGGTTATCACAGGCCTAGTTACTAGCAAGATGCAGCGAGATTGTTCCACAGCTACAAGCCCTGCAGACCATCCAGGTTATCCAGGTCGAATATTAGTACAATAAGGGTGCAACACATGACAGTGTGCTGGAAATGTGCCCTACTCGTCGGCAGGCTACAGATCCCAAGTAGGGCGCCCAGATAACGGGATTGCCTGTAGCTGGAAATCTCTTCATGACTACTGGATTATTCTAGTTGTTAACCTTAGTCGATTTCAGTGGGTACCCCGGACCGTGGTACTCAGGGATCCCTGTCCTAGACATGATGCAAGACAAGACGGGTTCATTTGTACAAGCACAATCATCCACTATGTCCAGGTCATTCATACTGGTCATGTCAGGTTAGCCGTCGCAACAACATTTCGAGAAGTATCATGTCAGGTTTTCTTGTCAAGAGTGCGCCACGGCGGGCCACTATCATGAATTATCATGTCGAGTTATCATGTCAAATTTGTCAGGTCAAGTTATCTTGTCGGGAGTGCACCACGGCGGGTCACTATCAAGTCATGTCATTTATCAAAGAGGGAAGAAACTTGCACAATTAAATAATAATATATTTATAATATATATATATATATATATATATTTTAAGCCAAGGAGAAACTCTACAACTTTCATGTTGGGAGTGAAAAAAAATTCTGACCACAATTCAGGCAAATAAAATATTTTAACAATCAAAGTGGACCCCATGCGACCCAAAAGTGGGAGAACATACATGCGACCAAAGAGGGTGGGAGACACCCATGCGGCTAGTCAAAGCTTATACGGCCAGAAAATAACTGAAGGGGCCATGCGGCCAGCAAGAAATATTCATGCAACCAGAAAAGACAAGGAGAGAGGAACCCGCAATATATGCAAGCTTCCACTCAAGCAAAAGAAAAAGGGCACGTGGCCACTCGAGTACAGAGGCCATATGGGACCCAACAATTAATGCAGTAAGAAAAGGTTCACGTGAACCATTTAATTAATGGTTCACGTGGCCAAGCAATGATTACATTAAATTATAATATGCCATCCAAGTACATAAGGCCATGCGGGCAAGAATTGGGAGAGGCCATGTGGCTGAAAGAGGAAAAACTCATGCGGCTCGGGATTACTGGACCCCATGCGGCCAAGAGAGGGTGGGGTCCCATGCGGTCGAAGAACTGGGATGGCATCCATGCGGTCATTAATTAATTACAACTAAAAGGTTTGTCATGCCAATATTTAATTAAGTAATAGAGGGGCCCGGCATAAATATTTATATAAGGGAGCCTTGCTTCGCATGCAGCCAAGCTTGCAGCATTCATGCGGCAAGCAAATAAATTGGGCCATGCGGCCAATAAGCATGCATGCATGCAAATGCATTTAATACACTAATATAATGCATTAACATAATGCATTAATTTATATTAGTATAATGTATTAATGTACTAAATCCATGCAATTATGTATTGCACCAAGACTTAATGTAATGCCTTAACACTTAAAGTATGCATAAATATACTTAATGTATGCTGGCATGCGGCTGATGCATGTTTGGCACCAATACATGCGGCTAAAGCTCCTTTGTATGCATTTATTTATTGTACCACTACATGCGGCTAAGGCTTGTAGGCCATAATATAATAAATTATATTGATTACATATAATGCAAGCATCATTCCTTAAATAGCATGCCAATGCATGCAAGTAACATTTAGCACGAAAATTCATGGCAAGAATTTGGTGTGGCCAAATGAATTGGCCATGCGGCTGAGCAAGACTCCGGCGGCCAAACAATTGCAAGCCAGCAACAATTTGTTGCCAACTGAGAAGAAGTTCATGGAAAATACCATGGCTTCTCCACACCACCAAACTTCCAACCGGAGTCCAAATTCGAACTTCCATAGGTCAATTTGGGGTAGAATAAAATTCTCTACAACATGAAATCATCAACTAGCAAGAATATGCAAGTTTGATAGATCAAAATTTATGAAAATCGAAAATACCATAAAACTAGATCTACAAGAATTTAACCACCGAAACGAAAAATGTTAAGTACTAAAGTGGGTTAGAAACACATGTGGAAGATAATAGAACAATAAAAATGGACTTCCTCCATAAAGCAAGATGCACTTGCCTAAGCTATACTCTCTCTCAGGTTGGTGGAGAAGTAATGGTGGAGAAGAAGAAGTAAATGAAGAGAGAGAAATGTGTGGTGGGATATTTAATGAAGGTGGTGGTAGGTGGGAGTGGTTTGGTTCACTAAAATCAAGCAAAACCGAACCAAGCCAACAAACCGAATCGAACCAAGATAAACCCATCAATGAAATGCCAAAATAAATCAAGCAGGAAGACATACAATACGGGTCAAAATGCGTACACATATTCCTAATACGTAATACGAGATATGGGCATTACAACTCTATCCACCTTAAAAGAATTCCGTCCTCGAAATTTAATCAAGTGGCTAGAGATGCAAGGACAAGCTATACTAAGCAATCAATCAAACAATCAATCATGCAAGCAAGAAATTGAAGGTATAAGGAAGAGGGAAAATATCCTGCTAGGAACCTCTCTGCCGGTTCTGAATCTGAGCTTGGACCAGGGCATACTGTTGGGGTCCCTGCTGCTGGAATACTTGGGTCTGAGGCGGCAATGGCCTCGGAGCCTGGTACTGCTGTTGCACTGGTGCTGGTGCTGGTGCTGGTCCCCTTACCGAGGGACTAGTCTGGGCCGATGACGAACTGGCCCTATTCGGACAGGACCCTATCTTGTGGTCTGGAGCCCCACAAGCCAAACACAATCCCTGTGCTCTGCAACACTCCGAAACAACGTGTCCTGGCTTCCCACAATGAGTGCAGCCCACTGCAGAAGACTGCTTCTGCTTCTGTTGCTGAGGGGACGTGACCGACGTCACTGAGGCCGCCTGTCTCGGAGTTCCAATTGTCAAAGCCCTGACTGTCGGGGCTGGTGCTGTCGACTGGGTCATCTGGCCGTGAGATCGCTTCCGACCTCCGGTCCTATCTACGATCCTGTGGGAGGTATACTCGTGCCTCCTGGCCGCCCTCAATACTACATCGAAGGTCTGATGCTCAAACTGCTCCACTGCCAATAAGATTGCGAGATGGAGCCCCTGTTGGAATCGCTGGGCTCTATCATACTCGGTTGCCACCAAGGTGGGAGCAAACAGATTGAGTCAGGAAAATTCGATCGCATACCCATCGACCGTCCGGCCCATCTGCTTCAGATTGGTGAACTTGGTCTGTAGGCCGTACCGAGCTACAGCATCGAAGTACTTGGTCTGGAATCTCTCACAAAATACTGCCCAAGCAATAGGTGCCACTAATCCCACGGCCTGTGCCGCCCACCAGCTTCGGGCAAGATCCAATAACTGCAGGCGCACCACGGCCACCTTCTCATCTTCCGGAGTCCTGGCTGCCTCTAGAATCACTTCTGTGTCCTGAAGCCAAGCATCTGCGGCAATAGCATCTTCGCTGCCATCGAAGAATGGAGGGTTCAGACGCTTGAAACTGTTCGCTGCACTTTTTCCATGACGACCGCCTCTGTTCAGAGCATCTTCCACTGTCTGGTGCAAGACATCTCCTCTACGATCCTGGAAAGCTAACAAGGTCCTGATGAGGCCCATCAAAGTGCCATCATCGGGCTCTGCAGGCTGGACGGGCTGAACTGGTGGCTCGGGATCCCCGATAGGCATGACTCAGGAGGCTGCTCCTGAGTGTTGGGCCTGATCTTCTGGTTGCTGCTGGTCCACGGGAGGTGCTCCGTCTTGCTGATCGGCAGGTCCAGGAACAATACCGCTGAAGAAGACGACATAGGGAACAATAAGGAAGGACCAAGACAGATCAACGATTACAAGCATGTGATCAGGACAAGAATTTCAGGAATCAAGAGGATACGAGCAGAGATCAAGGGCGAGTACTGATTGAGACATCTATTCGGTAAACCCTCACATATCTTGATTTACAAAACCTGCATGGGCCACCACTTAAACCATGTCACGCCCCGGAACCAGAACACCGGAGAGCGGGGGCAGACATAGCCAGCTACGTATAATAAAATAGGAATCCACTCCACTATACGGTCACGGCTGTCTAGATATATGAGGATTTATCTACAAGCCATCAATCTCTTATGGTCAAGAACAAGCCTAGTGTCTCAATCACAAGCAAGCAAATAAGGTTACAAGATGTAAGATCACCAAATATACAATAGTAAGGAGTCCCAAATATTACATATTCAGCTGATCATGAATCTAGTCGTTACAAAATGTGAGGACTAGCAAGAGTTTAGTCATACATGATCAACCCTAGGTTGCCAATCATGTTACAGCCCATAGGCAGACAGTAAATAAAAATGTACACGAGCTAACACTTGCTCGGTGGCTAAACGCCTCAAAAAAATAATTTTACAATAAAGTGGGAGAGCTAAAATAACCCACTCGTTGCCAAGATTCCGTCTAGTGGTCACCATCTGGCTGGAAGGTCGGTGGATCCTCTGGAACTGCTCCGGTATCTGGCCATACAAAACCAGCTGGGTCAGACCCCAGAAAGAGCAAGTGCCACAAAGGAGGCTTCACTTAGGAACTAAAACCAGCAAATTAGCACAAGAGTATAATATATGATAAAAGACAGTATTTAAGGAAAAGCATGACAGGTGATATACGATGAGATAACCATGGGACTATTCAGATAGCCAGGTTACAACTCGTAAACCAAACAAGGACCAGGGTTGTAACCCTTCGTCTGAACAGAACTTGGTTTCTCCCACCATTTATCGGCAAGATAAAATAGGAAATCAGGTCAAGTAACAATCTTGTACAGGATCAAGACAAGACTAGGCTGAGTAAACTACATCCACCATTCACGGCCAAGCAATAACTATGGCTTAATACTTTAACTAACTAGGGTTATCACAGGCCTAGTTACTAGCAAGATGCAGCGAGATTGTTCCACAGCTACAAGCCCTGCAGACCATCCAGGTTATCCAGGTCGAATATTAGTACAATAAGGGTGCAACACATGACAGTGTGCTGGAAATGTGCCCTACTTGTCGGCAGGCTACAGATCCCAAGTGGGGCGCCCAGATAACGGGATTGCCTGTAGCTTGGAAATCTCTTCATGACTAGTGGTTTATTCTAGTTGTTAACCTTAGTCGATTTCAGTGGGTATCCCGGACCGTGGTACTCAGGGATCCATGTTCTAGACATGATGCAAGACAAGACGGATTCATTTGTACAAGCACAATCATCCACGGTGTCCAGGTCATTCATACTGGTCATGTCAGGTTAGCCGTCACAACAGCATTTTGAGAAGTATCATGTCAGGGTTTTTTGTCAAGAGTGTGCCACGGCGGGCCACTATCATGAATTATCATGTCAAGTTATCATGTCAAATTTGTCAGGTCAAGTTATCTTGTCAGGAGTGCACCACGGCGGGTCACTATCAAGTCATGTCAATTATCAAAGAGGGAAGAAACTTGCACAATTAAATAATAATATATTTATAATATATATATATATATATTCTTGAAGCCAAGGAGAAACTCTACAACTTTCATGTTGGGAGTGGAAAAAAATTCTGACCACAATTCAGGCAAATAAAATATTTTAACAATCAAAGTGGACCCCATGCGACCCAAAAGTGGGAGAACATACATGCGGCCAAAGAGAGTGGGAGACCACCCATGCGGCCAGTCAAAGCTTATGCGGCCAGAAAATAATTGAAGGGGCCATGAGGCCAGCAAGAAATATTCATGCAACCAGAAAAGACAAGGAGAGAGGAACCCACAATAAATGCAAGCTTCCACTCAAGCAAAAGAAAAAGGGCACGTGGCCACTCGAGTACAGAGGCCATGTGGGACCCAACAATTAATACAGTAAGAAAAGGTTCACGTGAACCATTTAATTAATGGTTCACGTGGCCAAGCAATGATTACATTAAATTATAATATGCCATCCAAGTACATAAGGCCATGCGGCCAAGAATTGGGAGAGGCCGTGTGGCTGAAAGGGGGAAAACTCATGCGGCTCGGGATTACTGGATCCCATGCGGCCAAGAGAGGGTGGGGTCCCATGCGGTCGAAGAACTGGGATGGCATCCATGCGGTCATTAATTAATTACAACTAAAAGGTTTGTCATGCCAATATTTAATTAAGTAAGGGAGGGGCCCGACATAAATATTTATATAAGGGAGCCTTGCTTCGCATGCAGCCAAGCATGCAGCATTCATGCGGCAAGCAAATAAATTGGGCCATGCGGCCAATAAGCATGCATGCATGCAAATGCATTTAATACACTAATATAATGCATTAACATAATGCATTAATTTATATTAGTATAATGCATTAATGTACTAAATCCATGCAATTACGTATTGCACCAAGACTTAATGTAATGCCTTAACACTTAAAGTATGCATAAATATACTTAATGTATGCTGGCATGCGACTGATGCATGTTTGGCACCAATACATGCGGCTAAAGCTCCTTTGTATGCATTTATTTATTGTACCACTACATGCGGCTAAGGCTTGTATGCCATAATATAATGCATTATATTGATTACATATAATGCAAGCATCATTCCTTAAATAGCATGCCAATGCATGCAAGTAACATTTAGCACAAAAATTTATGGCAAGAATTTGGTGTGGCCAAAAGAATTGGCCATGCGGCAGAGCAAGACTCCTGCGGCCAAATAATTGCAAGCCAGCAACAATTTGTTGCCAACTTTGAAGAAGTTAATAGAAAATACCATGGCTTCTCCACACCACCAAACTTCCAACCGGAGTCCAAATTCGGACTTCCATAGGTCAATTTGGGCTAGAATAAAATTCTCTACAACATGAAATCATCAACTAGCAAGAATATGCAAGTTTGATAGATCAAAATTTATGAAAACCGAAAATACCACAAAACTAGATCTACAAGAATTTAACCACCGAAACAAAAAATGTTAAGTACTAAAGTGGGTTAGAAACACATGAGGAAGACAATAGAATAATAAAAATGGACTTCCTCCATGAAGCAAGATGCACTTGCCTAAGCTCTACTCTCTCTCAGGTTGGTGGAGAAGTAATGGTGGAGAAGAAGAAGTAAATGAAGAGAGAGAAATGTGTGGTGGGATATTTAATGAAGGTGGTGGTAGGTGGGAGTGGTTTGGTTCACTAAAATCAAGCAAAACCGAACCAAGCCAACAAACCGAACCGAACCAAGATAAACCCATCAATGAAATGCTAAAATAAATCAAGCCGGAAGACATGCAATGCGGGTCAAAATACGTACACGTATTCCAAATACGTAATACGAGATATGGGCATTACATCCTTATACTGTTTAGTTGTAGTATTTACAGAAGACCTATACAGCGTTCTACCATCGATTCTGCGACGTGGGCTGGACGTACCCACGTGCTCGTGCCCCTAATCAGGGTGTGGGTCGTGACACCTACCCTGGCGGGGTATATCCTACTGCTGGTGCAGGACATGATGTTGCACCACTGGTGGCCTAGCTCCCACTCTCTTCTCCAAGATACCTAAGTAATATCTCCACTGATATCTACTCCATTATACTAGGGTACCCTCTATAGGATATCTATTCTGTAATCTGATAACCATACCCTTCTACCCAGAATCATGTTATCAAAATCCTCGTCACGTCAGTAAGTATGGCTGCAATAAACCATAGGGTCCACAACTAAGGTACATACTTCTAAGATCGTGGTATCTAACATTTTTGCATTGTCGATTGCTTGGCTGCAAAAATCTTAAATTCCCACAACCCGAAAAATACATCCAAAATCAGAACCTATGTCTTCGCAATGCCTGCTAATATGACTGTGGAAGACTCTAGATTCCATAACCGAGACAACTTAGTCCAAAGGTTTATCCTGGTAGAAAATCAATGAACACCAAGAATCAAATTCAACCGCGGACAAGGAAGAATAGATAGAAACAATTGTAATCAAATTTTGAGATAGTTTACCATTAGATTCTCAAGGGTTGTCCCTGGAATCTTCTCAAGAAGTCCTAACTGTGATTGAGTATCCTTAGCCTATAGCCTATATCTTCTAAACCTATAGCAGGCTCGTAGTAACACTCTAAGTCGAACACCACTACGACATCGCACTAATTGCGACTTCTGACCTGGATGGGCCACCACTAAAAATATGTCACGACCCACACCCGGAGTAAGGGCACGAGTGTGTGACAGCGTCCAAGCCTACACCGCAGAAACGGCGTAAAATGCTGTCTAGGTCTACTATCTAACAACAATTATAATATCAAAACCTGTCGAGATGGTCAACTCTAAACGGAGGACAAGAAATGACAATATAATATACCCAATCACAATATTCTAAGAAGGATAAATGATACTGAAAGATAAAGACAACAATATATTAAAATATCATCCAGAAAATTTGACACAAAAATAATACAAGTCCAGAGTCTCAGAGTCAACAATCTCAAATACAAATTCTAATATAATAATATGCCAAGGTGTAATCTGGAGACAAAGTCAAGTACCAAACTAATCTAGCTGAGCTACCACTGATGCCTCATCGGCTGGAACTAACCCCTGCTGGACTAGGGTCTTCCGGTCTATGCCCACTACGTCATGAGGACCATAGTAGGTAGGACACTCGTCCTCGCCATAATCTATAAAATTTTGTCAACTTATCCAGTCAGGATAGAACGAGCAAAAATCTCTAATAACAGTTCTAGTTAGACGATAAAGAATATGTAGCAGTAAATAGAGAGAATATACAAGATAAAGTGATACGTACATGAATCACGGTAAGGCATATCAAGACTGTAAATGAATGTAAGAGCAAGAGAACAGTATATATCATGTATAGAAATTAGGAAAACTACTCTCTATGTGAGTTAGCACTAGTTTCAACATGTGATCAGCTTAGGAACATGATACAAGATCGGCTTAGGAACATGATACAGGAATCAGGAAAACTACTATCTATGCGGTGTATGATTAACACTGTTCAAAGTTCAAGACTTGATACAAGGAGGGTATTGATCACATATCTACGCTAATACCCCCGCCCCCGACCAGTATAGTGGATCCAACCATGGCACGTTATGACACGAGATTCTCTGAGAAGGTAGCTAGCCTTCGCAGGAATCGTGTCTATACAGTACACAAGGAACAAGGACAAGGCTCACATAAGATATACCAAGGAATACAAGGAATAACATCTCATGACGAGATCCAGACAAATACCAATCAGTGTGAACAATGTGTCAAGAGAACAAGGCTATCTGTATTAAATATAAGAAACATAGACGATATCATAAAACAGAAATATTATCAGAGAATGTACTCGCCTGAGATCCGGTGAAAAATGTCAACAGTGAATCGAGGCTCAGAGTGAAGTCACAGACCTAAAGATGAGATATACATAAGTTAAATAGGGTTTAACAGTGTTAGGCATGATTTTCTAGTACATGCTATGCAATCTAGGTCAACTAAGTCATCCTAGTCATACTAAGTCATACTAAGTCAAACTAAGTCATACTAGGTCAAAAAAAGTCAAACAAAGTTAAACTAGGTCAAGGTAAGTCAAACAAAGTCAAACTAGGTCAAAGTAAGTCAAACAAAGTCAAACTAGGTCAAGATAAGTCAAACAAAGTCAAACTAGGTCATACTAAGTCAAAGGTTGACTTACAGCTGACTTTTGGTCAACTGGTCAACTCCTAATCCAATCTAGGTCAAACTGGGTCAATGGTTGACCTACAGTTGACTTTTGGTCAACTGGTCAACTCTGGTCAACTCCTAGTCCATTCTAGGTCGGATGTTGACTATGTTGACTTTCAGTCAAAATAGTCAACCTTAGTCAAACTAGGCCAAGTATCCTATTTCTAACCATTACCTACCAAGATATCTCAATCCTAACTATTATCTACCAAGATATCCCAATCCTAACCATTACCTACCACGATATCCCAATTCTAACCATTACCTACCAAGATATCTCATACATTAGATACTAGGTAATACCCTTACCTTAGTAGTATTCTACCTTAGGCTAGGTAACAATATCTAAGTCTCCAATACCAATACCTTAACACCCAATATCAACCTTAGATATCGAGT
Source organism: Iris pallida (assembly GCA_029216955.1). Classification (NCBI taxonomy): domain Eukaryota; kingdom Viridiplantae; phylum Streptophyta; class Magnoliopsida; order Asparagales; family Iridaceae; genus Iris; species Iris pallida. The sequence goes on from JANAVB010017599.1 coordinate 909,932, forward strand.
ATTTATCTATATACCCCAAGCTACTAGATAACCAATACCTTGCATCTATACCTTACACTACCAAAATTTGTCGAATCAACGACGCCGGAAAATGTCGCTAAAATAGGCAGATACGTCGCTAAATCGAATTGGCGACGTAATTAGAGACGTTTTGACATAGTCGTGATTTACCTAGTCGCTAAACACAAAAATGTCGCAATATGTCGCTATTGCGACGATAATTAGCGACATAGACGCGTCGCTGATATAGCGACTACTAGCAATGTACAGCGACTGCCTTTACCGACGTCACCTAGCGACGTTGTTGCGACGCTCATTACAACCATGCTGACCTGGTATATCAAGACATTAGCGACGTTCTGCAATGTCGGTACGTCGCTATATTACCGAAACATAGCGACGTATTGGCGACTTCTATAGCTAAATGGCGGTTTTGCCAGTCAGCACGGTAGCGACGTTTAGCAACTATCAGCAACGTGTTGACACGTATTTAGCGACGTTCTGATACTTATTTAGTGACGTTTCTTTTCATCGCTAAACTGGAAAAAAAATAAAAAAATGCAGCATTTGCAGCAGCACCTATAGCAGCATTTGCAGCAGCATTTACTAGCTAATGCAAGCCCTGGAGCAACCCTCCGTAGAATTCTCTGGGTTCGTCGACCCCTTCGATGGAACACTCAACACCGGTAGAAGATAGTAATAGCAAAACACAGATATATGAAAAAAATTCTTTACCAGTGTCAAACAATATGAAACACAATCACGAACACAAAGTATCCAAAAATATAATACAATAACAATGTATGTAGAAACACATAAAAGACCAAACAATGAGCCATCACACAACAATATGTCGACTACGGCTGATCAGGAGGAGCATCACCACTCCTGGAAAGAAGGTAAGCATACTGCTCCGGTGTAAGAACCACCGACGACGATGAAGGAGGAGGTAGTGTAACCGCTGTAGAAGGAGGCAGTGTAACCGCTAGAGAAGGAGGCAGTGCAACCGCTGGAGATGGGTGCGTTCGCGTCTTCTCTAGGGCTAGCAGTCTGGCGCTACATTGCTCCATGCAAGCTGCTATCCTAGTAACGGTGCCGTGGATGGACTCATGCGTCCCCTATACGTCCCTCACGGTGCGCTCGAGCTCGTCAAAGCGTGCGGTGACCGACGCAACGTCCCCTTGCGCCTAAGACCCTGGCTGATCAGAAATCCTCTTCAGCATATCATCGTGCAGCTCAGTAATCTGGCGAGCAATGGTATCCTCGACTCGGGCCGACTCGGCCTGTGAGGGCTGTGAATGCGCAATGATAGAGGGAGCCCTGGATGCTTGCATCGCAACAAATGCGTCGTATGACCCCGTACCGTAGTACATACTCCTATGAAGACCACCAACGGCGGTCTTCCAGAGATCATCCTCCGAATGAGGCGGAGAGGGCTGCGATGTACCAACCCCTCCCTCTGTAGGTGCACTAGCACTCGCACGCTCACGTAGCCTAATAAACTCGTCCTAGAAAATTGTGCATCTCTATAAATTAGTACTTACCTAAATTAGCCTAATAAATGTCTAAAGTATTTAATTATTATAACTATATGGTTATCTGTATATTCTTCAAGTTATGTTAAAATTAACGAAATCTAAATTAGTACTTACATAGCTCTGGGTAGCCCGTTCGTCGATGAGCTTCCCGTCCTTCCTATGGGTGGCCAGGAAGACGGTCACCATGTTTGCATCCTCACCCCTCTGTACCTGTATGTTTGTTATATTTTATTCTTTATTAAAATAGAAAATTTTCTTTTCCACTATCAATAAAATCTTATATATTGTAATAAATTATATACCAGACGACGGAAATGCTCCATCATAGGAATCGATCCACCACACCACTTTCCAGCCCTCGTCCAAGCCGCCTTCACCTTTTTCGACCGCTCTTTGTACCGGGGCTCCTCAAATCGAGCCCTCATCGCGGTCCACTGGTCAGGCGTGATCCAACCAGCAATCGGCTTTCCGGAGCGCTGACGAGCTTTCTGATCGTCAATTGCATCACGGATCAGCTTGGCGACGACAGCAGAAAACTGCCTCTCAATCTTCTTGGCCCGGTATGGTGGATAAAAATAGGTCCTCTACAAGAACTACAAATTAAAATAATAAGTTCTAAAAAATGCTTAAAATTATATTAATCCTACTAAATTAACTATCTTTAATTATCTTGAAGTGGGCAAACCAGAATGCCTTCCTCTCTTCCGAGGCATCCGAGTAGTTGATCCACGGACCCCCATAGTTGGACCTCAGAAAGGAGCCCAAGGCTCTCTGTACCGACGAGGGACGATATATGTATACAACGATAATATATATATATATATATATATATATATATATATATATATATATATATATATATATATATATATATATATATATATATATATATATATATATATATATATATATATATTTTTATATATATATACAACGATAATATATATATATATATATATATATATATATATATATATATATATATATATATATATATATTATGCAGACAAATATATATATATATATATATATATATATATTTATATATATATATATATATATATATATATATTTATTCATTTCTTACTTCGTAGGACCGTCGGCCCAAATCTCCATCCTCGTCGCGTCCTGAAGCGCGCATGGAGGGTCGCTCTGGTATGGATCCGCACGGGTGGGAGTAGGGTCTACCTCCTCCACCTGCTCCCCACCCTCCATGCTGCCATCAGCGGTAGAAAGGCTAGGGGAAGGAGTATCAGCAAGCCTGGAACTGCTCGTTCCAGGTGTACTTCCACCCAGACCTGCGACCGTATGGTACAATGGAGTGCTCGGGTCAGTCGATGGTCCGGAGCCATCCTCTGGTAACGGAGCTCTCTGCCCACCTAAGGACACGGCTCATCCTGACCTATCTCTGCGTCGTCCTGCTATGCCTCTGCGTCGTCCTGCCATGCTGATAACAACATATGATTAAAATATAAATAAATACAATGACAGTTTAAAAATATCTGCATACACTGGTGTCACGATCCGCACCCGCTTTTCGTATACGAGACGTGTCCAAGCCAGCCTACGCCGCAGAGTCGGCGGTAGAACGCTGTCTGTCACGGCCAAGATACTCAAAATCACAAAATATAACTTTTATTGCTCATTCACAGTATTAAATCAAATCTATAAATTATTACAAGATTTTCATTTAAAAAAAGTACAAAGTTCTTATAAGTAATGAAAATGATATCACATCTATCTAATTTCTAGGTTTTTGTCTGCAAGTACACCCGTATCTCCTAATGCTAAGTGAAGCCACCCGGCATGACTTTTCGTGAGAACACCGTGTGATTGTCGGGCCAAGTGGATAACCTGATTCTGATTCCCTAGCCGATCACATAGCGCTCTAATAATTCAAGTCACATTTTACATTTATTTATCATATCTTATATCCTGCTCAATTCTACTTTCTGGACTTTCTCACCATGCTATGATATTCACTTACTCACATGCTCTACATGCCTTTATGCTGTACCTTGATTGGAGACTAAGTTCTGTTCGGAAGAAGGGTTACAACCCCGGTCCTTGTTTGGTTTAGGAGTTGTAACTCGGCTTTCGTATGGTTCCCACGTCATCTAATATCTTTGTCTTGTATTTCATTATACTGTCGCTTATAGAATTTGTCAATTCATATGGAACTGCTGTTAGTATTTGTACTTGCTTATTTTCCTGACAGGATACCGTTGACAATATTATAGATGTTTCTGAGGCAGGCTGCTCGACCTACTATGGGGTCGAGACAGATGGAGACTTAGGTCGGGACTTGGCCTGATAGTTGAGCCATTAGATTTTATACTCCCTGAGTAGTTAGCTTAGTTAGGCTTGCCTGGACAGCGATCCATCTTTGTTTTAGACTGTAGTAGTTTATATTCATATTTTGTGACTCTGTGATGTTGTTTGTTTCTCTCTAGCTGTGTTGGATGTTGAACTCATTTCCGTTTTCACATCTATCATATTTCCATTTCGTGCTATCTATCATAGTTTGTTTTTGTGATTGAGATTGTATTGCTATGTCACCTCCATTCGGAGAGTATATACTGTACAGGTACCTTTATACTGTTTAGTGTAGTTTTTGTAGACGACCTATACAGCGTTCTACTGTCGATTCTACGGCGTAGGCTGGACGTACCCACTTCTCGTGCCCCTAATCAGGGTGCGGGTCGTGACACATTCTTATCGAATCTAGTAACTGAAGGATGTAACAGAATCAAGATGAACCCACATAATGTAATACTAAGACATCATCTACTACTAAAAAATATAGTGATAGGTTGTCGTATCATCATTGCCGAAGGATGGGGGTCGGAGGACAGTCAACTTTATCTACGGCTACATAGTTTCTGCCTCGCCAGTCGAATGGCTGCAGGGACTATGTCCTGATCACCATGTCATACCGTAGATTAATACAAATTCCTTATAGCAAATGTCGTACATAGATTTCTGCCTCGCCACTCGAATGTCATTATAACCTCCTTAGATAGCCTAAATTTAGGACCCCCACCAGCCGAATGTCATTATAACCTACTTCTAGGATACACTTTAGGTACTACGATACTCAGTATCAAAATATAAATATAGATACATATATACTTAGATGGATACGTATGTTTCGTATCTTAGATATCAAAATATATCTAGGATACAACCTTCCTTAGATAGCCTAAATTTAGGACCGGTCATACACATATAACCTTCTTTAGATTATCACAAAACTAGTTCCAACATCTGTGTCGGTTACAACTTATTTATTTTTGATTTATTAACTCATTTATGTATCTATGTTGTGTCCATGTCATTATAACCGCAAATACATAACAAATTCCTTATTATGTATCAAAACGGAATATAATCTCTATACATATTCTAAAAATTAACTAAATGTAAAAAATTAAACTGAAATTTAATTTAACTAAATGTCCGTGTCAATGTGTCATTGTGTGTCCTGTGTCATTGTGTGTCTTGTGTCCTGTGTCAGTGTGTGTTTGTGATAGTGTGTGTCATGTCAGTATGTGTGTGTTGTGTCAGTGTCATGTTAGTGTGTGTGTGTATCGTGGTGTGTTATGTCGGTGTCTATACTACAAGAGTGGGGGTTAGGGTTTACCGAGACCGAAGGGGCTGATCGGGAGGGGGGTCGCCGGAGGGGAGGAGAACCAGAGGCGAAGGCAGAGGCGGAGGGGAGGGAAAGGAGCGCCTGCGGAGGGGGAAGGGGGTCACGGCGAAGGGGGGCTGGAGGCGGCGGAGGAGGGCTGTAGACGGAGGGGGGCTGGAGGTCGGGAAGGGAGAGGGGGTTCGAAAATTTGGGGCTCGATTGAGTGGAGGGAAAAGAAAACCCGATGCCCTATATTAAAAACTTAGCGATGACATATAGAGACGTCGCTAAACGTCGCCATTTGTTTAATATACAGCGACATATTTATGTTGGAGTCACTAAACGTCGCTAGTGTAAAAAAAATATAGTGACGTTTACCGACTATTCCGCGATGTTATCTTTTATGAAATTAAAGCTGGTCGGTAGACGTCGCTAGATGTCGCAAATAGTGTCATAATACGACGTCTTTAAAAGACGTCGCTAATATGCAAAATATTGGCGACGTCTTCCTTCAGAGTCGCTAATTTCGTCGCTGATTTGACTTATTTTGGTAGTGTTAGTTCCTAGGTAACACCTTTACCTTGTAGGTAAATCCAATACCTTGAGGTAAAAGGTAAAATTAAAGATATCCTAAGATACCACTATAGGTATCTCAAGATACCACTATATATATCCTAAAACACTAATCCTAGTATCCAATGATACTTCTAGATATGATACTAACTATCTGTAATATCTCTAGACTCTAACATCCTACTGGAAACTCTAAAACATAAATATATCTAACTCTAACTCATCTAACTACTAACATAAACTAAGATACAAGATACTAACTAGCTAACCATCTAATCTTCTAACCCTAACATATCATATACTAACTAACTCACTCTAACATATAAACTAACTTATCTAACCATCTAACTCAATATCCTACCAATACCTTACCCTTAGACTATAGGTAATCCCTATTACCTTGTCAATACCTTAGACATTACCTTAGCCTACTAATTTACCCTCTAAGATACTCATTCATAACTAAGGGTACCCACTCATCTAAATCCTAAGACACTAACCTAGATACTAATAAGATACTAACCTATATCTTACCCCAAGATACCAACTTACCTTATCCTAAGATATCTAATACTTAAAATTCTAGTATCCCAATCTCCAAGATACCAACTCATCTAGTATCCAAACTCAAGACACTAATATATATCTCTACTAACTAGGACACCTTAAGATATTAACTTATAGGTGTCACGACCCGCACCCGGTGTAAGGGTATAATGCATAACAGCGTCCAGCCTACGTCGCAGAATCGATGATAGAACGCTATACTAGGTCACTATCTAAAAACAACTCACGCAAATATATAATATATTTGTCATAAATCTTGACTCCGATCGGAGGACAAGTATAGATATAATGAAACTCAATCACAGTCTAAGCACGATAAGATAACACAGAAGTCTATAACTAATAAGACTAAACAACAACAACAAAATAAAACTACTAAATAATAATACCTCAAACAATCTCAAATACAAAGTCAATATCTCAACTTATTATAATTTAAGTTCTAAACATGAAATCCAAAACAAGTCTACTAAACTAGTCTCCTGATCACTCCTGAGAGTCGGGCCCAAGGTAGCTAAACCATCTCCGGATCCCAAGCAAGTAGGGCATATATCCTCAGGACAAACATTTGTAATATTTTGTCAACGTATCCAGTCAGGATTGGAACGAGCACAACTCATCTAGAAATCCTAAGTAAATGGCAAAGACTATAAAGTAGTTATAGACAGTTGTATTGATGATGGAAGTTTTAGACAGGTAATGATGTAGAACAATAGTTTAAAGTACAAGAGAAGTAATATAACGAATCAGAAGAAATATGGCAATGAAGACTGTAAATAAAAGCTAGCTGAACTAGAGTAAGGTGATATAAGTCCAAAAAGTACAATGTAAGTCAAGTGTGATCCCAATGTGAGTCTAGTACAACATGAGTCGAGTGTGATCCCAATGTGAGTCTAGTACAACATGAGTCAAGTGTGATTCCAATTAATGTTTCTAGTAGAGTGGTTCTTGTAGGTGATTCGAGTAAGGTGATACTTGTAATGATCCTAGTGATGATTCTAGTGATGATTCTAGATAATACTCCAAGTGTGTTTTAAAATACTGAGATCGACATGTAAACAGCTAGGGGTAAATCCAGCACATCGCACACTGGCCAAGTGTAGGATGGCTATCGTTCGAGAATAGTTCACAGGGAGGTGGTTCGAGTATTTAGGAATATTTATATGTCTACTCAAGTATTTTCCCGCCCGACAAATACAAGTGAATTCATAATCTGACACGTAAATCGAGGACAAGTCCAGCCAGTACATGAAGATGCTAGCAGGTGATTCGAGTGGTGGTTCGAGTAATAGAGGCTAGACGAGTAAAGTATGTGTGTTGCATACATGAATTCAGCATTACCAATCCGTGTTTGTAACAAAGAATCAAATAGAACTAACTAGAACTGAAATATAGTAATCGACAAGTAAATGAAAGAACTATCAGAGAATGTACTCGCCTGATACCCTGAATGACTGATATATACAGATGTCTAACCGGAGTCACAATGTCCTATTTAGAGCAGTACAAGTTATAAAGTATTTAAAAGGTAATAATTGAAGTTTACAATACAATTTACATGATTCTAGGTTAATCTAGGTCAAGTCAACTTTGGTTAACTCTGGTCAACCTTCTAGTCAAACTAGGTCAACTATCTAGGATTTTGGTCCACTCTAGTCTACAATGTCACATGGGTCTATTTGGGTCAAATCTAGGTCAACTTTATAGCCTAACTCAATTCTAAACATAGACTCTCACATCCTATGGATACCACATTTACATCAATATATATACATAATCTAAGCCTATAGTCTTAGACATAAATCCCTCTCATATAACATGTACCTATATACTGCTCATATATACACTCAACTAATCAAAATATAACCAATTCCTAAACTATAACCAATACCCTATCATCAACTATAACCGCATGCCAACCTCACATATATACACTCAAAACCCAATTCCCTCATATAATACCCTATATACAAACTCATATACATACATACATATATATATATATATATATATATATATATATATATATATATATATATATATATATATATATATATATACTAATCAAAATATAACCAATTCCTAAACTATAACCAATACCCTATCATCAACTATAACCGCATGCCAACCTCACATATATACACTCAAAACCCAATTCCCTCATATAATACCCTATATACAAACTCATATACATACATACATATATATACATACATACATATATATATATATATATATATATATATATATATATATATATATATTTATATATTTTTTATATATTTTTTTTTTATATATACAAAAATATTTTTTTTTCTATATACAAATATATATATATATATATATATATATATATATATATATATATATATATATATATATATATATATATATATAATATATATATATATATATATATATATATATATATATATATAAACACTAAACTATACATATATATATATATATATAAATATAAACACTAAACTATACATATATATATAAAAAAAAAATATATATATATATATATATATATATATATATATAAACACTAAACTATACATATATATATATATATATATATATATAAATATAAACACTAAACTAAACCTCACACTCTACTCACATATGGGCACCCTTACTCTCTATGTCATACTAACACATCTATAAACCCTTACCTTACGTCACTCTAATATTCATATATATTTAAGCCCTACTCAAGGCAAACAAATATACTTATACTACTGCAATTGCTACTGCTCATATATGAACCCTCTTCACAAGATACTACTACTCCCTCATACCATCTCTCTTCCAGATTCCAAATAACAGGGGGTAACTCCCTTGCATTTCCTTAACCACACTCACACACAAGGATAATTCACTTTAAAAGATGGACAGAACAAATATTAAACACAAAGACCTATCCAATTGGCTATCAGCCTCACACACACAATACTCACACTCAAGGCAAAATCAACCCTCTTACCAACCTGAGTAGGGAAGCCCCCATCTATCTTAACTAACAGGCCATTTACTACAGCTGCAAAAGCTGCTGCCTAGCAACCAACTTGCTCAGGCAAGTTGCTGCTGTCTGCACTGCTGCAATGTTGCTGCAGTCATGCTCTCCTACAATACATGCTGCTCCTTGCTGCATTTGTTGCTGCTACTGCTCATTTAGCTTGCTGCCAAAGAGGCATTGGCCTAATGGCCTATACTTTCTCCCAAACTCTGCTACCCTTCCTGGCCACATTAGCCTAAACTCTCATATCCTCACCTAAACACACATTCATTCACTCAAACCCATCATTCTATCTATCATGAACTAATATACATCTAATAACTAAATCTGATACTAAGTATCCTAACTCACTAGCATGTCACCTCCTAAATCCCAAACCTGGAAAATCATATCCTAACTCAGATCTACATAGGACTGAACAAATAAGGGAAAATTTAAGGCTAACAAGGGACTGAACATATGTCAAGGATTGAACCAATAATCTATATATACATACATTAAAAAATCCCAAACTCAAGTGTCCAATATTTGTCCCAGTGTGTCGATTCAGGAAGTTAATAGGTATCTACAATTTGTGAAGAATAGGGGGTGCGTGTGTGTCGGGCTCTATAGGACACAATGTGTCCAACACTTAGGTCGTGTGGGCATGTCAAAGTGTCAAGCAAGTGTCTAGGTGTCTACTGAACCAATAGGTTCATGTCCAAGATGTGTCGTGTCTTGTATCCAAGCCTGTATCAGTGGGTGATTTTCCGCGTGTGTACGTGTCAGTGTGACCACTACGGTTTCGATATCTCCTAAAATACTAAACCAAATCATCCCAAACTTTAGGGCCACCCTGTCAGTCGTGGTCTCCACCTACTCACCAAGTTTGGTGTGTCTACATATCATGTCCGATGAAAAATAGCCTCATGGCAGCATGGTACTGTACGACAGCCTCGTGCCATGTCCCTGTGTCTAATTTAGACACGAAAATGGTATCAAAATCAACTGAGTCAACACAATAATTAATATACACATAATAAGCTACAAATCTATGTAATTAGTTTAGAAAATTAACAATAATGAATTCTAAGTGGCATTTCACCAAACACTTTACATAGCACTCCGATACTCCTCCGATACGCACCCTAAATGGATTCGATTTCCTACCAAACTTGGCATAGGGCTAGGGGGACCCTAAATGAATGCATCTATAGAGAAAAAATAAAATATTAATAGGTTTAGAGGCCATTACCTATTAAGAGTTAGAATCTCAATGAAGCCTTCTAGATCTAGATCTCCACCAAGCTCCAATGGTCAAATTTCTCACAATCCTTGCTAGCTAGCCAATAGAGACCTCCTCTACACAATGGGAGTGATTTGCAACTGATTTGGTTTAATTTGGAGGTGATTTGGAGAAAGAGGGCAAATTTGGGGAAGAACACCAAAGTAGGGTTAGGGTTTACTAATGGAAGGAGGCAAGGGAGGCTAACATAATGCTTAAATAGAAGGATGGGGTGTCTCTTGGCCGTCCATGTAGTGGGCTAGGGTTAGGGTTTAGAGAAAATGGCTAAAAGGCCTTCCTAACATGCAAATTAAGGCCCTTTAAGGGAAGGGCCCAAAGTGACTTAAGGTTTTAGCTAACTAATGGGCTTTAAATGGTATGATAGCTAGATTAGAGTCTAACTTAAGTCATCTAACCTCTCTAATAAGTTTCTATGGTCATGGCCAACCTCTCCCAAAGTAGTTCTAGGGTTTCATTATCAAATGACAAAATCACAATGCATCAATTTAATTAATAATAAAATAATCAAAAATTTACCAATAAATCATTAACATGATTTAAATCCTATTATTTAATGATCAATTTATAAAAGTTCAAAATTATCCTTGTTTTAGAAAAGTGGTGGTTACAAGTCTACCCTTCTTAAAATAATTTTGTCCTCAAAATTTAAGATGGTCGTACTCCTTCTAGGTCAAACCCCCAATCAATCAAGGTCAAGAAAACTATCCTATAATATACAAAATATGGTCCTACTGGTCATGATTTCATAGTCTCGAATAGGGTCACTACACTATCTAGCACATCACAAGAATATCCTGACAGGTACTAATGAAATCACACATCAAGGTGGGGAAGAAAAATAGGAAGACAGACCTGCTAACCCGTCACCTGCAGCGTCGGTCTCCTCGACCGTCAGCACAAAAGCCCTGTCCTTCGGAGGTATATCCCTCTGATGGTGCGGGGCGTGGTGTTGCACCACAAGTGGCCTAGCTTCCTCTATCTACTTCATGACACTCAAGCAACATCCATACTGATATTTCAATCCATTATACTAGGGCCCCCTCTATAGGGTATATACTCTGAAATCTGATAGTCATACTCGTCTATCCAGAACCATGTTAACAGAATCCTCATCACGCCAGTAAGTACGGCTGCGATAATCTATAGGGTCTGCAACTAAGGCACATACCTCTAGAATCATGGTATTTAAAATTTTTGTATTGTCGCATGCTTGGCTGCAAAATCTTAAATTCCTATACCCGAGAAATACATCCAAAGTCAGACTCTACGTCTTCGCCAGTCGGCTAACATAGCTATAGAAGACTCAAGATTCCATATCTGAGGCAACCTAGCCCATAAGGTTTATCTTGGTAGAAAATCAAGTCAATAATGAACACCAAGAATCAAATTCAACAACGATCAAGAAACTAGACAGAAACAGATGGAATCGAATTTCGAGATAGTTTATAATGAGGTTCTCAAGGGTCATTCCAGGAATCTTCTCAAGTAGTCCTAACTGTGATTGAGTAACCTCTCACGCTAAAGCTTATTCCTTATCTCTTATCGCAGGCACGCAGCAGTACAATAATTATCGTATTACCACGATTTCGTACTAATGCGAATCTCGACCTGCATGGGCTACCACTAAAAACGTGTCACGACCCGCACCCGGTGTAAGGATACAATGCGTAACAACACCCAGCCTACGTCGCAGAATCGACGATAGAATACTGTACTAGATCACTATCTAAAAACAACTCACACAAATATATAATATATTTATCATAAATCTTGACTCCGAACGGAGAACAAGTATAGATATAATGAAACTCAATCACAGTCTAAGCACGATAAGATAATACAAAAGTCTATAACTAATACGACTAAACAACAATAACAAAATAAAACTACTAAATAATAATATATCAAACAATCTCAAATACAAAAGTCAATATCTCAACTTATTATAATTCAAATTCTAAACATGAAATCCAAAACAAGTCTACTAAACTAGTCCCCCGATCACTCCTGAGAGTCGGGTCCAAGGTAGATAAACCATCTCCGGATCCCAAACAAGTAGGGCATATATCCTCAGGGCAGACATCTGTAATATTTTGTTAACGTATCCAGTCAGAATTGGAACGAGCACAACTCATCTAGAAATCTCAAGTAAATGGAAAGACTATAAAGTAGTTACAAACAGTTATATTGATGAATATGAAAGTTTTAGACAGGTAATGATATAGAACAACAGTTTAAAGTACAAGAGAAGTAATATAACGAATCAGAAGAAATATGGCAATGAAGACTGTAAATAAAAGCTAGCTGAACTAAAGTAAGGTGATATAAGTCCAGACAGTACAATGTAAGTCAAGTGTGATCCCAATATGAGTCTAGTACAACATGAGTCGAGTGTGATTCCAATCAATATTTCTAGTAGAGTAGTTCTTGTAGGTGATTCGAGTAAGGTGATACTTGTAATGATCCTGGTGATGATTCTAGATAATACTCCAAGTGTATTTTAAAATAATGAGATCGACATGTAAACGGCTAGGGATAAATCCAGTACATCGTACACTGGCCAATTGTGGGATGGCTATCGTTCGAATATAGTTCACAGGGAGGTGGTTCGAGTATTTAGGAATGTTTACATGTCTACTCAAGTATTTTTTCGTCCGACAATTACAAGTGAATTCATAATCCGATACGTAAATCGAGGACAAGTCCATCCAGTATATGAAGATGCTAGTAGGTGATTCAAGTGGTGGTTCGAGTAATAGAGGCTAGACGAGTAAAGTATGTGTGTCGCATACGTGAATTCAGCAATACCAATCCGTGTTTGTAACAGTGAATCAAATAGAACTAACTAGAACTGAAATACAGTAATCGACAAGTAAATAAAAGAACTATCAGAGAATGTACTCGCCTGATACCCTGAATGACTGATGTATACAGATGTCCGAACCGGAGTCACAATATCCTATTTAGAATAGTACAGGTTATAAAGTATTTAAAAGGTAATAATTGAAGTTTACAATACAATCTACATGATTCTAGGTCAATCTAGGTCAAAGTCAACTCTGGTCAACCTTCTAGTCAAACTAGGTCAACTATCTAGGGTTTTGGTCCACTCTAGTCTACAATGTTACATGGGTCTATTTGGGTCAAATCTAGGTCAACTCTATAGCCTAACTTAATTCTAAACATAGACTCTCACATCCTATGGATACCACATTTACATCAATATATATACATAATCTAAGCCTATAGTCTTAGACATAAATCCCTTTCATATAACATGTACCAGCTCATATATACACTCAATTAATCAAAATATAACCAATGCCTAAACTATAATCAATACCCTATCCTCAACTATAACCGCATGCCAACCTCACATATATACACTCAAAACCCAATTCCCTCATATAATACCCTATATACAAACTTATATACATACATATATATAAATATAAACACTCAACTAAACCTCACACTCTACTCACATATGGGCACCCTTCCAAGATACCACTCTTTATGTTACACTAACACAACTATAAACCCTTACCTTACTTCACTCTAATATTCATATATATTTAAGTCCTACTCAAGGCTAAACAAATATACTTATATAGCTTTACTGCTACTTCTACTACAATTGCTACTGCTCATATATGAACCCTCTTCACAAGATACTACTACTCCCTCATACCGTCTCTCTTCCAGATTCCAAATAACAGAGAGTAACTCCCTTGCATTCCCTTAACCACACTCACACACACAAGGATAATTCACTTTAAAAGATGGACAGAACAAATATTAAACACACAAACCTATCCAATTGGCTATCACCCTCACACACATAATACTCACACTCAAGCCAAATCAACCCTCTTACCAACCTGAACAGGGAAGCCCCCATCTATCTTAACTAACAGGCCATTTACTGTTGGCCCAATGATTGTATCATGTTTTTGAATATGGTTAATATGTTAAGTTTAGCATTTCATTATCACTAATCTTCATACTATCGCTATAGCATTTCTAATTATACTTATACCTTTGGTTATATGTGCCTATTGGTTTATATTTTAGTGATATGAGCTTATCTATCTTAAATTTAATCATTATGATATCACTAACATTTATGCTATCACCTTAGCACTTATACTTAAACTCAGCATTGTCCTAATGTGTATTAAACTTATCATTATTGCTACTATGTATATTGCCTTGTTCGTCTAACATGTACATACAGAAAAGCAATAAGCAAGATCAATGTGGACACATACAATAAAAAAATCATGGTGGGCCAAAGACGACGGATCCCACAAGATTTCTCTGAACCACCCGACGACATCTACGGAGCCACGCACTCGAAGGTTCCGCTGCCCGGTCAGCGGACGGGGGTCGAGAGGGCAGCGACCCTCGTCGGGGGTTCGGGGGCGAAGCCCCCGAAAGGTATTCAGTTTTCACAAACTGGATATCTTTGGATAGCTGCGGCCAAGGGAAAAAGCCAGCACCTATCAAAGGAAGAAGCCAAGCCATTCCATCTTCATTTCAAGACTCTGAAGAAGCCTGCACCTGCTACAGTATTCATGAAGTCTGTAATGAGTCTTAGGAATAATTGAAAACACAAGAAATGGATGGCAAAATCGAAAGCTAGGGTAGAAATTAGCCCAGGATCATTTTCGGATGAAAACCGGCATACCGACGGTATACCGGTCCATACCAACGGTATACCGATTTTGTTCACAGAAAGTTTCTGTCTACAAAATCGACATACCGACGGCATACCAGTTCATACCGACGGTATACCGGTTTAGTAATGTTGAAATTCTAACGGTCGAAAATTCGAGCAATTAATAATCCCAACGGCTATATTTCTAGCCGTTGCATTCTAGACCGGTATACCGGCGGTATGCCGGTGCATACCGGCGGTATGCCGGTTCGCAGACTGAAAAGTTGCCTTGAGCTCTTTTCAATGCTTTGGTTATAAATAGCCTTGAACCCCTTCATTCAAGGTTGATGCTTTGAGCCTAAATATTTCTAAACCACCAAAGCCTATCAACAAACAACTCTACAAAGCTTTCATTTGTCATCCACAAATTGTATTAGAGTTATTGAGTTGAAAAGTGAGATCTTCATCTTATTGTATAAGGAGATCAAAACCTATTGTGAAAGGTTGAAGTTGGGGAGTCTTCGTATCCAAACTCTTGGTTGAAGTTGGAGAGTCTTCGTATCCAAACTCTCGTTGAAGTCGGAGAGGCCTTCGGATTAAAGCTCTCGTGTAAGAAGTTGGCAAGTTCTTCGGATCCAAACTCGTGTGTAACTATTTACTCAAATAGTGGATTAAAGCCGGAGAGAGTTCCGGGACTGGAGTGCCTCTTGGGAGGATACCAGGATATATCGTGTGTCGGTATTGTTATTATTTCTTCTCTTGCACTTATATTTTTAAATTGCCATTAGCTTGTGCTAAGTGCTTGATTAGTTAGCTTGACCCTATTCACCCCCCTCTAGGGTTCCCACAATTGGTATCAAAGCAAGGACTCTATTGTTAGGCTTAACATCCTTAGAGTAGATCCTTGTTATTTTTCTATGGCATCGTATTCCTCCTACTCCTCCTCCGATAAAGAGAGTTTTACTTCTAGTAGCATAGACAATCATGTTTCTTCTAAATACAAGAAATGTTCTAAGTGGAAAGCCATGGCTAAATAATCCTTAGAGATTTTTGACAACCTTCATTCTACAAATGAAGAACTTTCTGAAAAGGTTATTCATTTAGAAGAAGCAAATAAGTTTTTGAGAATTAAAAACAATGATCTATTATCTAGACTTGATTCTCAAACCTCATCATGTGTTTCTTTAAAGAGTTTGAATGAGGCTTTAATCTTAAAAATCAAATCTCTTTCCTCATCTATAGAAGATCTTAAAAGTCAAACGCATGTGTTAACTTCTTTGCACGATTCTTCTATTGATTCTTTAAAGAAACAAAATGATGATTTTATTTCTAGAATTGCTTTATTTAAAAAAGAGAATTATGCTTTAAATTCTAAATTCGATTCTCTTACTTGTTTGTATGATGATTTGCTATTAGAACATGATATTCTTAAAACTAAATCTTTTCATGCTCACTCTAGAGATATTCATCATTCTAGTATGTCACATGTTCATAATCATACTCATTCCGATACATGTACACACACTAGTATTAGGTGCTTCTATTGCTCTCGTATTGGACACATGAGCTTTACTTGTCCTATTCGTAGGAGTTTTTTTACCAATGCTAGAGTAAATAGTATGTGGGTCCCTAAAGCTAATAAATGTGGATCCAAGTTTATTTGGATACCAAAGTCTTCATCTAATGTTGTAGGTAAAGTTTCTTGTATCGGGACATAGCACCAAGGAGCGTGTTGGTGGTTGCAAAGCTCAAAGGTCATCTTCCAAGTAATTGTACCAACACAAGCGTGGCCACTAGAGCCACTTTGGTAACATGCTAAGCGATTCTCTTTAAATTGTTTATATTTATAGAATCTAGCATGTTTCACTTGATGTCTTGCTACTCGCTCACATTGATATCCTTTAGTTGTCTTTTATATGTGAGATATAATACTAGCATGCTTAGTTAATTTTCTTATTAATTTTTTTATCTAGCATGACTAGTTACTCGGCTTAAATGATTAGTTCACACTATGTAGTTTATCACTCATTTTCTATTAGTGTGACACATTTATACATGCATGCTCGCTATTCTTAATCTTTATTTATAAAGCGTGCATATAACACTAGTCCATAGGAGCTTGGTTTTGATTTGAGTTAATATGATTTTAACTCTCGGTCTTTAAAGTTTTTGAGATAGTTATTTTTTTGTCGATTTGTTTTTAATAGGTCATATTTACATTAATCGGTATTTATGAAAATTTGTGTTTAGCACAAGCTTCTTATCACTTGACAAGTATACACCCATACTTCCTTTTTAACCTTGTGCTTATATAATATATTTATTATTGATTCTCATATTTTATTTTGATTAAACCTCTTATGAATCAATTATGTCCTTGCCTAATAAAGCATATTTATATGTGTTTTGAATTTGTGATAGTTTTTCAAACATTCATTAAGGATACATGACTATATTCATTAAATTTCTATTTACATGTCGTTCATGTATTTCTTATGTTGATATATATTTTTGTATAAATATCTTTATGTGGGCATATGAGTTAAGCTAAAGTTTTATATTGACTTGAAGAGTATTTAAATATACTTGTTATCTTCAAACTTGTGCTTATCTCATACCTTAGCTATTGATTCCTTTGACCAAATTTGTTCTTCTTGAATCAATTTGCTTCTTCCTTGAAGTCTTCTTTTGATGATAACTTCTGGACTTTTTGGTTGGCATTATGGATACATGTTCTTAATTATTTTTTGATCTTTTTATGTATGCTTATTCGTGATATATATAGTTTCATATATATATATATATATATATAAATGATTCCTAACTTTTGATATTTATTTGTTTTATACCTTTAAGTTAGGATGTTGAGAGAAAATGTTTATTAATGTCTTGCTCATGACTAATTATGGATGTTCTATTAAGGATCACATAGTTTTGTGCTTTACCTTGCATGTTAAATTTATCTCCTTAATTAGTGTATATTTTCTAGTCTGTATCTTTACAATTTACTATGGTGCACTATGAAAGATCTTTGATAAATGTACTTCTTGATATCTTTAGCATTTAGCCTTTTTGATCTTAATGATCTTTCTTTGCTCATTCCTTGGGATTATACTTCTTTTTGAATTATTGTTGTCCAATGGTTTTTTGTAGCACATGAGAATACATATAATTGATACATCATATTTCTTATGACTTTAGCTACTATGGTTTGAGCTTTTATGTTGAGATTTTCCCATTTCTAGAGAATACACGTATTTTATAATGGCTATAGTATTTTGCATTCTCTAGATCGATCTATCATTTCATTTTCTTGGGTTAATCTCAATACTTGGCAAAGAGATTTATTTTATTATGTTTTCATGAATATCTCTTTTGGCCTATACTTGATAAGAGATTAATTCTTTTATTTGTCATCTTATGCTCTTATTCTTGCTTAGTAAAGAGTCTATAAATTATTTTGTTCATTCAAAATGTATTATTTTTTTTGTGAACTCTATGCTTAAGCAAGTATCTTTAGCGTTAGTGACTTAAGACTTAATGAGCACTTTTATCTTGTTAATGACTTATCTCATTAATCTCAATTAGTTATGTAGTTGGGTTATTTATGATATATTGTTAAGCTACATAATCTATGTTCACTTTCACTCTTCTAGCTATTGTTTTTCGTTTCAATCTATATATGATATGCTAGTTTCCAAAAATAAGTTTTGTGAATTGTCTTAATATAATTTGTATCATATTTTAGATACATATGTTTGTTCTCTAAAACTAGTTTTATAAATTCTTGATTAGACCTTATTTCTCTTGGAGGTTTGTGATTCCTTTCTTTAAGTCTCCTTCCTTATTAGTCATTAGAAAGTATCTCTTAAATTTCTCTCACTTTTGAGTCATGATTTTATCGTATTATTATTTACATCTCTTCTTGATTATATTTGCAATCATTTAAATGAGATTGACTCGTTCCCATATTTTCTATTGATTTGTGAGATTTTTTTGGTTTTGTGATTTTCTCTTGATGAGATTCATTGGATTATATTTATTCAATTGATTTCTTTATGAATGATCCTAATGATTGAGTAGTCCTAAACTATCTAATTTTGTAAATATCAAGTTAATTTACTATTCTACTTTGACTACTCATGGATTATCACACAGTATCTTTGCTATTTAAACTTTATTGGTCTTTCATTTAGAAGTAGCAAAGTTTGGATATTACCCGGTTGATGGGTACATGTGTGATAAAATATACCTAGTCCATGCAAAGCATTAAATTGGTTGATTCTTTCTTAATTAGATAATCATGGACATGATGTTTGAGTTTTATTTTTAGTTTATTGTTTAGCTATATTCTATCTATCATCATGATTGTTCTTAATTGACTTTGTTCTTTTTCATGATGATATTTTCTTAAAGGATAACATACATTGATCTATCATATTTAAATATGAGATCCTCCTATATAGATTAATGTATGCCATCTTTTGATTATACGTGCTAAATTGGAATATTCTTTTGATTTCTCATCTTTAGTTGCTATTAATTAGTTACCTCTTCTTGACTAAAGATGACATTATTCGTCTTATGACGATTTTAAAGCCTTATATGCATTGAGCAGGGTGGAGAAATCCTCAGTTGATTTACCCCTAGATCTTCATATTATCTACTTTTATGCTATAAGTGCTTTGGAACTAGACGCATATTTTGAGGGAGAGCAAATTAATTGATTCAATTCATTTATACCATGTAATATGTCGTATACCTAGTTCATCATGAACCCATATTTTCTTCAATTTCATATCCTATTATTGTGGTCATGATAATTATATTTTGTGAAGGATTTATGAGAGTGCATGCAATTGTTTTTTATCATATTATCTCTCTTTTATATGGGTTAAATAGGTCATCTTGCTAATATTAACCTTCGTATCTTATCTTGATGATTATTATGCTTTCATTGATTTGGCTTTCCTTGTATGCTCAATTGATTTGGCTTTTCTTATTGAGGACTTACCTAAAATTCTTGTTTATCTATATTGGTAATACTTTGAGGGGGAGCATTCAAGTCGACTGAATTTCTCCTTCTCAAGTATTTTTCTCATTTACCTTCATGTTTATCAAAAAGAGTATTCATATAGCATGATAAGGTAATTGAGTTCAAATGCATGAACTTGGGTAAGCATATAGATTTTGCAAATAATGAGATTATTCTATATCAATTGCTCTATTTTACATTGATCATTCCTTTATTTTATTCCACTATTTATTTGTGGACAATTTTGACTTTCAAATGGCTTTTTGATCAATGTTTCAAGTTTATATTTCAATTGGTATTAAGTTTATATCTTCCAACTATCTCAATTGGTATTTTTTTAATATCAATTACTTTACAATTATCTAATCCTCATGGCTTTTTGACTGAAATCCTTTATGTCATAATTCTCTTCCAAAACTAGAGTGATATTTCATATAATATTATGTTTTGGAGTTTCTTTCTTGGATTTCAAGTTGGTAAAACTAATTTTTGACTGTTTATCAATTTTATTTGTTTTACCAACTATATTGTGTTTTGACATGCTTCTTTTAAATATTTGATGTTCTACATTGGCAATATAGCTTTATAAACTTGCCATTACACCCTTCTCCCATTGTTTTTTATTAGTATATCTTGATCATGATTGTTTATAAGTTCCTCATGCTCTGATTTTTATGCTTGAGATTGATTTCATTTTATCTCTTAATACGGGGGAGCCTATTTTTGATCATGTCAAAGGGGAAGAAGTAAGTTTAAGTATGTATTTATAAGTAATCTAAGTAGTATGCTTTCAGTGATATTGCTTATGTCTTTTGTATATTAGTGATACATGTATCTATTCTGTCCATACTAAACTTAACCGATTTGCCATAATCAAAAAGGGAGAGATTGTTGGCCCAATGATTGTATCATGTTTTTGAATATGGTTAATATGTTAAGTTTAGCATTTCATTATCACTAATCTTCATACTATCGCTATAGCATTTCTACTTATACTTATACCTTTGGTTATATGTGCCTATTGGTTTATATTTTAGTGATATGAGCTTATCTATCTTAAATTTAATCATTATGATATCACTAACATTTATGCTATCACCTTAGCACTTATACTTCAACTCAGCATTGTCCTAATGTGCATTAACCTTATCATTCTTGCTACTATGTATATTGCCTTGTTCGTCTAACATGTACATGCAGAAAAGCAATAAGCAAGATTAATGTGGACACATGCAATGAAGAAATCATGGTAGGCCAAAGACGACGGATCCCACAAGATTTCTCTGAACCACCCGACGACATCTCCGGAGCCACGCACTTGGGGGTTCCGCTGCCCGGTCAGCGGACGAGGGTCGAGAGGGCAGCACCCCTCGTCGGGGGTTCGTGGGCGAAGCCCCCGAAAGGTATTCATTTTTTACAAACTGGATATCTTTAGACAGCTGCCGCCAAGGGAAAAAGCCAGCACCTATCAAAGGAAGAAGCCAAGCCATGCCATCTTTATTTCAAGACTCTGAAGAAGCCTGCACCTGCTACAGTATTCATGGAGTCTGTAATGAGTCTTAGGAATAATTGTAAACACAAGAAATGGATGACAAAATCGAAAGCTAGGGTAGAAATTAGCCCAGGATCATTTTCGGATGAAAACCAGCATACCGATGGTATACCGGTCCATACCGACGGTATATCGATTTTGTTCACAGAAAGTTTCTGTCTACAAAATCGGCATACCGACGGCATACCGGTTCATACCGACGGTATACCGATTTAGTAACGTTGAAATTCCAACGGTCAAAAATCCGAGCAATTAATGATCCCAACGGCTATATTTCTAGCCGTTGTATTCCAGACCGGTATACCGGCGGTATGCCGATTCGCAGACTGAAAAGTTACCTTGAGCTCTTTTCAATACTTTGGTTATAAATAGCCTTGAACCCTTTCATTCAAGGTTGATGCTTTGAGCCTAAATATTTCTAAACCACCAAAGCCTATCCACAAACAACTCTACAAAGCTTTCATTTGCCATCCACAAATTGTGTTAGAGTTATTGAGTTGAAAAGTGAGATCTTCATCTTATTGTATAAGAAGATCAAAACCTATTGTGAAAGGTTGAAGTTGGGGAGTCTTCGTATCCAAACTCTCGGTTGAAGTTGGAGAGTCTTCGTATCCAAACTCTCGTTGAAGTCGGAGAGGCCTTCGGATTAAAGCTCTCGTGTAAGAAGTTGGCGAGTTCTTCGGATCCAAACTCGTGTGTAACTATTTACTCAAATAGTGGATTAAAGCCGGAGAGAGTTTCGGGACTGGAGTTCCTCTTGGGAGGATACCAGGATATATCGTGTGTCGGTATTGTTATTGTTTCTTCTCTTGTACTTATATTTTTAAATTGCCCATTAGCTTGTGCTAAGTGCTTGATTAGTTAGCTTGACCCTATTCACCCCCTCTTGGGTTCCTACATTTACTACTGCTGCAAAAGCTGCTGCCTAGCAAGCAACTTGTCCAGGCAAGTTGCTGCTGCCTGCACTGCTGCAATGCTGCTGCAGTCATGCTTTCCTATACTGCATGCTGCTCCTTGCTGCATTTGCTGCTGCTACTGCTCATTTAGCTTGCTGCCAAAGAGGTATTGGCCTAATGGCCTATACTTTCTCCTAAACTCTGCTACCCTTCCTGGCCATATTAGCCTAAACTCTTATATCCTCACCTGAACACACATTCATTCACTCAAACCCATCATCCTATCTATCATGAACTAATATACATCTAACAACTAAATCTGATACTAAGTATCCTAACTCACTAGCATGTCACCTCCTAAACCCCAAACCTGGGAAATCACATCCTAACTCAGATCTACATAGGACTGAACAAATAAGACATAATTTAAGGACTAAACATATGTCAAGGACTGAACCAATAATCTATATATTCATATATATATATATATATATATACATACATCAATAAATCCCAAACTCAAGTGTCCAATATTTGTTCCAGTGTGTCGACTCAGGAAGTTAACAGGTATCGACAATCCGTGAAGAACAGGGGGGTGCGTGTGTGTCGGGCTCCATAGGACACAATGTGTCCAACACTTAGGTCGTGTAGGCATGTTAAAGTGTCAAGCAAGTGTCCAGGTGTCTACTGAACCAATAGGTTCGTGTCCAAGCTGTGTCGTGTCTCGTGTCTAAGCCCGTATCAGTGGATGATTTTCTGCGTGTGTGTCATGTCTCGTACCGTATCCCCGTGTCCAATTTGGACACAAAAATGGTGTCAAAATCAACTCAGTCAACACAATAATTAATATACACATAATAAGCTACAAATCTATGTAATTAGTTTAGAAAATTAACAATAATGAATTCTAAGTGGCATTTCACCAAACACTTTACATAGCACTCTGATACTCCTCCGATACGCACCCTAAATTGATTTGATTTCCTACCAAACTTGGCCTAGGGCTAGGGGGACCCTAAATGAATGCATTTATGGAGAGAAAACATAATATTAATAGGTTTAGAGGCCATTACCTATTGAGAGTTGGAATCTCAATGAAGCCTTCTAGATCTAGATCTCCACCAAGCTCCAACGGTCAAATTGCTCCCAATCCTTGCTAGCTAGCCAATAGAGACCTCCTCTACACAATGAGAGTGATTTGCAACTGATCTGGTTTAATTTGGAGGTAATTTGGAGAAAGGGGGCAAATTTGGGGAAGAACACCAAAGTAGGGTTTGCTAAGGAAAAAGGCAAGGGGGCTAACATGATGCTTAAATATGAGGATGGGTGTCTCTTAGCCGGTCATGTAGTGGGCTAGGGTTGGGTTTAGAGAAAATGGCTAAAAGGCCTTCCTAACATGCAAATTAAGGCCCTTTAAGGGAAGGGCCCAAAGTGACTTAAGATTTTAGCTAACTAATGGGCTTTAAATGGTATGATAGCTAGATTAGAGTCTAACTTACGTCATCTAACCTCTCTAACAAGTTTCTATGGTCATGGCCAACTTCTACAAAAAGTAGTTCTGGGATTTCACTAACAAATGACAAAATCACAATGCATCAATTTAATTAATAATAAAATAATCAAAAATTTACCAATAAATCATTAATATGATTTATATCCTATTATTTAATGATCAATTTATAAAAGATCAAAATTACCCTTGTTTTAAAAAAGTGGTGGTTATAGTAGGACACTAACATATACATCTATCTCACGACACACACACACTCAAACACAAAGGGGCTGCTGCTACATACAACACAAACACTCTCTTCTATCACTCACTTCTCACAAGCACATACACACTCTCACATATATATACACACACAATCTCATCTCTTCCCTCTCCTCACACACACACTAATACTAAAGCACAACACAACCAAGCCACTTATAAACACACACACAACTCACAACTCCCCTCAAGCACACTCACACACATGTACTTGTCCCCTCTCCTCAAACACACACACAACACATATATATAAACATCAAACATAAAAAACTCACAACCATACTCTAACATATATATATATATATATATATATATATATATATATATATATATATATATATAATCACCCAAATCAGTCCACATATGTAAATATATACTAAATTGGTATCTCTACTTATAAACATGGCTTGTAGGCCAAATATACAAAGATACATACATAGGTATCTATATGAAAACTAAATGGGACATCCTAACCATGGCTAATCTATTCTCTAACATGTATAAAACTGAAATTAGAAGTCTAAATAGCCTATTGGGCATAAATACAAACACTTGGTGGGCCACCCTCAAAATTTCTCCATGGGTGACACCAAACCTATCACAACTTCCAAATGAGGACTCAAATGAGCCTCTAAATCATTCCTAAGGGTCATCCCTATATGGGGGTGGGTTCCTATGGGTTCAAAACCACTTATGTGCATAGAAATGGAGAGTTTTAGAGAGAGAGAGAGATACCTATTGGGAGTGGATTCCTAATGAACAACCAAAGGACATGAATCTGACACAGACTCATCTAGAAAATGTACTCCCCTCCTTGCTCTTGGCTCCACAATCCTTGTAGGCTCCTTCTCCTTGCAAGAATGATAGGATTTGGTAGAAGAATGAGTGGATTTGAGGGAGAAAACAAATGGATTTGCTCTCAAGTTGGAGAAAAACACCAAATAGAAGATGATGGAGGCTACTATAAAAAATGAATGATGGAGGCCTCCTCCTCTCTTGGCTGCTATGTAAACCTTATTTGGGTCAATGGAAAATGTCCAAGTTGTCCCTAATGGTTCCCCTTTGGTTAATTTAAGTCATGCAAGGAATTGGGGTCAAATTGGTCAAAGTTCTAAACTCTAAATGACTAAACTTGTCATGTGGGATTAGTCTAAATATACTGGCCTAATGAGTCAAGTTTGTGGGCCATGCCTAGCTAATCTTTGGGCTCCAACTAGAGTCTAAGCTACCCGGGCCACTAACACAAGTCAAAACTAGACGAAACTCAAACCCGACTAAAATAATCCCCAAAATACAATATTAATAAATAAATATTTACAAAATATTAGAATATGAAAATGACAAAATTACTCTTATTTTTGAAAATAGGCCGTTACAGTACCGCGGGTATTCGGTGCTCCTTTAATGAGGCTCGCTACCCGCGTTAAACGTGCACCGTCTAAACCTAGCTATGTCCAAAATGGTTTTCATGCCAATGACCTCCGCAATTATGCACTAGTTAAACTTATGTTATGCAATATGACAGGAAAGAACATGGTAAGCCTTATGTTGCATGGCACGCTCTGTCTTGGGTAAGTTCTAGCGTAAATTCTTCTTATTTATGTTTCATCAAACTGCTTGCATGAAACTGACTATGATGGCTAGATAGATCACTAAAACAAGTTGCATATTTTATCTAAATTCTTGAACCAAATAAGAGCATGTAAAATAATTAGCCACTCGCCAGTACATGTTGATTGTACTGATCCTCGCTCTCCACAGGTGCTATAAATCAGGAAGAGCGTGCCGCATGACTGAAGGCAGCGCTCGTGTGTTTTGAAGCTTCGTTCGTGCGTGCGAAGCCTTGACTCAATCACTTTTGAAGACTCTGCAACTGTCCAAACTGAGATGTCTCGACTCTCCCCTATCCCAGGTGTCTGCATACTTTGGTTGTATAAAGGGGTGCGATGTATGGAACGGCTATCTCATCGACGTTCATTTTGTAATGGAGTCAGTTTGTAGCCCGCACGGCACCTTGTATCGAGTCTATAATATGATGTTCATTTTTAATAAAGCTCAAGTTTCTTCTATATAATGTGTTCAATTTACTCTGCCACTCTTTTGTTGTTGTGTTTCGGATAACCTTATGACTATTGTAAACCCCCTAAATTTTCACTATGATTTTAAAATTTTATTTATTTTGATATGGATTTAATTTTGTATCATACGTCGAGTGCGAATGCGTAAAATACGTAAATTTGAAATATTTATTTATTCATATACAAAATATTTTATTATAGTTTATATATATATAAACCGATATTTTGTTATTGGTATCAGCAAGTATTTTCTATCAAAACGGCATACCACGATAAATTACCAAAACCTTTATTTTTACTTTTGAAAGACTATTTTTATTTAGTAGTAATTTAGAAAAACCATGAATTATGTAAATATTTTGTTTGCATACAAGGTACATGAAATTTATTCATATATATATTGTGTTGATTTTCAAAATTAATTTATTATTATTTTATATTATTTATAAAAAGGCATTTTTAAAATAGTTTGATTAAATGTTTGATTATTATGGCAATTTAAATTTGAGTTATCTTTATTTAAAATAGTTCTAAATTAAAGTTGTGGTTTAAATTGGATTTGGATTTGGTTGAATTGACTTTAAATATATTTAATTAAATGATGAATTATCTATTGGGGATTTAAATAAATCCCAATCCCTATCCAACTGGGAATTCCCACCTCCTATAAAAGGAGAGGTACTCTTCCATGATTTCTACCATCATATTGTGCATCGTGTCCGTGTCATCTTCTATTTCTACTACAGTTCTAATTATACAAATACATTCTTCTTCCGTGTCCGACAGCTCCGGACACCGACTCGTCCCGTGTCTCGCAGGACACGTTTACCGACTCTCCATACCGACAAACCCAACACCATCTCCATTGCCACCGTTCTGACTCCACCCCGACCCCTGACTTCACCACTGCCAACGACACCAACATTGCCATCCTGATTCCGACATCCCCACCATCTTTATCAGCATCGTCGTCACCACCAACAGAGTAATCACCACCACAACCACCTTCGTCTTTCCGACATCCATCCTATTCCCTAACCTCAACACTGTACCTGTCCTCGACCACAACCACCAGTCCCTCCGCCACGGCCACCGACCGAAAACCCTATCCCCACCACCCACGGCGACCACCGCCATCAGTCGGAACCACCAAAATCATAGAGCGATAGAAAGGGGAAAAGACCCATACCGATCCGCCGCCGCCCCGGCGCCTGAACCCCGCCACCAGCGCCGTCCCCTTGGCTGGAGTCTCTGACATCCCACTCCGCCGTCGATCCTCGCCGTCGAGCCGCCACCGCAAGCCCGCCTTGAATCCACCCTGGCCTCCTCGTCCGTCACCCAGAGCAGCGTCGTGGCACAGCCCTAGCCGCCTACCTCCGGCGCTGGCCGCGGATCCGCGCCGTCATGCCCGCGTGTACGGGACTCCGTCCATCAGCCGACGAGAGCCCAACTCCTCCGCCTTGACGACCGGAGCTCCGCCCCGTGCGCAGCTGTTCCGTCAGCCCTGACCCACCGCCACCTCCCCGGAGCGCCGTCGCATCCCCGAGACCCCGTACCTCCTCTCTCCTCCTTTCCAGCCCGGCGCCGTCCGTCCACACTCGCCGGAGCGTCGCCCCCTTTGGTAAACCCCTCATCTCTTCCCTCACTCTCTCTCTCAGAGTATGTAACGAATTAGGAATAGAGGCTGAATAGATTTTTTGGGTTAAATATTATTTACTGTTATTATTATTATTTATTATTATTATTACTATCATTATGTTATTATTATTATTATTATTATTATATTTATTATTATTATTTTTAGTTTTATTACTAGAAATATTATTATGGGTATTATTGTTAATATTATACTAGTAGTATTATTATTGTATCAATAATTGCATTAGTTTAGGAATTCTAGAAATATATATTTTTGTAGATTTCAAGGATAGTTCTTTTTACCTAAAAAGTTTTATTTTGAAAAACGTAGAATTTTAGTCCACATGCCATTTTATTACTTTTTGAAGATGTCTCCTAAAATATTTTTTTAACTAATAGGAAAGGTTCTTTTCAAAGTTATCAATGATTTCTAGTATTCCCAATATTTACCTAAATTATTTTTACTAATAAAAATATAGCTTTTAAACTAGAAAAATATATTTTTATAAACTTAGATATTTTTTCCTAAAAACGTATTCTTGAGTTTCATGTATTTGTGTGAAATATTTTTCTAATAAAATTGGTCTTCAAAATAATAAGGGAATAATTTCTAAAACTAGTATAAATATTCAGTTACTCCTAAATTCCTCGATTTTCAATCTTGACCATGACTAAATCCAAATTCCTCGCAACTCCAGACCACTGTCCATCGATCATAGCTATTGGACACCTCGGGACTTGTCAGAACATTGCACAACATCAGGCGACACACCAGGCAAGATACCTTGCCATTATACTGTTTATATTCAGTCTGCATTTTATTATATATCACTGTTCATTAATTCCAGTTATTACAGTTCTTGATTTACTACATGCTCAGTGATTATTAGTTTACTTTGTTACTATCCTTTGGTTGCACATGAACCTAGAGTTAAGGGACTACCTCTGTAGTGTATCGCATATATCTTAACACAGTTGTACCACAAGGATGTGTGAGATGAGTAGCATGTAGAGGTTCTTGCGTGTGGGCTGATCCCCCATGTGCTTGCGTTAGGGCTAACTGCTAATATAGGCATGTTAGGAGACTTAGCAGTTAGTAGAGGTATATGGTCGTGGATGCGACTTAAATAAGAGCATCGGGTGGGGAGAACATTATCTGACGTATGGGCTTCTTTGTACTTCCCTGCTTACCTGTGCGCTCCGCCGGAGACGCAGGCTCCAGGTGCCCTCTGACGTTTTCCAGAGCGTTATGGACGTAGCCCCTTGCACATGATGCCCTCTGACGATCTTCGGACGTTACGGACGTAGGCCC
This sequence comes from Iris pallida, assembly GCA_029216955.1. NCBI lineage: Eukaryota > Viridiplantae > Streptophyta > Magnoliopsida > Asparagales > Iridaceae > Iris > Iris pallida. The sequence goes on from JANAVB010017599.1 coordinate 939,493, forward strand.
CTGGTGCCCTATATGGGGACTATGCCGATCCCATTTACAGCCAGGGCTCATGCGTCGAAGGTTTGTTTCTCAACTGCATGTTCACTTTAGTATGGTTAGATTACCTTATTGTGTCTTGTCACTTTCTTTGACTGTGGCATTTTTTATATTCAGTATTTATATGGCATGTTCTTCCTGTTGTAGAAGCATGGAATTTCACAACCAGAAAGCCCATGCGCCAGGCATTATATGCGCCAGAACTCAGACAGCTAATCGAATAAGCCATAGACATTCGAAGAAGGACTTTTTATTTTATATATAAAAGTCTATTACATGTCTAGAAAAGATGGTACAAAGGAGAATTTCTACAAAGGAAGGATCCTAGATCTACATCCAGCAACCACCATGCGCCTTCCAGATAGGCCCAGCAACCACCATGCGCCTTCCAGATAGGCGCAGCAACCACCATGCGCCTTCCAGATAGGCGCAGCAACCACCATGCGCCTTCCGATAGGCACAGCAGTCACCATGCGCTGTCAGCCAGGCGCAGCAGATGTCATGCGCCTCCAGCCAAGCGCATCCTACCATCTTTTCAGCAGCTCAGTTATGTGCATCCAGCTCAGTTATGTGCATCCCTTCAGCAGCTCAGTTATGTACAACTCTTCCAACCAGGCTCACCTGGCCGAGCAGAGCCCAGTTATGTGTCGCTCTTCCAGCCAGGCTCGCCTGATAAATGCTTCGCCAAGCAAAGCATTTAACCCTCTGGCTGGAACCAAGGAAGAGAAGAGCACCGTAAATGCTGTGGCCAGGGGAGGCTTCGAAAGAGCCTCCAAAGGCGAAGGAAGACCGTGATCGAAACCGCGGCTAAAGGAGCAGCTTTCAACACAACCAGAGTGGGCAACACCCACTTTGAAGGAAGAAAGAGCCTAGCACCACCATTCCGATCTACGGCTCTTCCGGAATAACGGAGACGAGGCCCGAACATCCTTATCTTTGGATGCAACAGGCACCTTCCGCCTGCCTCAGAAGCCCTCGACTTCGCCTTTTAGATGTAACAGTCACCTTCAAGAGCATCGAAGACAACACGACGTCTCATCTTCACCCTTGGGAGCACTTCGTCAACAGAATGCACCCACATATCCAAGTTCATGTCGGAAGTACGTGAGGGAATGAGGAGCAAGCCTTCTCTCCATGCCACTATTTATAGGCCGGGCAAATCAAACCCACACGCCAAGTGGATGACTCTTCGAATTCTGTGTAATGAATTTGCATTAAATGGATGAACCGGACGCCTCGAATTCAGCCAAACGGCTATTTATAGCACTCGATGAGCGAGACAACCGCATCATTAAAGGACATGTCGGATGCGCCAGCCAAACAGTGCATCACACGGACGCGCCCTCCAGCGTCAGGCACATCACACAGATGCGCCCTACAGTACCCGGCACATCACGGAGGATGCGCCCCCCCTCATATCTCCATGCCGAGTGGAACACCAACCAATGTGCCCACTCAGCTGTCCATCGAACATCACAAACATTAAATGCTGAACTGACACCAGAGTTGGCAGCACGCTTCCCAAAGTCTGAACAGTTGACAGCTTTTTCAGAGAACGAAGCGTCGGCAACGTCAGCATCATCATGACTCTATTCCGACGGCTACTGTCACGTGGCCACCCGCATGCGCCTCTACGACCATGCGTCCAAATCCGCATACGCCTCTACAGCCATGCGTCCAAACCAGCATGCGCCTTAAAAGCCGTGCGCCTCAGACCCTTCACTGACCCCTAAAGACAGAAGAAGAGTCTCCAGTTGAAGCTTTACATGTGCCTCAAAAGCCATGCGCCCCAGACTGATCTCTGATCCCGAAAGACAGAAGGAAGGTCACCTGCATGCGCCTCAAAAGCCATGCACCCTAAATGGTTTGTAACTCCTAAAGGTTATGAGCCGCAGCCTCCTCCTACGCCCAGATCCAAGGCGCAGCTCACCAGATCACTGCCCCCCCCCAAATCCGAGATCTTCGAGCCATGGGTCGATGACACGTGTCCTTTGACTCAACTCGTCCAAGATTTCAGCAACAGAAAGATCTTCTCCTCTGCTACGTGCCGGCTCACAACAGCAGTATGAAGAGTTCTCCTCCTCAATCAGGGTGCATCATCTACGCACCCCCATCAGCAACTTCCACGTGGCGTCCCCACACACCGGCGCATCCTACATGCGCGTATGAGCAACCAGCCTGCAAAACTATAAATAGAGGGATCATTCCTTCTCACCTATGGACAACACACAGAATCCACAACGAACATACGAGGAATCACCAGAGAGGCAGATACAGACACTCAACGTCTTTCTCCTCTCAGCAAGCTCCAGCACCCAGAGCAATCCACGCCTTCAGAGAACCGATAACCGTCGTCAGCCGGTCAACGGAGTCAACGCATTACCACTCGCTCCATTGGCACTAAGGACCCAGCTTAAACAAAAGTGTACTCCTAGGACTACGTCTAAGTCCTACATTGTAACACTGTTCTGTTTGTATTAAAGTTTTCAATCAAACAATTTTAATGGCAAACACCTGTATCTTGTTACGTCCCTCTGAGGACCTGGTGATTTCTCCAGGTGTGTGTTCGTGATTTCTTGCAGGTGCTCTAGCTAAGGCCATGTCTTTCTTCCTCCGTGATGATTGCTCTCGGACTCGTCCCTTGCTCTCGCTTGCTCAATTCTTTTCTTGTATATTTTTCCATATTTAATTTAGTTGGTAGTGGATTTGTCTCCGCCCAACAATTGTATACATGACAAATTCAAAGTTGCTTTTATATCATTATTTATCTTTGTGGATGAGATTTAGTACCTTGGTTACTGTATTTTACAGCTTATGTATATATACGAGGGTCCATATACTTCGTATGTATACAGCTGGCATGATTACGTTCCTAGTCCTTCGTATTTTGGGACTGGGGCGTTACATGTTTTTGTGGTGGCCCATGCAGGTCTAGTTTGCCGTTTCGGTTACATGACTGTACCGAACGAGCCTGCAGTATAGGATTAGAGTTTAGAATCTCATTCACCTACTTGACATCCTTCCTTGACTTCAAATTCCGAACTCTCGTTCGACCTCCTTGAATTGCATCTTGCTTGACTTCTGCTACCGTAAATTCTTAGTTTCGTGTTTAGTAAGATGACTACACTAGTATATGCCCATAGGTTAAACACGTGGCTAGATGGATTGCATTGACAATTAGTATGCATTGGGATTTTATTTGAGTTATAATGACATTTATTTTCCTAGAAATATAATTTTAAGGATTAGTTAATTTCAAGTTGGGTAGTAGCGTATTACCGCCTCCAAAGGATAGTTGGAATTTTATTTTGCTATTACATGGTGGTATACACAAGAGAATAGCTAGATCGAGAAAACAAATTTATGATTTTTGGAAATTGTGAAATAGTTTATGATTTGTTGGGATATGAAACCGATTTGGAAAACATCTTTAAATTGTGACACATGATTTACGGTTAAGTTCAAGTTTGGATTGTAAAAGTTTATCTCAAAATTATTAAAGAGTTTTAAATTGTAAGAGAATATGGAGGGTTTATGATTTACGGTATTAAAGAGCTTGAGGTTTTAAATTGAGTCGTACGATTTATAAGTATATAATTATTGAGTTTGAAGAGATGATGGTAAAATTTTGTTTAAAATATTTTGGAAGATATGAAAATCGACTTTGAAGGAAAAATTTAAAATTTTAATTTGTGTCATATGATTTATGATTTATAAAGTTATTTAGATTTCGAGTTTAAAGCCTTGATTATGGATATTTGAATTTTGGAGAGAAAAAAAATATTTAAATTAAATTATCTTTGAAGAGTAGTTGTGACTTATTAGAAGCTAGATATACACATTTGAAGGATATATAATTAAATTCGAGAGTTATTTTGTAGTATGAATTTTGGCGTATTTAAATGTTGAGTTTAAGATTTGGAAAAAAAAAGAAGAAAAAAAGGGGAATTTGCGACATACTAGGATTATTTCGAGATGACTAGAGGTTTAAAATTTTTGATTAAAGTTAACAGTCTAAGATAATTGAAATTTTGGCGAAGTATCTTGGAAATTTTATTGAGAAACTTTCGAGGAACTTGAAATTTTAGATTAGATCATATATTGGTGAAGGACCAAGAAACAAGTAAGGTCACCCTAGTGAGAGAGAAGTATTCCACATTAGATTGTCATGCCACCTATGACTATGATATTGCATATACACAAGTATAGTTAGTCATCGACCAAACCGATAAACATATCTTTGACTTACTCGACCTTCCCTCAAATCTAGATCATTATTTGTGACCATCTAATTGTTTGAAACTTAGAAATGATTAGAGTCGTTCCCTTGACCATACCCTTATCTATGAGACTATTTTCTCTCTAGAAACTGTGCCTCTAACTTATCTTAACTTGATCTAGGAGATTTCCTAATTATCTTTATTTTGTGCTTTAACCTTTTATTTTTGGTGCATTAATCAGTACCTTGTGAAAACCCACTTTCTATTTTGATCATTTGGCGTTCCCTATCGTGACTTTGATATTTGGAGCACAACACTAGACTTCTCCTTCTAACAAATTTTACATACAAGACCTAGACGAGCTCACCTTCATGTAGGTATATCATGTTCCACTAAAACACGTCCCCTTGTACTCTATTTTTATGGTACGACTTTCGGGCCATACAGACTCAACCATAACCCTTACCATCGTACCAATATGGACTCCACCTCGATTCAAATTTTTCAACCTAATATGTGATGGTGATCTATTAAATACTCAACTTGCGTTTATCTTGCCTGCTTAACCCTTGTCAATTTATTTCCTTGTATTATCTTGATTTACTTAGACCCATAACACCTTTTACTCTTCATACAATATTAGCAACACTTACTTTCCTCCCTTCCAATTAAATTGCTTACTTATATTTCACTACGATTCCTCGATAGTTTATGCAACCTTGTTCCTTGTTTGATTCCCTTATGCGAAATAAAATTTGATCATGACAATCTTTGGTTAGTAGAGGTTAGATTGGAGAACCCCACAACATGGATAAATAATGTAGTTGATTAAGATAATTACAAGATTACGAGGTGTAGATGGGACATAAATAAGTGTGCGATAAATCCAAATATATGAAATAGGGATGATATACGGTGTTTTGATGAAACACTCAAGAGTAAATAGACTTCTCGAATTTCAAAAGCTTGTAACCAAATATCGAGGGAAGAGTCTTCTAAAGTGTTGGTGGTTTAAGAACCAAATTTATATATTAAATTTATGGATGCAAATTTTTGACAATGTTGACGTTGCCTTCGATAGCATAGAGTGTTATGATGATATTAGCTTTCAAGGATGACCAATTGTTGAAGAAAGAAACCTTTACATTTTTTAAAGTTCTAAGATGATTATGAATATGAAGTTAAGATGAGTTACATTTCTACCATCAAGAAGATGAGATTGTTGAATTCAAAATTTCGGGAGAGAGACTAATAAGTATTTTAGAAATTTTCAATTATGATGATAGAAGATTGAGTTATGAAGGTATACTGTTAGTTTTCGAGATTTATCATTGAAGACGAATTTTTTTTGATACCTATGGATGCATCGTACATTGACCAATAATACAAATTATACAAAGAAGATTTTTACTTTTACTTGGGCCAAATTGGTTGAAGATTTTGGAAATTTTAACTTGGGAAGATATATAAGTGAGCTTGGTATAATAGAGATTATGGGATTCAAAATTTGAGACATTTTATGACAAGATAGAGGAAGTTGGAGTATATTTATAATCATATTTGTTTTGTTTAATTTTTAAGGGGGCGTAGTACGAAAGTAATTCTTGGGAAGAACGATTTATGATAAGTGAATATTGATGATATCAAAGGATTAAGGAGTTATTGCCTACTTATGAGGTTGTCCCTTTTTAAAGTTAGTGTTAGGGTTGATCGAGCTTAGTCATTGATTGGTTGTCATATACCTGATCGTATCAAATTTTTTTCTTCTAGTCGATCAAATGACATATTGCCATTGAAATGTCGTTCGCCTCCTCGTCGAATATTTGTTTGCATTCCCGTCCCGAGAAGATCTCGTAAATCTATTCGAACAAACTCTTACCATCCTCTTCGCCCTACCTATCCTAATTTTTCCTAAATTTCGAGGACGAAATTCTTTTAAGTTGGATAGGATGTAAACCCCCTAAATTTTCACTATGATTTTAAAATTTTATTTATTTTGATATAGATTTAATTTTGTATCGTACGTCGAGTGCGAATGCGTAAAATACGTAAATTTAAAATATTTATTTATTCATATACAAAATCTTTTATTATAGTTTATATATATATAAACCGATATTTTGTTATTGGTATGAGCAAGTATTTTCTATCAAAACGGCATACCACGATAAATTACCAAAACCTTTATTTTTACTTTTGAAAGACTATTTTTATTTAGTAGTAATTTAGAAAAACCATGAATTATGTAAATATTTTGTTTGCATACAAGGTACATGAAATTTATTCATGTATATATATATTGTTGATTTTCGAAATTAATTTATTATTATTTTATATTATTTATAAAAAGGCATTTTTAAAATAGTTTGATTAAATGTTTGATTATTATGGCAATTTAAATTTGAGTTATCTTTATTTAAAATAGTTCTAAATTAAAGTTGTGGTTTAAATTGGATTTGGATTTGGTTGAATTGACTTTAAATCTATTTAATTAAATGATGAATTATCTATTGGGGATTTAAATAAATCCCAATCCCTATCCAACTGGGAATTCCCACCTCCTATAAAAGGAAAGGTACTCTTCCATGATTTCTACCATCATATTATGCATCGTGCATCGTGTCCGTGTCATCTTCCATTTCCACTACAGTTCTAATTATACAAATACATTCTTCTTCCGTGTCTGACAGCTCCGGACACCGACTCGTCCCGTGTCTCGTAGGACACGTTTATCGACTCCCCATACCGACAAACCCAACACCATCTCCATTGCCACCGTTCCGACTCCACCCCGACCCCTGACTTCACCACTGCCAACGACACCAACATCGTCATCCTGATTCCGACATCCCCACCATCTTCATCAGCATCGTCATCACCACCAACAAAGCAATCACCACTACAACCACCTTCGCCTTTCCGTCATCCATCCTATTCCCCAACCTCAACACTGCACCTGTCCTCGACCACAACCACCAGTCCCTCCGCCACAGCCACCGGCCGGAAACCCTATCCCCACCACCCACGGCGACCACCGCCATCAGTCGGAACCACCAAAATCATAGAGCAATAGAAAGGAGAAGAGACCCATACCGATCTGCCGCCGCCCCGACGCCTGAACCCCGCCACCAGCGCCGTCCCCTTGGCTGGAGTCTCCGACATCCCACTCCGCCGTCGATCCTCGCCGTCGAGCCGCCACTGCAAGCCTGCCTTGAATCCACCCGGGCCTCCTCGTCCACCGCCCAGAGCAGAGCCGCGGCTGTAGTGTCCCAAATTCGTGATACGTATTTAGTGTACATATACGTATTTTGGACCCGTATTTTGTTAATCATGATTAGTTAATTTTGGTTAATTTTGTTTGACTGGTTTAATTGGCTTATGGTTCATCATGGTAATTGCATTGGCTTGGTTCGGTTCGGTTTATTTGACCTTGCTTGTTTTGGTTTATCATGTGGAGAACCACTCCCACCTACCACCACTTTCACCATAAATATCAATTCCACTCTCTCTCTTCCATTATTATTCATTACTCATTTCTTCTTCCCCACTATTACTTCTCCACCCACCAGGAGAGAGTGGAGAGCTTAGGCAAGTGCACCTTGCTTCATGGAGGAAGTCTATTTTATTGTTCCATTGTTTTCCTCATGTGTTTCTAACCCACTTTAGTACTTGGCATTTTTTATTTCCATGGTTAAATTCTTGTAAATCTAGCTTTGTGGTATTTTCGATTTCCGGGAGTTTTTGATCTATCAAACTTGCATATTTTGCTAGTTGATGATCCCATGTTGTAGAGAATTTCGTTTGGTCCAAATTTGACCTATGGAATTTTGCTGAGCCGTATGCACATTTTTGGCACTCAGCCGCATGAAGCAAGTTACATTTAATGTATATGAGCCGCATAGGCATCCTTATTTTAATACATTAAGAATGGAATGCATCAGCACCCAAGAGAGCCGCATATGGTACTTGAGCCAGCCGCATATGCATGCAATATTTTGCATGCTATTTTCTAACGTACATTTTACAATATTTTATTGCCAATGCATGCATTTTATGCATTGTTCCAATGCATCCTCCAAATGCATTTATTAGCATTCAATTAATGCTTCATGCATGGATTACATGCATTTTGGATAAACTAGCCGCATAAGCCTCTTAAAGCTTTATATCTAATGCATTCCTGATGTAGTACTTAAATGCTTTAATGTATTTAAGACCTTGATATTTGATATTTATGCATGCATTCCTGATGTAGTACTTAAATGCTTTAATGCATTTAAGACCTTGATATTTAATATTTATGCATGCATTCCTGATGTAGTACTTAAATGCATTTAATGCATTTAAGACCTTGATATTTAATAGTTTATGCTTTGCATTCATAAGCAGTGCTTAAATGCATTTAATGCATTTAAGACCTTGATATCTAATATTTTATGCTTTGCACTCCTAATGTAGTACGTAAATGCTTTAATGCATTTAAGTCCTTATATTCAATATTTTATGCTTAATGCCTTTCCTGGGATACTCAGCCGCATGAGTCCTTAGGAATGCATCTAATGTATTTTTTTGGCATTCTTAAAATGCATTTTTAATGCATTTTTCCTAATGCCCTTCCTTGGAGAGCTACCCGCATAAGCATTTTGAATGCATTAAGTAATGCATGTCCAGCATGCATTAATTAATGTTGACTTAAGCATTTGCATGGCTTAAGCATTTGCATGTATTATTAGTTAGTGAGCCGCAGGGAATATTTAATTGGACGCATGATATGTCTACGTTGGCCGCATGGAAAATTTATAAGTAGCCGCATGTAATTGCTTTGCTAGCATTAGCTTGTGCATGGAAATATATGAGCCGTATGGCACTTCAATGTTGGCCGCATGGCCTTTTCCTTTAATAATTGCATGCAATTGCATGCAACCTGTTGAGCCGCAGGGCCTTATGTACTTGGATGGCATATTATAAAATAATGTAATCATTGCTTGGCCACGTGAACCATTAATTAAAAGGTTCACGTGAACTTTTTCTTACTGCATTAATTGTTGAGTCCCACATGGCCTCTGTACTTGAGTGGCCACGTGTCCCTTTTCTTTTGCTTGAGTGGAAGCTTACATTTATTGCGGTTTCCTCTCTCCTTGACTTTTTTTGGTTGCATGAATATTTCTTGCTGGCCGCATGGCCCCCTTCAGTTATTTTCTGGCCACACAAGCTTTGGCTGGCCGCATGGGTGGCCTCCCACTCTCTTTGATCGTATGTATGTTCTCCCACTTTTGGGCCGCATGGGGTCCACTTTGATTGTTTAAATGTTTCATTTGCCTGAATTGTGGTCAGAATATCTTTCCACTCCCAACATAAAAGTTATAGAGTTTCTCCTTGGCTTCAAGAATATATATATTATATTATTATTTAATTACCACATGAATGTTTGTGCCATATTAAATTGTTTTCTGATACGACAGTGACCCGCTGTGGTACACTCCTGACAAGATAACTTGACCTGACAATTTGACATGATAACTTGGCATGATAATTCTTGACAGTGGCCCGCCATAGCGCACTCTTGACATGATAAAACTGACATGATATTTTTCAAAATGCTGTTGCGACGGCTAACACGACATGACAAGATTGAATGGCCTGGACACCGTGGACGATTGTGCTTGTACAAATGAACCCGTCTTGTCTTGCATCATGTCTAGGGCGGAGACCCCTGAGTACTACGGCCAGGGGTACCCTCTGAAATAGACTAAGGCTAACAACTAGAATAATCAAGTAGTCATGAAGAGATTTTCTAGCTACAAGCAATCCCGTTATCTGGGCACCCCACTTGGGATCTGTAGCCTGCCGACGAGTAGGGCACATTTCCAGCACACTGTCATGTGTTGCACCCTTATTGTACTAATATTCGACCTGGATAACCTGGATGGTCTGCAGGGCTTGTGGCTGTGGAACAATCTTACTGCATCTTGCTAGTAACTAGGCCTGTGATAACCCTAGTTAGTTAAAGTATCAAGTCGTACTTATTGCTTGGCCGTGAATGTTGGATGGAGTTCAATCAGTCTAGTCTTGTCTTGATCCTGTACAAGATTGTTACATGTCCTGATTTCTTATATTATCTTGCCGATAAATGGTGGGAGAAACCAAGTTCTGTTCAGACGAAGGTATACAATCCCGGTCCTTGTTTGGTTTACGGGTTGAAACCTGGTTATCTGAATAGTCCCATGGTTATCTCATCGTATATCACCTGTCATGCTTGATACGGTTTACCTTACCAACAAGATTTGGAGACGTAGTTCTATTCAGGTGAAGGGTTACAACCCCGGTACTTGTTTGGTTTAAGGGTTGTGACCTGGCTACTTGAATGGTTTCCCTCGTACTCTATTATGACTGTTGTTATTCTTTTAATATCAAGCCTTTTATTACTGTCTTTTACGTAATTATATTCTTGTGCTAATTGCTGGTTTTAGTTCCTAAGTGAAGCCTCCTTTGTGGCACTTGCTCTTTCTGGGGTCTGACCCAGCTGGTTTTGTATGGCCAGATACCGGAGCAGCTCCAGAGGATCTACCGATTTTTCTGCCAGATGGTGACCACTAGAAGGAATTCTGACAACGAGTGGGTTTATTTTGGCTCTCCCACTCTATTGTAAAATTATTCTTTTGAGACGTTTAGCCGCCAAGCAAGTGTTAGCTCGTGTACATTTTACTTACTGTCTGCCTACGGGCTGTAACATGATTGACAACCTAGGGTTGATAATGTATGACTAAAACTCTTGCTAGTCCTCACATTTTGTAACGACTAGCTTCATGATCACTTGAATATGTAATATTTGGGATGCCTTACTATTGTATATTTGGTGATCTTACATCTTGTAACATTTACTTACTTGCTTGTGATTGAGACACTAGGCTTGTTATTGACCATAGGAGACTAATGGCTTGTAGATAAACCCTCATATATCTAGACAACCGTGACCGTATAGTGGAGTGGATCCCATTTCATTATACGTAGCTGGCTATGTCTGCCCCCGCTCTCCAGTGTTCTGGTTCTGGACGTGACATGGTTTAAGTGGTGGCCCATGCAGGTCTTAAAAATCAAGATATGTAGGGGTTTACCGAATAGATGTCTCAATCAGTACTCGCCCTTGATCGCTGCTCGTATCCTTTTGATTCATAAAATTCTTGTCCTGATCACATGCTTGTAAAAGTTGATCTGTCTTGGTCCTTCCTTATTGTTCCCTATGTCGTCTTCTTCAGCGACATTGTTCCAGGACCTGCCGATCAGCAAGGCGGAGCGCCTCCCGTGGACCAGCAGCAACCAGAAGATTAGGTCCAGTACTCAGGAGCAGCATCCCGAGTCATGCCTACCGGGGATCCCGAGCCACCAGTTCAGCCCGTCCAGCCTGTAGAGCCCGATGATGGCACTTTGGTGGGTCTCATCAGGACCTTGTTAGCTTTCCAGGATCGTAGAGGAGATGCCTTGCACCAGGCAGTGGAAGATGCTCTGAACAGAGGCGGTCGTCATAGTAATAGTACAGCGAACAGTTTCAAGCGCCTGAACCCTCCATTCTTTGATAGCAGCGAAGACGCTATCACTGCTGATGCGTGGCTTCAGGACACAGAGGTGATATTGGAAGCAGCGAAGACTCTAGAAGAAGAAAAGGTGGCCGTGGTGCGCCTACAGTTATTGGATCTAGCCCGCGGCTGGTAGGCGGCGTGGGCCGTTGGATTAGTGGCGCCCTTTGCCTGGGCAGTATTCCGTGAGCGGTTCCGGACTAAGTACTTCGATGCGGTGGCTCGGTACGATCTACAGACCAAGTTCACCAATTTGAAGCAGATGGACAAGACGGTCGATGGATATACGGCCAAGTTTCCAGGCTTAGTCGGTTTGCTCCCACCTTGGTGGCGATCGAGTTCGATAGAGCCCAGCGGTTCCAGCAGGGACTCCATCTCGAGATTTTGCTGGCAGTGGAGCAGTTTGAGCATCAGACCTTCGATGCAGTATTGAGAGCAGCTAGGAGGCACGAGTATACCTCCCACAGGATCGTGGACAGGACCGGAGGTCGGAAGCGATCTCACGGCCAGATGACCCAGTCTTCAGCACCAGCCCCGGCAGTCAGGGCTTTGACAATTGGAACTCCGAGGCAGGCAGCTTCAGTGACGTCAGTCACGTCCTCTCAGCAACAGAAGCAGAAGCAGTCTTCTGCAGTGGGCTGCACTCATTGTGGGAAGCTAGGACACGTTATTTCGGAGTGTCGCAGAGCACAGGGATTGTGCTTGGCTTGTGGAGCACCGGACCACAAGATAGGATCCTGTCCGAATAGGGCCAGTTCATCATCAGCCCAGACTAGTCCCTCGGTAAGGGGACTAGTACCAGTGCAGCAGCAGCAGTACCAGCCTCCGAGGCTATTGCCGCCTCAGGCACAAGTCTTCCAGTAGCAGAGACCCCAGCAGTATGCCCTGGTCCAAGCTCAGATTCAGAACCGGCAGAGAGGTTCCTAGCAGGATGTTTTTCCTCTTCCTTATGTCTTCAATTCCTTGCTTGCATGATTGATTGTTTAATTGATTGCTTGGTATATCTTGTCCCTTCATCTCTAGCCACTTGATTAAATTCCGAGGACATAATTCTTTTAAGGTGGGTAGGATGTAGTGTCCCAAATTCGTGATACGTATTTAGTGTACGTATACGTATTTTAGACCCGTATTTTGTTAATCATGATTAGTTAATTTTGGTTAATTTTGTTTGACTTGTTTAATTGGCTTATGGTTCATCATGGTAATTGCATTGGCTTGGTTCGGTTCGGTTCATTTGACCTTGCTTGTTTTGGTTTATCATGTGGAGAACCACTCCTACCTTCCACCACTTCTACCATAAATATCAATCCCACTCTCTCTCTCTTCCATTATTACTCATTACTCATTTCTTTTTCCCTACCATTACTTCTCCACCCACTAGGAGAGAGTGGAGAGATTAGGCAAGTGCACCTTGCTTCATGGAGGAAGTCTATTTTTATTGTTCCATTGTTTTTCTCATGTGTTTCTAACCCACTTTAGTACTTGGCATTTTTCATTTCTATGGTTAAATTCTGGTAAATCTAGCTTTGTGGTATTTTCGGTTTTCGGGAGTTTTTGATCTATCAAACTTGCATATTTTGCTAGTTGATGATCCCATGTTGCAGAGAATTTCGTTTGGTCCAAATTTGACCTATGGAATTTTGCTGAGCCGTATGAACATTTTTGGCACTCAGCCGCATGAAGCAAGTTACATTTAATGTATATGAGCCGCATAGGCATCATTATTTTAATACATTAAGAATGGAATGCATCAGCACCCAAGAGAGCCGCATATGGTACTTGAGCCAGCCGCATATGCATGCAATATTTTGCATGCTATATTCTAACGTGCATTTTACAATATTTTATTGCCAATGCATGCATTTTATGCATTGTTCCAATGCATCCTCCAAATGCATTTATTAGCATTCAATTAATGCTTCATGCATGGATTACATGCATTTTGGATAAGCTAGCCGCATAAGCCTCTTAAAGCTTTATATCTAATGCATTCCTGATGTAGTACTTAAATGCTTTAATGCATTTAAGACCTTGATATTTAATATTTATGCATACATTCCTGATGTAGTACTTAAATGCATTTAATGCATTTAAGACCTTGATATTTAATAGTTTATGCTTTGCATTCATAAGCAGTGCTTAAATGCATTTAATGCATTTAAGACCTTGATACCTAATATTTTATGCTTTGTACTCCTAATGTAGTACTTAATTGCTTTAATGCATTTAAGTCCTTAATATTCAATATTTTATGCTTAATGTCTTTCCTGGGAGACTCAGCCGCATGAGTCCTTAGGAATGCATCTAATGCATTTTTTTGGCATTCTTAAAATGCATTTTTAATGCATTTTTCCTAATGCCCTTCCTTGGAGAGCCAGCCACATAAGCATTTTGAATGCATTAAGTAATGCATGTCCAGCATGCATTAATGTTGACTTAAGCATTTGCATGGCTTAAGCATTTGCATGTATTATTAGTTAGTGAGCCGCAGGAAATATTTATTTGGACGCATGAGATGTCTACGTTGGCCACATGGAAAATTTATAAGTAGCCGCATGTAATTGATTTGCTTGCATTAGCTTGTGCATGGAAATATATGAGCCGCATGACACTTCAATGTTGGCCGTATGGCCTTTTCTTTAAATAATTGCATACAATTGCAGACAACCTGTTGAGCCGCAAGGCCTTATGTACTTGGATGGCATATTATAAAATAATGTAATCATTGCTTGGCCACGTGAACCATTAATTAAAAGGTTCACGTGAACTTTTTCTTACCGCATTAATTGTTGAGTCCCACATGGCCTCTGTACTTGAGTGGCCACGTGTCCCTTTTCTTTTGCTTGAGTGGAAGCTTGCATTTATTGCGGTTTCCTCTCTCCTTGACTTTTTCTGGTTGCATGAATATTTCTTGCTGGCCGCATGGCCCCCTTCAGTTATTTTCTGGCCGCACAAGCTTTGGCTGGCCGCATGGGTGGCCTCCCACTCTCTTTGATCGTATGTATGTTCTCCCACTTTTGGGCCGCATGGGGTCCACTTTGATTGTTTAAATGTTTCATTTGCCTGAATTATGGTCAGAATTTCTTTCCACTCCCAACATGAAAGTTATAGAGTTTCTCTTTGGCTTCAAGAATATATATATTATATTATTATTTAATTACCACATGAATGCTTGTGCCATATTAAATTGTTTTCTGACACGACAGTGACCCGCCGTGGTGTACTCCTGACAAGATAACTTGACCTGACAATTTGACATGATAACTTGGTATGATAATTCTTGACAGTGGCTCGCCGTGGCGCACTCTTGACATGATAAACCTGACATGATATTTCTCGAAATGCTGTTACGACGGCTAACACGACATGACAAGATTGAATGGCCTGGACACCGTGGACGATTGTGCTTGTACAAATAAACCCGTCTTGTCTTGCATCATGTCTAGGGCGGGGACCCCTGAGTACCGCGGTCAGGGGTACCCTCTGAAATCGACTAAGGCTAACAACTAGAATAATCAAGTAGTCATGAAGAGATTTTCTAGCTACAGACAATCCCGTTATCTGGGTGCCCCACTTGGGATCTGTAGCCTACCGACGAGTAGGACATATTTCCAGTACACTGTCATGTGTTGCACCCTTATTGTACTAATATTCGACCTAGATAACCTGGATGGTCTGCAGGGCTTGTGGTTGTGGAACAATCTTGCTGTATCTTGCTAGTAACTAGGCCTGTGATAACCCTAGTTAGTTAAAGTATCAAGCCCGTACTTATTGCTTGGCCGTGAATGTTGGATGGAGTTCAAAAAGTCTAGTCTTGTCTTGATCCTGTACAAGATTGTTACATGTCCTGATTTCTTATATTATCTTGCCGATAAATGGTGGGAGAAACCAAGTTCTGTTCAGACGAAGGGTTACAACCCCGGTCCTTGTTTGGTTTACGGGTTGAAACCTGGTTATCTGAATAGTCCCATGGTTATCTCATCGTATATCACCTGTCATGCTTGATACGGTTTACCTTACCAACAAGATTTGGAGACGTAGTTCTATTCAGGTGAAGGGTTACAACCCCGGTCCTTGTTTGGTTTAAGGGTTGTGATCTGGCTACTTGAATGGTTTCCCTCGTACTCTATTATGACTGTTGTTATTCTTTTAATATCAAGCCTTTTATTACTGTCTTTTATGTAATTATATTCTTGTGCTAATTGCTGGTTTTAGTTCCTAAGTGAAGCCTCATTTGTGGCACTTGCTCTTTCTGGGGTCTGACCCAGCTGGTTTTGTATGGCCAGATACCGGAGCAGCTCCAGAGGATCTACCGGTTTTTCTGCCAGATGGTGACCACTAGAAGGAATCCTGGCAACGAGTGGGTTTATTTTGGCTCTCCCACTCTATTGTAAAATTATTCTTTTGAGGCATTTAGCCGCCGAGCAAGTGTTAGCTCGTGTACATTTTACTTACTGTCTGCCTACGGGCTGTAACATGATTGGCAACCTAGGGTTGATCATGTATGACTAAAACTCTTGCTAGTCCTCACATTTTGTAACGACTAGCTTCATGATTAGCTGAATATGTAATGTTTGGGACGCCTTACTATTGTATATTTGGTGATCTTACATCTTGTAACATTTACTTACTTGCTTGTGATTGAGACACTAGGCTTGTTATTGACCATAGGAGACTAATGGCTTGTAGATAAACCCTCATATATCTAGAAAGCCGTGACCGTATAGTGGAATGGATCCCATTTCATTATACGTAGCTGGCTATGTCTGCC
The DNA here is from genome assembly GCA_029216955.1 of Iris pallida. NCBI lineage: Eukaryota > Viridiplantae > Streptophyta > Magnoliopsida > Asparagales > Iridaceae > Iris > Iris pallida. Next base: position 956,094 of record JANAVB010017599.1, read on the forward strand.
CCCGCTCTCCAGTGTTCTGGTTCTGGGGCGTAACATGGTTTAAGTGGTGGCCCATGCAGGTCTTAAAAATTAAGATATGTGGGGGTTTACCGAATAGATGTCTCAATCAGTACTCGCCCTTGATCTCTGCTCGTATCCTTTTGATTCATGAAATTCTTGTCCTGATCACATACTTGTAATCGTTGATCTGTCTTGGTCCTTCCTTATTGTTCCCTATGTCGTCTTCTTCAGCGGCATTGTTCCTGGACCTGCCGATCAGCAAGGCGGAGCACCTCCCGTGGACCAGCAGCAACCAGAAGATCAGGTCCAGTACTCAGGAGCAGCATCCCGAGTCATGCCTACCGGGGATCTCGAGCCACCAGTTCAGCCCGTCCAGCCTGCAGAACCCGATGATGGTACTTTAGTGGGTCTCATCAGGACCTTGTTAGCTTCCCAGGATCGTAGAGGAGATGCCTTGCACCAGGCAGTAGAAGATGCTCTGAACAGAGGCGGTCGTCATAGTAATAGTGCAGCGAACAGTTTCAAGCGCCTGAACCCTCCATTCTTTGATGGCAGCAAAGACGCTATCGCTGTTAATGCATGGCTTCAGGACACAGAGGTGATATTGGAAGCAGCGAAGACTCCATAAGAAGAGAAGGTAGCCGTGGTGCGCCTGCAGTTATTGGATCTAGCCCGCAGCTGGTGGGCAGCACCGACCGTTGGATTGGTGGCGCCCATTGCCTGGACAGTATTCCTTGAGCGGTTCCGGACCAAGTACTTCAATGCGGTGGCTTGGTACGATCTACAGACCAAGTTCACCAATTTGAAGCAGATGGGTAGGACGGTCGATGGATATGCGGCCGAGTTTTTTAGGCTTAGTCGGTTTGCTCCCACCTTGGTGGCGACCGAGTTCGATAGAGCCCAGCGGTTCCAGCAGGGGCTCCATCTCGAGATTTTGCTGGCAGTGGAGCAGTTTGAGCATCAGACCTTCGATGCAGTATTGAGAGCAGCTAGGAGGCACGAGTATACCTCCCACAGGATCGTGGACAGGACCGGAGGTCGAAAGCGATCTCACGGCCAGATGACCCAGTCTTCAGCACCAGCCCCGGCAGTCAGGGCTTTGACAATTGGAACTCCGAGGCAGGCAGCCTCAGTGACATCAGTCACGTCCCCTCAGCAACAGAAGCAGAAGCAGTCTTCCGCAGTGGGCTGCACTCTTTGTGGGAAGCCAGGACACGTTGTTTCGGAGTGTCGCAGAGCACAGAGATTGTGCTTGGCTTGTGGAGCACCGGACCACAAGATAGGATCCTGTCCGAATAGGGCCAGTTCATCATCAGCCCAGACTAGTCCCTCGGTAATGGGACCAGTACCAGTGCAGCAGCAGCAGTACCATCCTCCAAGGCCATTGCCGCCTCAGGCACAAGTCTTCCAGCAGCAGAGACCCCAACAGTATGCCCTGGTCCAAGCTCAGATTCAGAACCGGCAGAGAGGTTCCTAGCAGGATGTTTTCCCTCTTCTTTATGCCTTCAATTCCTTACTTGCATGATTGATTGTTTAATTGATTGCTTGGTATAGCTTGTCCCTGCATCTCTAGCCACTTGATTAAATTTCGAGGACATAATTCTTTTAAGATGGGTAGGATGTAGTGTTCCAAATTCGTGATACGTATTTAGTGTACGTATACGTGTTTTGGACCCGTATTTTGTTAATTATGATTAGTTAATTTTGGTTAATTTTGTTTGACTGGTTTAATTGGCTTATGGTTCATCATGGTAATTGCATTAGCTTGGTTCGGTTCGGTTCATTTGACCTTGCTTGTTTTGGTTTATCATGTGGAGAACCACTGCCACCTACCACCACTTCTACCATAAATATCAATCCTACTATCTCTCTTCTATTATTACTCATTACTCATTTTTTTTCCCCACCATTACTTCTTCACCCACCAGGAGAGAGAGGAGAGCTTAGACAAGTGCACCTTGCTTCATGGAGGAAGTCTATTTTTATTGTTCCATTGTTTTCCTCATGTGTTTCTAACCCACTTTAGTACTTGGCATTTTTTATTTCCATGGTTAAATTCTTGTAAATCTAGCTTTGTGGTATTTTTGGTTTCCGGGAGTTTTTGATCTATCAAACTTGCATATTTTGCTAGTTAATGATCCCATGTTGCAGAGAATTTCGTTTGGTCCAAATTTGACCTATGGAATTTTGCTGAGCCGTATGAACATTTTTGGCACTCAGCCGCATGAAGCAAGTTACATTTAATGTATATGAGCCGCATAGGCATCATTATTTTAATACATTAAGAATGGAATGCATCAGCACCCAAGAGAGCCGCATATGGTACTTGAGCCAGCTGCATATGCATGCAATATTTTGCATGCTATATTCTAAAGTGCATTTTATAATATTTTATTGCCAATGCATGTATTTTATGCATTGTTCCAATGCATCCTCCAAATGCATTTATTAGCATTCAATTAATGCTTCATATATGGATTACATGCATTTTGGATAAGCTAGCCGCATAAGCCTCTTAAAGCTTTATATCTAATGCATTCCTGATGTAGTACTTAAATGCTTTAATGCATTTAAGACCTTGATATTTGATATTTATGCATGCATTCCTGATGTAGTACTTAAATGCTTTAATGCATTTAAGACCTTGATATTTAATATTTATGCATGCATTCCTGATGTAGTACTTAAATGCATTTAATGCATTTAAGACCTTGATATTTAATAGTTTATGCTTTGCATTCATAAGCAGTGCTTAAATGCATTTAATGCATTTAAGACCTTGATATCTAATATTTTATGCTTTGCACTCCTAATGTAGTACGTAAATGCTTTAATGCATTTAAGTCCTTAATATTCAATATTTTATGCTTAATGTCTTTCCTGGGAGACTCAGCCGCATGAGTCCTTAGGAATGCATCTAATGCATTTTTTTTGGCATTCTTAAAATGCATTTTTAATGCATTTTTTCTAATGCCCTTCCTTGGAGAGCCAGCCGCATAAGCATTTTGAATGCATTAAGTAATGCATGTCCAGCATTCATTAATGTTGACTTAAGCATTTGCATGGCTTAAGCATTTGCATGTATTATTAGTTAGTGAGCCGCAGAAAATATTTATTTGGACGCATGAGATGTCTACGTTGGCCGCATGTAAAATTTATAAGTAGCCGCATGTAATTGCTTTGCTAGCATTAGCTTGTGCATGGAAATATATGAGCCGCATGGCACTTCAATGTTGGCCGCATGGCCTTTTCTTTAAATAATTGCATACAATTGCATGCAACCTGTTGAGCTGCAGGGCCTTATGTACTTGGATGGCATATTATAAAATAATGTAATCATTGCTTGGCTACATGAACCATTAGTTAAAAGGTTCACGTGAACTTTTTCTTACTGCATTAATTGTTGAGTCCCACATGGCCTCTGTACTTGAGTGGCCACGTGTCCCTTTTCTTTTGCTTGAGTGGAAGCTTGCATTTATTACGGTTTCCTCTCTCCTTGACTTTTTTTGGTTGCATGAATATTTCTTGCTGGCCGCATGGCCCCCTTCAGTTATTTTCTGGCCGCACAAGCTTTGGCTGGCCGCATGGGTGGCCTTCCACTCTCTTTGATCATATGTATGTTCTTCCACTTTTGGGCCGCATGGGGTCCACTTTGATTGTTTAAATGTTTTATTTGCCTGAATTGTGGTCAGAATTTCTTCCCACTCCCAATATAAAAGTTGTAGAGTTTCTCCTTGGCTTCAAGAATATATATATTATATTATTATTTAATTACCACATGAATGCTTGTGCTATATTAAATTGTTTTCTGACACGATAGTGACCTGCCGTGGTGCACTCATGACAAAATAACTTGACCTGACAATTTGACATGATAACTTGGCATGATAATTCTTGACAGTGGACCGCCGTGGCGCACTCTTGACATGATAAACCTGACATGATATTTCTCAAAATGCTGTTGCGACGGCTAACACGACATGACAAGATTGAATGGCCTGGACACCGTGGACGATTGTGCTTGTACAAATGAACCTGTCTTGTCTTGCATCATGTCTAGGGCGGGGACCCCTGAGTACCACGGTCAGGGGTACCCTCTGAAATCGACTATGGCTAACAACTAGAATAATCAAGTAGTCATGAAGAGATTTTCTAGCTACAGGCAATCCCGTTATCTGGGCGCCCCACTTGGGATCTGTAGCCTGCCGACGAGTAGGGCACATTTCCAGCACACTGTCATGTGTTGTACCCTTATTATACTAATATTTAACCTGGATAACCTGGATGGTCTGCAGGGCTTGTGGCTGTGGAACAATCTTACTGCATCTTGCTAGTAACTAGGCCTGTGATAACCCTAGTTAGTTAAAGTATCAAGCCGTACTTATTGCTTGGCCGTGAATGTTGGATGGAGTTCAATCAGTCTAGTCTTGTCTTGATCCTGTACAAGATTGTTACATGTCCTGATTTTTTATATTATCTTGCCGATAAATGGTGGAAGAAACCAAGTTCTGTTCAGACGAAGGGTTACAACCCCGGTCCTTGTTTGGTTTACGGGTTGAAACCTGGTTATCTGAATAGTCCCATGGTTATCTCATCGTATATCACCTGTCATGCTTGATACGGTTTACCTTACCAACAAGATTTGGAGACGTAGTTCTATTCAGGTGAAGGGTTACAATCCCGGTCCTTGTTTGGTTTAAGGGTTGTGACCTGGCTACTTGAATGGTTTCCCTCGTACTCTGTTATGACTGTTGTTATTCTTTTAATATCAAGCCTTTTATTACTGTCTTTTATGTAATTATATTCTTGTGCTAATTGCTGATTTTAGTTCCTAAGTGAAGCCTCATTTGTGGCACTTGCTCTTTCTGGGGTCTGACCCAGCTGGTTTTGTATGGCCAGATACCGGAGCAGCTCTAGAGGATCTACCGGTTTTTCTGCCAGATGGTGACCACTAGAAAGAATCCTGGCAACGAGTGGATTTATTTTGGCTCTTCCACTCTATTGTAAAATTATTCTTTTGAGACGTTTAGCCGCCGAGCAAGTGTTAGCTCGTGTACATTTTACTTACTATCTGCCTACGGGCTGTAACATGATTGGCAACCTAGGGTTGATCATGTATGACTAAAACTCTTGCTAGTCCTCATATTTTGTAACGACTAGCTTCATGATCAGCTGAATATGTAATGTTTGGGACGCCTTACTATTGTATATTTGGTGATCTTACATCTTGTAACATTTACTTACTTGCTTGTGATTGAGACACTAGGCTTGTTATTGACCATAGGAGACTAATGGCTTGTAGATAAACCCTCATATATCTAGACAGCCGTGACCGTATAGTGGAGTGGATTTTATTTCATTATACGTAGCTGGCTATGTCTGCCCCCGCTCTCCAGTGTTCTGGTTCTGGGGCGTGACAGCGGCACAGCCCTAGCCGCCTACCTCCGGCGCTGGTCGCGGATCCGCGTCGCCTTGCCTGCGCGCACGGGACTCCGCCCATCCGCCGACGAGAGCCCAACTCCTCTGCCTCGACGACCGGAGCTGCGTCCCGTGCGCAACTCTTCCGTCAGCCCTGACCCACCGCCACCTCTCCGAAGCGCCGCCGCGTCCCCGAGACCCCGCGCCTCCTCTCTCTTCCTTTCCAGCCCGGCGCCGTCCGCCCACACTCGCCGGAGCGCCGCCCCCTTTGGTAAACCCCTCATCTCTTCCCTCACTCTCTCTCTCAGAGTATGTAACGAATTAGGAATAGAGGCTGAATAGATTTTTTGGGTTAAATATTATTTACTGTTATTATTATTATTTATTATTACTATCATTATGTTATTATTATTATTATTATATTTATTATTATTATTTTCAGTTTTATTACTAGAAATATTATTATGGGTATTATTGTTAATATTATACTAGTAGTATTATTATTGTATCAATAATTGCATTAGTTTAGGAATTCTAGAAATATATATTTTTGTAGATTTCAAGGATAGTTCTTTTTACCTAAAAAGCTTTATTTTGAAAAAGTAGAATTTTAGTCCACTTGCCATTTTATTACTTTTTGAAGATGTCTCCTAAAATATATTTTTTAACTAATAGGAAAGGTTCTTTTCAAAGTTATCAATGATTTCTAGTATTCCCAATATTTACCTAAATTATTTTTACTAATAAAAATATAGCTTTTAAACTAGAAAAATATATTTTTATAAACTTAGATATTTTTTCCTAAAAATGTATTCTTGAGTTTCATGTATTTGTGTGAAATATTTTTCTAATAAAATTGGTCTTCAAAACAATAAGGGAATAATTTCTAAAACTAGTATAAATATTCAGTTACTCCTAAATTCCTCGATTATCAATCTTGACCATGACTAAATCCAAATTCTTCACAACTCCAGACCACTGTCTATCGATCATAGCTATTGGACACCTCGGGACTTGTCAGAACATTGTACAACATCAGGCGACACACCAGGCAACATACCTTGCCATTATACTGTTTATATTCAGTCTGTATTTTATTACATATCACTTTTTATTAATTCCAGTTATTACAGTTCTTGATTTACTACATGCTCAGTGATTATTAGTTTACTTTGTTACTATCCTTTGGTTGCACATGAACCTAGAGTTAAGGGACTACCGTCTGTAGTGTATCGCATATACCTTAACACAGTTGTACCATGAGGATGTGTGAGATGAGTAGCATGTAGAGGTTCTTGCGTGTGGGCTGATCCCCCATGTGCATGCGTTAGGGCTAACTGCTAATAGAGGCATGTTAGGAGACTTAGAAGTTAGTAGAGGTATATGGTCGTGGATGCGACTTAAATAAGAGCATCGGGTGGGGAGAACATTACCTGACATATAGGCTTCTTTGCACTTCCCTGCTTACCTGTGCACTCCGCCAGAGACGCAGGCTCCAGGTGCCCTCTGACGTTTTCCAGAGCGTTATGGACGTAGCCCCTTGCACATGATGCCCTCTGACGATCTTCGGACGTTACGGACGTAGGCCCCTGGTGCCCTATATGGGGACTATGCCGATCCCATTTACAGCCAGGGCTCATGCGTCGAAGGTTTGTTTCTCAACTGCATGTTCACTTTAGTATGGTTAGATTACCTTATTGTGTCTTGTCACTTTTTTTGACTGTGGCATATTTTATATTCAGTATTTATATGGCATGTTCTTCCTGTATCTTGTTACGTCCCTCTGAGGACCTGGTGATTTCTCCAGGTGTGTGTTCGTGATTTCTTGCAGGTGCTCTAACTAAGGCCATGTCTTTCTTCCTCCGTGATGATTGCTCTCGGACTCGTCCCTTGTTCTCGCTTGCTCAATTCTTTTCTTGTATATTTTTCCATATTTAATTTAGTTGGTAGTGGATTTGTCTCCGCCCAACGATTGTATACATGACAAATTCAAAGTTGCTTTTATATCATTATTTATCTTTGTGGATGAGATTTAGTACCTTGGTTACTGCATTTTACAGCTTATGTATATATACGAGGGTCCATATACTTCGTATGTATACATCTGGCATGATTACGTTCCTAGTCCTATGTATTTTGGGACTGGGACGTTACAACTATGCCTTGTGCGATCGCAACTTAGGTTCGTACGACATCACGCCCAAAAGACGACTATCGATTCTACAGAATCGGGACGTGACATCAAAGTCTATATTACTATTGGGCCTTCTAACCTTAGCTTAATAAATTTAGCCCGAACACATCTTCCATCAAACACCTAAATCTTTAAAATTGATAATTAACTTTCTAGCCTCAATCCCCTAGGTTACGAATCAAATATTAGCCATACATTCTGCTCTTGATATTTTCTTTTCATAATATTTATTCTCTTAGAATTTATTGTGTAGTGGTTCATCTTACCCATTCTAATTGTTATGTAGGTCAACTATCTAATTACTTAAGATTCTTAAGTCTGACTACCCACGGATATATTTGATAAGCTTAAGTACAACCAAGGGAAGTAAAGCTACCTGTATGGGTGCTACTAGAAGGTAAACATTGCTTAGCTCTACTTTACCGATAATGCTATGTTGTGGTGGCGTCGTAGGTGCATGAAAATAGAGAAAGGTTTATGCTCGATTAAGACTTGGAATGATCTCAAGAAGGAGATCAACTCTCAGTTCTATCCGGAGAATGTGGTTCACAACAAGACAGAACTTGGCAACTCAAGCACACCAAGATGGTCAAAGAGTACATTGGGGAGATCACACGTTTGATACTCACGATATCTAGCATGGGCAAGGAGGATCACTTGTTCTTCTTTCTTGATAGACTTCAACTGTAGATGGCTGAAGAATTGAAACGACAGAGGGTGCAAGACTTGAACGCCACTGTGGCAGTAGCCGAGAGGCTCGTTGAGTACATGTGGAACGATAATAATGCAAAGTCCAAGCCAAAGACCACCAAGGAGAATGGTGGGGAGGGAAGAGAGCTCTCCTAAGGTGGGTCCATTCGAGGAAATGAAGCATGAAAAGGTCCAACCCGAGTGGGTAGTTTGTACTTTATATATGGAGAAAAATATTATGCTCAGATTGTCAGAACATGAGCAAACGTGTCGATGTCGTCTGAAGTGAGGAGGTAGAGGACGAGGAGTATGAAGTGGAAGTGCACACGGGAGTGTTGTGCTTACTCAACGTCGTTAAGGCCAAGTCTATTATGTCGAAGATTCCAAGCTGAGAGCTCATGTACGTTGACGTGAGGATCAATGACATGTGCACATGGGTATTTTTTGATTGGGTGCTACTCATAACTTCATCTTGGGTGCGAATGTCAGTCATTTGGATTTAACATTAGAAAATATTACAAGCAAGATAAAGACAGTCAATTCGGAGGCGCGTCCCGTGCAGGGGGTGGTCAAGGTAGTTCGTAGGGAGATGGAACATTGGTCAGGTGTTGCCAATTTCACCGCTACGTCATTGAACGACTTCAAAATGATACTTGGCATAGATTTCCTAATCACGGTGAAGGCGGTTTCGATGCCACAATTATAAGTCATCAGCTTTATAGAGGAAGGCTCATTGTGCATGGTGAGAATTGCACTAGGTGAGCCATTAAAAGAAAAAGCTATCTCTATCATTCAGCTCAAAGATGGTAGTAAAAGGGATACTACCTACTTGGCGGTGCTCGAGATGAAGGAGGACTTCGAAGAGAAAGATCTTCCAAGCGAGACGAAGGGTATTTCAAAAGAAAGTCTCAATGAGTCACTTTTACGGAGGGAGGTGGGTCGTGCTACCAAGCTGGGCACGAGTAAGAAGAAGTATGTCATAGACTACAAGGAGGCAGAGGCGACAAAGGTATGTGTACGAAAAGTTGAGTAACTCATGCAAGGAGTCGCTCAATGATCATGGTGGACGTTTGAGTCAACATATATAGTTACGATAGGACTTGCATGCAGAAAGTTGTGGAAAACTATGTGCACCTACAAGATAAGGTGGATCGACGACCTGATAGCCCGTTCAAGCCTCTTTCTTTGTCAAGGTGGGTACATACCATGGTGAAAGATGATACGGAGAACCAGTTTGATTCCAGTCTTAAGGAGAAGATAAGAAAGTTCGAAAAGGGCTGCGTGAGAAGGATAAATAAAGAATAATACATGACGACCATATCTACGAGAGTGAAAGTCGTTCGGAGACTCGATGCACCCGTCGACGAGGACGACCACAAAACAGGTGAGAAAGAATGTCGTGCACAATATTTTTGTCCCACCGAGACGGATCTGCATGTCCCACATCTGACTGGGGGTTTGCTGAAGCTTTTGGAATCCTCCAGCTAGAATTTGGTGGAGTCTTCTTGAAAACTCATAAAGGATCTCCATAGCTTTCTTTCTTGTAAATATCTAGGACCTATAATATTCTCTAGAATAATTCCTGAAATATTTCTCTACTTGAAGCTTCATATAAACATTTTGAGGTTTTATAAATAAGTGAGAGGCCCATTTGCTCCTCACCACCCAAGAGGTTGTAAATTTTTTCTAGTATAATGAAGTTTTTAATATTCCAACCTCCCTCTCTTTTGCACCATTTTTTTCATTCTTGCCTTAGTGGTCTAATCTCCCTCTCTAAGCATTCAGGGAAACCTTGCATGAGTCTTCGAGGAGGAAGTTCATGCGCTACATGGAGCGAGGTGTAGGCAAAAACACTAAGTCCGTGCTAAGGCGCATGAAAAACCTACAATATCAGCTTGAAGAGCCTCGGTTCCACCATCGAGCTCTAGACGATGATAGTTTGTGTGCGAGGAGTGGACGTGTAGATATACTTGTATATGTATTTTTTAGTAATAAACTACCATATATATTTTTTGTAATGATGGATTAATATAAATCTTTATACAAGATGCACCTAAATTACTTTGAACAACAAAATTCCATGTCTCTTCACTATCTATTAATAAAATGTATATGTAAAAGTCTATCTTATTATAAATTCATATATAATAGAAAAACGTTCACCAATAATATTCCCTAAATTATATAATGTGATATTCTGATACGTGAAAAGAAGTTGAGTTGTACCTCCTTTGTAAGATAATTCATTTAGTGTACCTTTATGGTAGCAAATTATTGTTAGCTTTTGATCCATGACTAAGAACTTGAATATTAGAACAAAGATATTCTAAATATTTGTAGGAAGAGTGTGTAGAGAGTTTGGAGAGGAGATTAGGGAGTCTTGGAAGAGAATATGAAAAGAATGGGAGGAAGAATTGTATGGAAGGGTGAGAAGATGAATGATGAGTGAGAAAATGAATTGAGGGGGGGATGATATAAATAAGAGAATATGACCATTGTAAATTATAGACTTTATAAATATATATCCATTATATGTGAGAGTGAGATCCTGTTATTAAATATCCTTTTTTTTTTCCAGAACAATAGATATAATTTAAAGAAAATCCAGTCCTATATATCAACTCTGGTCTAGCCAAGATTTACATGAAGTGCCACTGAGAACAACTTAGAAAAGAGTGCATCTCCTGCCAAAAATCAATCCATTAAATTTGCGAGCAGTCCGGTCACTCTACCGGTTCAAAGAATCGAAAAGGTTGCAAGAACGGCAGAGGAAAACAGAAACAATCCCAACCGTGGGTTCCCTATCCAACGGTCAAGTTGACCTGACGCGTATAGCGGTCCAACCACCAAACAGACGGACGGACGCCAGAGGCAGAGGAAGCAGCGAACCGAAACTAAAACCTAACCCCTCACTCAGTTCCTTCTCCTCTTCCTCCCTCCTCTAGAGAGGGAATAAAATCTCTATGCTGCTCTCAATCCATTCCCAAAAGTGAAGAGAAAAAGGAAAAGAGAGGAGAGGAGGAATTTAGAGAGAGAGAAAGAGACAGAGAGAGTCGCGTTGTTATACCGCCGAATCTTTGCAACCGAACCATCGACAGCAACAGCTACAAACAGCAGCAGCATATTATTCGCGTGATTCGTACGGTTGATCACCGCCTCCCTCTCTCTCTTTCTCTTCGCTACTAACTCCAGCTCTCTCTCTCTCTCTCTCTCTCTCTCTCTCTCTCTCTCTCTCTCGCTCTCTGGTTTTTGGTTTGGTTTGGTTTTGTGTTCTGCTTCCAGTCATGGGCTCAGAGCCGAACTACTGGTTCGACGCCGTCGAGGAGGACGGACTCTCCGGCATCGATTTCTCCGAGTTCGACCCTTCCTCCCTCCCCATATCCATCGACGACAGCTTCATCACCGAGATTGATCAGATTCTCGAGAGCATAACCGCGCCTCCCCCGCAGCCGCAGCCCCTCCCGCCGCCGCAGCCGCCGCAGGAGAGCGTTAAGAAGGAGGAGCCAGTCCCAGCCCCAGACCCGGCCAAGGAGAGCGGTCGGTTGAGCCGGTGCTCCGCCCCGCGGCACGATCGGTCGAGGGATTATCACTGCAGCGGCGACCCGAGGCGGAGCAGGAAGAGGGAACGGGACTGGAGGGACAGTCGGGACAGTCGGGATAGAGGGGGTAGGTATAGGGACAGGGGTAGGGGGAATGGGGATAGGGATAGGGATAGGGAGAATAGAGGCTATTGGGAAAGGGACGGGTCGGGGAAGGTTGTATTCAAGGTGGGCCTCTGGGAGGCCGACCCCGAGAGGGAGGCGAAGAGGGCCAAGGTGGAGAGTCCGGAGGAGGATGCCGCCAAGGGTTCGGAGGTGAAGAAGGAGCGGCTGCCGGAGGAGCACGCCAGGAAGTACCAGCTCGACGTGCTCGAGCAGGCAAAGAAGAAGAACACCATCGCGTTCCTCGAGACGGGGGCCGGGAAGACGCTCATCGCGGTGATGCTCATCAAGAGCATGTACGCCGACATGCTCAAGGAGAACAGGAAGATGCTGGCCATCTTTCTGGTTCCCAAGGTTCCGCTCGTGTACCAGGTCTGTTGCTGAAGACTTGTATTTGCTGGTAAATTATTAGTTTGGAAGGTCTTTTGGGATATTGCTAAATTTGGCTTCTCAATGTTGCAGCAAGCCGAAGTGATTCGGGAGAGGACCAGCTATAGAGTAGGACATTATTGCGGGGAGATGGGCCAAGATTTTTGGGATACTCGTAGGTGGCAGCGAGAATTTGAATCCAAACAGGTTCGACTTTCCTCTTTCGCATCAAATTATTTCCTGAAAAATGTTCTTTTCTTTGTACAGTATTTTGATATAGAGCCTTTGGAACCCTTGAACAGGGGATACGCAAAGCATCTGCTTATGACCGTATTCACAATTATGAAGATGGTTTTCAGTCATTTTTAGACCTCATATTATTGTCTCAGTTATTTAGTTCGATTGCTAAAATAGAATCCTGTATTTTTCTATTCACATATTATTGTCTCATCTAATTTTGTAGAAACCAAATCTTTGGTGATGGACTAGTTAGAGGGAGACAACCAACAAATGAAAAATGCTTCGTAGAAATATAGGAGCCCATGGCGATGAACTAGTTAGAGTTTTAAAGGCCGTGGCATTGGTCAAGCATCATCAGGAATGTCCATTCAGTGCTAAACATATGAAACTGACCAAACAAGGCATGCAACCAAGACGTTAAAATATTCATTTCTAGTAAAACGAAGCTATCTTAAATTGAAGGTGTAAATGCTTTGGTAACCATCTTTCAGGTGCCCTGGTCGGCTTGAGTTTCTTTTGCAACTGCAAGAACCTGGCATAATTGTTGTGAATATATAGATATACAGCTTAAACAAATGGTAATTGTTACTATGTCGATAATGAATCTTATTGACACAATATAGCACGTTGGTCTTCAACACGATAGAATCATTTTGCTGGCACTGATTATTCCCATATCTTTTAAATTGTTTTGTCAAATGACCAGAGATGAAAGCCCAATGTCATTCTCAACCAGTATCAGCTAGGGGTTAGTATCGGATGACAACATTCCAAACGATACGATACCTCCGATACACATTGGTATCGGCCGTATCGTAACGGCCGATATCGTGAACCTTGCCCTAGATATAGACTAAAGCATAAATATAATAATACAGAACAAGTCAGTTATAATTCCTCATTGTTGACCACCTTGTCACCAAGATCCACCACACTTTTGAAAGTTGCATTTCAACTCTCATATCTTCTGCTTAACCCTTCCTGAAGGACCTCATGCTGTATCCGCTGCTTCGGATTCTGTCATCTCAATATGATGGTCACCATTTCATCGTTTCCGTTGTCCAGCTATATTCTCACTCCAATTCTGTTCTCTAGTTATAAACTTTTATTTGACTTTCACCAAAGAACTTGTCTATGTCCATTTAATAATAACAGATGAAAGAAACAATATCTCAAGCCTTATCCAGTGGAGACTAATAAAATTCCAAAGATAATTGTTAGAGTTAGTATGTAGTCAACTTTAGTCCTATATTGGATAGAGTTGTAAGAGAAAGCTTCTCATGTAAATTATGCTTAAACGTATCAAATATTTCTAGGTTTTAAAGTAATTATTTGTATTTTTGGGCATTTCAAAACCAATAATTCCAAAGAGCAATCAGAACTGCCGGAATTGTACGCATAAGAGGGGTTTGAAACCGATTGGATACTGATATTGTGGACCTTGATCTAGGGTTGCGTGAGGCACATGATTTGCATTTGGCAAGCTCTTTCAACCTATGTTGCATGGACACGACATGGGATACATGACACAATGCTATACGGACATGGTGGCACATATTGTTTTCTAAAACACTAGGATACACCATGTTATATATATAAGGACCTCTAGTTCAAGTGGTTAGAGTGAGGCATATCCCCCAAGAGGTTGCAGGTTCGAACAACGGGGGAAGCACATTTAATTTCTTGTGGAGGAATTAATGTGAGGGCAATCAGAATGCAGGCTGGTTGCGGGTGCGGTGCGATGTGATGCGGGTGCGATACAAGTGCGGTGCAGGTGCGGGCCTTCGGTCTGGTAGTGTGGCCTTCTGGCCGAGTTTGTAGGCCTTCGGGTCAGGAGTCTGTAACACAATTACCTCTTCCATATATATATATATATATATATATATATATATATTTGAGAAAAACCAGAACGAAAACCAAATGTATCCTACTAGTTCGTACTTTTTTTAAAGAAAGAGAATAAATTGATTGCTTGAGGAGGCAAAGAGAAAACTATGGTAAACAAATTGATTTCTTGGGTAAGTAAATGTGGAAAATGAATTGATCGTTTGGTGAGACAAAGAAGCAAGAAAAGGTTAATATAGAAAGATGAATTTATTGCTTGAGGAGGCAAAGAGGCAAGAAGAGTTCAATATGGAAAATGAATAGCCATATTACTAAAAAGGGTAATGCTTAACCCTTTTAACTCTGTAATTTTTACAAAGCTTCGTTTTCTTATTTTTCGTGTCCTCTTACGTATCCTTCACGTACCCAAACGTGTTCGGGGTTTTTATTCATAAAAAAAAGACAATAAATAAGGTGTCGAATACCTATCCATCGCCTGTCCATGTGTGTTGTATCTGACATGGACACGGAGATGAAAATAGGATGTCAGTGGTGCATATCTTTCAACTTTTCAAGTAAACAAATATCATTGGTTTAAATTAAATAATTTACTTCATCTGGAACCCAATAAACAAGAATTATGTTTTTTTGTGAAGGTTCCGTCGTAAGCAAACTAAAATGAAACCACTAAAAGGCGTAATACAGGAAAATAATGAGTGTAGAGGTGAAGAATAAAGACTACACAACAATTTATCTAGGCATTGTAGATGAAATATGCAAATTTCCTGTATATTATCGTTTTCCTAATAAACTTCCATTCATACTTTTTCCCCTTCTACTGGATTCTTATGGCATTGGAAAGCTCAAGATCCTTGTTACACGACAATAAAAAGCACAAGATAAATATAGACTTGCTGATACGACCTCTGTAGATGATAATATGATGCCCACAAGTTACTAAAGGCAATCTTGAACTTAAAGTGATCATTCTTCTTAGTATTGTAGGCCTCATGGCGTGAATTTTCTTAAGAGGTTAGACTATGAGAGGGCTGATGTATTCCAAATTCCGTGATATCACAAAAAATGTAGTGCTTCTTATTAGCTATATGTGTGAGGTCTTACTAATATTGGTTGTTCTGTAATCCTCCTCTTAGTGAAGAGAGTAGGGAGAGTCTGACGGAATAGGGTTACTTGAAAGAAGACTTAAAATATAAGATAATTTTATTACTGTCCTTCTTGCATGCGACCGCCCATGTATACCCATATATGACTAGAATTTTAATGAAAGTTGAAAATGGTCATGGTGTACATAGAAGCCTGGTAATTATGCTCTTCTAACTAAGTGGCTTACCTATGTCTATTTTGAGAAGAGGGCATGACCAACTGAGTTTATAGTGCCTTTGTGTAAAATGGTTACGAGGATAGATATTATGATAATTCTTTTGCTGACAAATATATGATCCTCTTTACAAATCTAGGAGGTGACCAAAGCCATGCAAATGGAAGTTTTGCTTGTTGGCGTATTAGGTTTATGGCTTGTCACAAAATACAGACATGAATCGGGATACGAAGATAGGAAATCCATAATTAGAGATCTAGAGGATACATGAGCATATTGTAACTAGAAGTTGTTAATTATATCAGGATACTCGATCATTATTCATTAATAATGGCGTTGCTTCAAAAATACACACAACTCATTAAAAACATAACACCTTATCATTTTAATTTAAACATTTTATGAGCAAAACAGGTAAAGGGCTCTGTAGTGTCGTAGTCGGACGTCCGGTTCAGGTTGGATTGGCTTTTGCAAGGTCAGTTTGGGTTTTGCAGGCGACATTTGAAAAGGTAGGATATCAATAAATATATAACATAGCCTATTACAGTGTTCAAGCAGATATCTAATATCATAACAGTATGGTTTTTTCTAATATCATAACAGTATGGTTTTTTCTAATATCATAACAGTATGGTTTTTGAGATATCGGAATATCGGATATAAATAAATATATTATATATTATATATACTAAATCTTCTATCATATTCAATTTTTAATAAATATATTATATGTACTAAATCTCTTGCCAAATTCAAATTTCTAGATGTAGATGTACTAAATGTTCTAAAAGGCTAAATCTAAGTAACTAACAAAAAACATCTAACATAAACAATTATAAGATTCCAAGTACAAATTGAAAAACTAGTAATATTAATAATATTGTATCAATATAAAAACCTACTAACTCAAGTTTGAAATACATATTCACCTTTAGTATTTGGTCGATATATCGGATCTCAATCGATATATCGATAATTTTTTCACAAAATGATATATATAGTAGACGTGTCGGTTTAGGCCCCAATATGATATATTGGTCATATATATATCAAGGTTCACAATAATGGTACATAATAGGTATCATACCTCGGGATCAACGATACCGGCGTTCAGATCGGAATATCGTTTTTTTTTTTGTATCGGAAAGCAAATAATTTTAAGTAGTTTGTGTTATTTTATAATAGTTTTGAAATTGAATGAAATAATAGTCACCCTTGCTAATTGGTTTACATGCAGTAAATAAGTTTTCTTCATTTACATGCTTTTACAACATTACTATGTTTTTACATCATTGTCAATTACTCTTTTTTGTTCAATTTTATTTGCCGAATTAAGTGGAAAAGAGATCCCTAATGTCGGTATCGATCGGAACATGCCAAACCATATCGATATCGGCCGTATCAGACCGGTATCGGTATCGGCCAATACTGCAAATTGTGGTATATATAACAATACTCTATTATATATACTAAATGTCCTATCTTATTCTAATTTCTCATCATCATAATTCAAGTATTCTCCCATCAAAATTTGGTCAGAAGTGGAGCTTCACAAAACTCCATAAAGAATTTGACAGTTTTTATGATTGTCTGTCAACTTGATGTCAACCTTATACGTTGGCCAAATTTGTAGCAAAGGTAACTATGAGCATGAGAGGATTATGCCATATAATTTATGCGGCCAGATGGCAGATAGGTAGACCTACCTTTTGGATATGCAGTTTAAGCTCATGCAAGCAAGGAGTACCCTCGAAGTTTTCTAGACTATAAAGAGTCTAGACGAATATGTAAGATGATACAATTTGCTATTGGGGGTTGCATTCTATCTCTATTACAAATTAAGCCAAAGAGGGAAGGAATGACAATCCCACATCTAATTCTAACTTCTAATTGTCCTAAATGTTCTAGAACTAACAACTATTACATTTTTATCTGTTTTTATAACTTCAATTTACCTTGAAATATCAGTTCTCGATCTAAAAAATGCCATATAGAGATCTAAAAAACATAATTAGTGTTACAAGTAACACGTTATATATTTATAGAGTACTTGTTGTGTTACACATTGGAAAACAGAATTATACACGAGAGCAATTAGAAAATAACATTTCACCTATAGATGACTTGCTGTGTTACTCTAGAAAGTCTAATATAATTAAAAACATAATGATGTAGTTATACAATTAAAAACAAATATTTATCATCACAAAAATCCGAATAAGGAAGTCTTACACATTAAAAGAATATATATATATATATATATATATATATATATATATATATATATATAGAGCGTTGAAGTACCCGATCAAGAGCAGAGGGAGACCCGACGACTCAGCAACATCGGAAACACGAGAGATGTCGCTCCATAGTGACTCCCTTCTCCTTCTGTCATTGTGGCCGTAGACCGCCCCCAGTAAGAATCGGAAGCCACCCTTGTTCACGAAGGAGATGGCAATCAACTGCTCCGTCAACGAGATCAAGTCACCATCCCAACTCTTCGAGTTCCAGCGAACCCAAATCCTGGCCATGTCACAAAGTGCCAGGTTGTGCAGCTGGGCCCAATGAGAAGGGGTCCGCCGAGTAAGGGTCTTCTCCCCTTTGATCTTGGATTCTAAGATAACAGAAATGTCACACTTCTCTCTGTGGAGCACCCCACATATCTCTCTCCACCTCCCTAGCGAACACGTCCCCCTCACATTCCAGACAATAATGGCCATTAATTAATGAGAGGTGGGGTCCCCCTGGAAAACTTCCGGATCAGCACCTGGGGGAAGTGCCGCACCCGTCGCTAACGAGTCCTCCTCCATCCCAGACGGAACCGCCTGTTGGGGAGCGACCGGAGATAGAACCAACGCCCAGGCAGGATTGGCAACACACACCGCCTCCTCTCTGTCCGAAGTATGACCCACCACCATTGAGGGGCCATCCCTCAACAGGCCGATAGTGCGCCTCTTCCTACAATAAACCTGCCCTCCAGACGATCCGCCATCCCCTCGAGCCTCAGTCTCCGACGCCGCCATACCTCTAGTAGCTATACTACTACTCAGCCCCTGGCAAGTGGTCAACCCTCCACACGAGGGAGCCAGCTGAGTAAAAACAACGAGGCTCAAACCAGCATCACTCACAGGATGTGTAACCTCCCCCTCCAAGACCTCCGCGCCACTATCATCTCTGAGATCCATATCACAAGGAGCCTCTGGAACCTCCCTAGGAGGGAGAGTAGGCTCCACCGGAGGTCCAACCTCCGAACAAGCACTAGCCAGATGCCCGAAGCAAGAACACCGTGGACAGGTAGGTGGAACCCATTCATATTCCACCTTCTGGGTAAGTACCTCCCCAGATGGGATCTCATACTCGACCGTCTTCGGAAGCTCCCCCCCTGCCCGAATCTCCACAAAGATCCTGGCGTACATCAACCGCGATCGAAAGGCAGTAGCATCATCTGCCTTGATCGGGGTGTCCACCAAGCTGGCCAACCGCATTAACAACGGTATGCTCCAAAACCTAATCGGGAACTCAGGGAAGCGAATCCAAACAGGGATGACGTTCAGTACTTCCCTCTCACAACGAAGCTCCGGGGTCCACTCCTTGAGAATAATCAACCTGCCGTCGAACGTCCAGGGGCCGCCTTGAAGGATCCTAGCAACATCCTCCGCCAGACCGAACTTTACATAATAGAAGCCGTTCTTGCGGGCATAGAACTCCATGCTCCCCTTAGGCTGCCAGACACGCGCAGCATAGCCCCTGATCTGCCCGTAGAAAGGCTTGTTGCCTAATACGTACAGGACGAGGGTATTCTCCCAGTACGCTGTCACCTTCTGGATCTCCTCCGCAGGGAAGGAGGCTCGGAAACCCCTCCCTACCTTAATTGGCGGGACGTACTCCATCGATGTGGGGGATTTCGGCCCCACTGGGTTGCAGATATCGGCCCAGGACCGTCCAGTTTGCCGGGTGGTCGTCCCAAGAGGCCTCGGGGTAACCTCCGGACGAGGAGTCCCAGATCCCTGGGCCTCCGGATCCACCACCTTACTCTTCCCCTTGGCCGCCGCGGTCGCCTTTGGCCTCCAGCCCACCGATCTCCCAGCAGCCACCCCCGGACCTCGTCCAGATGGCCGAGACCCTGACCTGATCTGACGACCATCAGAATAGCGATCCCTAACCTGACCCTGTCCACCTCCCGGCTTCTCCCCCGGATTTCGCCCCACGACGGCGCGTAACCGTCGTCCATCCCCCTCCGTCCGTTTGGCTCCCCAGAGATCCGGAGCCCGCTCCGAACTCGAAGTTCGTAGCAATGGGTCCACCCCGCAACGAATTCGACGTTCCCATCACAACTCCCGTTGATCCCGCCCCCCCACCACCGCCCGGGAGGGGCTGCGACCGTCGGGGGGGTCCGCCCGACCCCCCCTGTGTTTCCGCACCCCCCCACCACCTGGGAGAAGCTGGGTGGTCGTCCGGTTCCAGATTCTATCCTCTATGATTTTCAGAGATGCCTCCTGCTTGCGGGGCTTCGGGAACTGTCTCGATCAGGCTTCATCTGGACTTGGCACAACAAAGCAACTCACAACAGGGTTGCTTGTCAGCTTGATCGAGCCCTGGGCAACGGGGAGTGGTTCCGTCACTTCCCCAACTCTTCGGCTGAGGGTCTGGCAGCTGGGACGAGCGATCACTCCCCCATCAGGGTTGGCTTCTCTGCTCGATCTCTTGGGAAGTCCCGTCCGTTCAGGTATAACAACAGTTGGTATCTCTCGGAGGGCTACCTTGAGGCTGTCGCAGAGGGGCTGTCTAGCGGTCAGGAGGGGACGGCTCAATTCCGATTGGTTCGTCGTCTCAAGGCCACGAAGAGAGCTCTCTGGAGTTGGGTGCAGGGGTTGCCCAAGACCACTCTAGAAGATAAGGAGGCTGAGATCTTTGCAGCTGGATTTGCAAGCTGACATGCTTAATGGAGATCTGGCGGCTAGAGAGAAGGAGATGATTGGAGAAGTCAACATTCTGAGGCTGCAGAAGGAAATTAGCTCGGCTCAACGAGCCAAATGTTCCTGGCTGAAGGATGGAGACCGGTGCTCCAAGTTCTTTTATGACGTTATCCGGACTAGACAGAATCGGAATCACATATCCCAGCTTCTTGATGCGGATGGCACTCTGGTGGGGACGCCGGCTGAGATACAGGGCGAGGCTGTCAGGTACTATTCTGATTTATATTTCCAGACTGACTACCTGTCCGTGTTCCCAGAGGTTGTTACGAAGCGGTTGGTGACTCCATTTGGGAATAGCATCCTACTTGCCCCTGTCACATTGGAGGAGGTGGAAGCTATTGTCAAGGTGGCAGACCCCAACAAGGCTCCTGGTCCAGATGGCTTCAGTAGTGGTTTCTTCAAGCGCCATTGGGATATTCTGAAGCTTCAGGTCGTGGAGGTGGTCCAGGAGTTCTTCACTAAGGGAAAGCTTTTGAAGGAGTTGAATCACACTTTCCTAACCTTGGTGCCTAAGAAGGAGGGCGCGACTGCATTGGCAGATTTCAGACCTATTGCATGTTGTAATTATCTTTATAAGATAATTACACACCTTATGTGCCGGCGGATAGAGAGAATCATGCAGGACTTGGTTTCTCCAAACCAGGCTGCGTTCATCAAGGGGCGGTCGATTGCAGAGCATAGCCTCCTGGCACATGAGATGGTGAGGGGATTCAACAGGCCTGGTGGGGAGAAAGCTTGTGTTAAACTGGACCTGAGGAAGGCGTATGACATGGTCAATCGGGACTTCCTCTGTCATCTGATGTCTGCCATGGGATTCGCGGATCACTGGGTTGCGTTGATCAGGGAGTGCATCACGTCCCCTACTTAGTTCTCATCCAGGGCGTTCCTTATGGGTACTTCCAGAGCAACCGTGGGCTTAGGCAAGGTGACCCATTGTCCCCTTATCTGTTCACGCTTGTGATGGAATACTTTACTTGTTTGATGGACCTGGCAGTGCACCGTGGACGGCTGATGCCTCTGTTTCGTAGGATGGACCCTCCAGTTACCCACCTTATATATGCTGATGATCTACTAGTCTTCATCCAGCCTACGACGATGGGGTTGCAGACGCTTGCGGGTATTATGGAAGATTTGAAGTCCTTCTCGGGTCTCCAGCTGAACAGGGATAAGAGTCGGATCTACTTCAGTTCCCGGTGTTCCCAGAAGGAGGAGAGGGCTGATGTCCTGGGTATCGCGAGGAGTGATCTTCCGGTGCGTTATTTAGGAGTGCCCCTCACCGTCAATTATGCGAGGGATCAGGACTGCCAGGGCCTGGTAGAGTATGTCCAGCGGAGAGTAGAAGGCTGGCAAGCCGCCGGTCTGTCCTTTGGCGGACGCATAGAGCTGATCAGATCTGTGATCTCGGCTGTGACCCATTTTTGGTTACAGTCCATCCTCCTCCCGGTGGCCACTATTCGGCGAGTGGAGCGTCTATGTGCTGATTTTCTTTGGAGGGGGGGTATGCATGCGATCTCGTGGGAGCAGCTCTGCCGTCCTAGGAAGGAGGGAGGTGTGGGGCTCAGGCCGTTGCTGGAGATCAGGGAGGCCTCCGCGCTCAAGCTGGCCTGGAGATTCATTAGCGGGGGGTCGCTCTGGGCGGACTGGATGCACAGCAGATACGTGAAGCAGGACAATTTTTGGACGTGTTCTCCTGATAACAACCATTCTGTTACGTTCAAGACTGTCCTGAGACGCAGGGGTGTGCTCAAGTCTGCTATCCGGAGGGTCATGAAGGATGGGTCGGGTACGGACCTCTGGCGGGACCCTTGGATAGATCGGCGTTCGTTGCTAGACATCAGGGGATCCCCGACTCACACGGAGGACAGGCGAGGTCTGACGTGTAGTCGGATCTTACGAGATGGAGAGTGGAGGCCGGAATCTTATCGGTACACTGAGGAGCTGGGAGGGTCCATTATGTCTACAGTCATTGATCCGGCTTTGCCTGCGGATCGGTGGATTTGGGAGCCGACTGGAGCATCTTCGGGCTCGGGGGAGTTCCAGTTCCGTAGTTGCTACAATCTGATCCGGCACGCTTTCCCTCTGAGTTCTGATTACGAGTTCGTCTGGTGTAAGGGTCTGGCCAGGAAGATGCAGTTGTGTGTTTACAGGCTTCTTCTTGGTCGCCTCTTGACGAGGGATCGCCTCAGTTCTTTTGGAGTGCCAGTGCCGGACCCTAAATGTGTGCTTTACTGTTTGGAGCCTGAGTCTATTAAACATATCTTCTTCGAGTGCACTCTGGCATGGCAGATATGGTCGGAGCAGAGTCGGGTATTGGGAGTGTGCGCCTCTGGTAAATACATTGGGGACATCATCCAGGTGATACGAGATAGCAGGGGTCGAGGTCATGACTGGTTCCGTACAGCCATAGTTCGTCTGGCGGCTTCGGTTTGACATGTTTGGCGGGAGCGAAACCGCCGGATCTTTGAGGGACTAGTCACACCTCCAGTTGGCATTCTCCATAACATTGAGTTTGATGTGAACGCTATGGAGAATGGATGAGTGTTGAGTGGGAGTCCCACTCAGTTTGTATGTTGTATGATTATGACTTTTCTTTTGGAATAAAATTTACCTTTTTCCAAAAAAAATAAAATAAAATATATATATATATATATATATATATATATATATATATATACACGAGGAACAAAAAGCAGAACTATACATGTAGAGTACTTGTTGGGTTACTCAAAAGTCATACTTGACCTGGGAGTACTTGCTAAGATGTACTCCTGGAGATGGGTTGTCCCTGGTTCGGATGGAGGGTCAGGAATATTCAGTTTTAAAAGTTGCTACAATCTGGTTCGGACTCCACATGACAAGATTGCGGAGTATGACTTTATCTGGGCAAAGGGGATTGCTCGCAAGATGCAGCTTTGCTCATACAGACTCCTTCTAGGCCGGTTGATGACGAGGGACAGACTTTTCAGGTTTGGGTTGCAGATTCCAGATCCGAAGTGCGTACTCTGTTCAGGTGAGGCCGAATCTTTGGGCCACTTATTCTTTGAGTGTCCGATGACTTGGCACATCTGGTCTGAGCAGTGCATGCGATCGATGGACGGAGTTGGCAGTGCTAGAGGTATACGGAGGATCCTCAGCTGGATCAGAGATCGCCGCGGCATGGACTCTGGTTGGGCCAAGATTGCTAGAGTTCGTCTTGCGGCATCGGTTTGGCATGTCTGGAGGGAGCGTAACAGGCGTATCTTTAAGGGGCCGACTACTCCGCCTGTAGGAATTCTTCATAATATAGAATTCGATGTATCTGTAATGGCCCCTTAACTGGGGAGGGAGAGATGTGAGAATAGTGTATTGTAATACCTTTACTACGATTTGCGTGGAATAAAATTTACCCTTATTCCAAAAAATAAAATTATATATATATATATATATATATATATATATCACAACGAGGAACAAAAGGCAGAACTATACATGTAGAGTACTTGTTGTGTTACACATTGGAAAACAGAATTATACACGAGAGCAATTAGAAAACAACATTGCACCTATAGATGACTTGCTGTGTTACTCTAGAAAATCTAATATAATTAAAAACATAATGATGTAGTTATACAATTAAAAACAAATATTTATCATCACAAAAATCCGAATAAGGACTTGCTGTCTTACACATTAAAAGTATATATATATATATATATATATATATATATATATATATATATATATATATATATATATATATATATATCACAACGAGGAACAAAAAGCAGAACTATACATGTAGAGTACTTGTTGGGTTACTCAAAAGTCATACTTGACCTGGGAGTACTTGCTAAGATGTACTTGGCCAATGGAATGGGAGGGAGTCTAGAGTATATTATTATGTGTAAAAATCATAGTTCTCGTATCAACTCTAAGTATCAGTTTTGGCTTGTCTTGATCCGATGCTTACCGATAATGACTCCGATACTTGTCGATAGTGATTGAGACTCTCTTTTTCGCTAAATTTGGTAGAGAAAAATTGTACGAAATAGATAGAAAATAGTGTCAACACAACGATTCATTTGTGTCGAAGAATGATAATGTTAGTGTGTATCAACAAGATTTCTTATCGATAAAATGCAACCATTACCATTTGTCGATAAAATGCAACCATTACCATTTGTCGAAATTGTATGTATAAAAATTTATAATAGTCATCCATATTAATATTATTTCATTTGGAACTATTTATTGTGGTTGCACTATGCCTAGTACGATCTATTGCAAGTGGAATATTATTTCATTTAAAACCAACGAGAAGTAACATATAAATATAAAATTATGTCTAAAAGTATCAAACAGATTTATAGCTTTTTAAAAATATTTTATCATTTTTGACTTTCCGAAACGAAAAATTTGATACTCAGATCTGAAACTGTTGACGACATTGATACTCATAGGAAGGGTCTGAAACCGACTCTGATACCGATAATGCGAACCTTGATAAAAATAATTAATTTCACAACATACAAAATTAGAGTTACACAAATAATACAATTTTTTAAAAAGTCTTGTTGGAAGAAGGAAGGAGTTTGTAGATCTTATGAACGAAGAGAGTATTTAGTGATAATTTACAAAATGAAAATAATTTTGTGTTTTAATGAGGAAATATTCCCCAAAATCGAGAGAAATAAAAAAGAGGAACCTTATTAGAGGGGAGGTTGTCGAGGATTAGGGTTAGAGAGAGTTCAATGTTTGATTGTGCGAGGGAGGGGGGTTGGTACACAATGTTTGAAATATCGTTGATACTGATATGCATCATATCGGATTTTAGTGTACCCGATCCAATACACGTACAAATTTTTTTTAGTATCGGCCGAATCTTACCGGTATTCAGATTTGGAAGCAAAATATGAGCCAATACTGGTCAGGTTTCGGCCAAGTGATACAAAACCGGCTGATATCGACTAATACCATTCTATAAAACAGGAAAAGAAAGAAAAAAAATGGCAGACCAACTGACCAAATAGGAAGAAGAGAAGTTACTTGAGCCTATGATCATTTCCTTAAAAAAGAAGAAAATACAAACTTCCTATATTTTTTACTTTTCTTTCTCTCCCATTTTTTTCTAGACACAACCACCGAGGAGGAAATGGAGCGGACTAGTGCAGACTCCAAGAAGAATGGAAGGGACCACATGTAAACAATAACGAGAGTAGTCCCCACCATTTCTTTGGAAACGAAAGATAGTAACATCAATGGTAAACCTTTCTAGATTATCCAATTTTGAATGATAGCTGGGCCTGCACATGTTCCCCATTTTCTTAAAAATAAGAACTGCATGCCAGATTTTCTAGAGATGAGAGAAAAAATTAAAAAAAAAAAACGAAAATAAGAAAGCACAAGAATAAAACAATAACCTTATCTAATATATTTTAATTATACCTAAATAGATTATAATCGATTTAAATTATAAGTTATATTTGATTATATTTAAAATTGAAAAGTATATTAGATTCTAAACTTGTCTGATTTAGATAAAATATGAATTAGAAGTAACTAAAATTTTAATTAGATTACATGATATAGAACTAAATTTTATAACATACAAAAATATGATTTAATCTAATTTGTAAATTAAAGCTGATCTAACCTGTAGATTAGCAATGATTTAATCATATCAATGATAATCCAGAATTTCAATATTGTGTTATGTAATCTAATGTATAATTTAAATATAGTTTAATCAATTCAAATTTAAGCTCCAACCTAACTTAATCCATAAGTTTAAAATCTACTCAAATGTGAAATTAGTCTTTTTCTAATCTAATTTGAATTATATAATACTCTAAATTACAAATTACATTATAGTAGATTTTCAATTAGACACAAGATTATATTAATTTAACTATATTAGATATTAAATTGTGCATTGTACTTTAGATTATGAATTAGATGAGACTAAATCAACTATTATAGTCTTAATTAATCCTTAATTAAAGTTATGTCTACATTTATCATTTTTATTTTATTTTTTTACTAATTTTAATGTTTTTTTGCTTTCTAAAACTGAAAATTCCAATATTCTGATCTGGTACAACCGGTAATGCCAATACCGATACTTGTGAGAAGGGTCCGATTCCAATACTGATAAACGTGTGGGGTCCTTTTAACAATTAATAAAAAGAGAACCCAGAAAATCCGGTATTACATAAACCAGATGGTTTTTCATACATATCGAGTTCGACCTGATGCATCACATTATCTAAAACAACATAGAAGATTTAATTTGTAGAGCGTGTCCTTCTTTTCTTCTTTGGACTGACATCTTGGCTGATATCTACAACACGGGGGCTATGTCTATGTTAACATGCCTCGAAGTAGGAAAAACTTAAAAAATGAGTTTTCTAAGTTATATGAGTTCTTGCCAAATCGATACCATATTCTCTTTGAACGCCTACCAAATTCCTGGCAGAGGCTACTGTGAAGAGTGGGCTTTGCCATAATTCTGAAGGCTAGCCAGTTACTAGGTAGATTTGGCTTTTACATCTATGCAGTTTAAGCCGATGTTACTAGAAAATAATAGACATTGAAGTAAGATGATAATTTTTATTTCAGGATTCTATTCTTCTTTGAGGATTTAATACAAGGAAAAAAGACAAATGGAGTCACATTCTCAATACAACTACTTACTATTGTACTCGTAATTATAGTGCTTCAAATATTGAAATTAGAGTCCCCTTTAGGTGACAAGACTTCTTCAGTTGTCCAATATATGTGTGGGGCACAAGCAACTGTCTCCATTGACTTATCAGCTAATTCATTGGCCATTCATCAGCTAAGATGCAATTTGGGTTCTTAGTTGCTACATATGGTATACCTATAGGGTAGATAATTAGAGGTGGGTGGGTGGGGGGAGTAGTGGTGACTATGCTACATGAAATAGATATGGATACAGATACCTTGAGGATAAGGGCACACACACATAAATGTTCAAAGAGTCGCCGACCCTCTTATAAGTGTCGATATTGCCGGTTTCTACAACTTCCTTGTTTACGAATTAGATTATCTTGGTTTTGGTTTCAACACATAATATTGTTAGGTCTATGAGTAATATATTTTAATAGTAAAGCAATTTTGGTTTCCACCATAATTGAGTTTTTGCTCGCTAGAGAAGATGCCTTACCAATCGGTTCTTGCTCCTAGGTAGCTTTTTTTCTCCCTTCGTTCCCTTCCCATTCTTTTTTCTGTTATCACTCAAATTGTATTTGTCTTGCTAGAGAGGTCCAACATTAGGCGAGGTTGCATCTTGCTGCAGTTAGGTGCGCACCTTTGTTGCGAGCAAGTGTCACCTATATGATCTAAATCTGCCCTCCCTATCCAGGGTTCAAGCGACGTCGAAGCTTCTCTGGTTTAGTGTGAATATGTCATATGTGTGAATTGGAAAAGAGCAGCACAACATCAAGTTAAGGGCCTTTGTTATTATTTTACATGTGCTTTTCTTTGATCAGACACGCACCTCGCTTTTGCACTTTGTGCGTAGGTGAAGGACCTTGGTGGTTAAGTGTGCTTTTCGTCTCTGATAACTATGACCTTGGTGATTAAGTGAGGTTTACACCCACTATTAATCCCGTGCCTTAAATGCTTCAATTCTCTCCCACATTTTTGTCTCTCATTTTAAACTAGTAGCACTTATCTTTGGGAACGTATTTTTGTGTGGGTAAATATTGGGCACTTTGCACATTGCGGTTTGTCATTTTGTTCCTCATCTCCGAGTCAATAGAGTAAGTACTCCAATTCCTCTCGCT
>JANAVB010017599.1:989631-1019803 GCA_029216955.1 Iris pallida
GCAAGATATTTACCATCTTGACTAGAGAATGTCCAAAGATAGAAATAAGCATCATTTCAGTTCAATATTCCAATATGTCAACCATTTGAATTAATAGTACTTTACAAATCAACATTTACAGAAACAAGATCTAACCATAAGTTCAGTAAATCCCTTAGTGGCTAATACTAGTTAAGGTCTCCTCGGTAAACGAGCTACATGAGGTCAGTGCAGAACAGTGCCATTACTCCTCTTTGGATGTCTCCCATAGATTTAGTAAACCCCATTAAACGTCTCTGTTTGATCCCCTCATTGAGTAATATCCCAAGAGGTTTGTAAACCTTGTGACTTACATTTGATCAGGGGTATTTAGGTCCATTATTTATACTCATTGACCATGACTTTTTAGTCGGTACGGCTAGTAAAATCTTTGGATATAAATTTCAAGAATGTATTCTTTCACAAGGCTCAAATGAATTCTAACATCATGATACAATGCTACAGCCTGTATAGAAGCACAAGGTATAAATTTATACAAAGATGTTTCCGGTCACGAGAATATGTTAGAAGTACTCTTGGAAATGATTATTGTTTCCTACACTGAAGTGTTAAGCTTCAACGCAACATTAAGTTCTCATAAAATTCCTAGTCACATAATTCACACACTATTTGTAAGTGAGTTTGGCCCTTGCAAGTGTTTGTCTGCATCATAGTCACATAAATTACGAATTATTTGTGAGTTCAAGGATAATTAACGAATAATTTGCAAGTTCAAGAATAATTAGCGAACATTTGCTGATCTGAACATATTCGTGAATAGTTCCTCAATTTGCTATTTATACATCAGATTTGCGAATTATTCGAACTATTCACGAATAATACTAATTCCATGTATATTCGGTATTAGAGAATGAAATTTGGGAAGAAAAGCTCGTCCTGGAATAGAATTTTTTTCATGAAAAAGATCCGATGCTCTTTTCCCATCCGCTACTAGCAACGAACTACAAATTCATTGGCTACTCGAGCCTTGACATTGGCGAGATCTTCAAGTTACCCCATAAATATGCGAACAAGTTGGTCGAATGCATAGATTATGGATACTACCCCTGCAAGTGGCAAGTCAGATGGCTGCAAGGACCCACCTTCGAGTTCGGAGAGGAGGATTTTAATCCAAGAGAGAAGATTCTAGAGGAACCAATCAACCGAGGAGGTAGAGGTCGAAGAAGGGGTCGTGGCCTTTACCGTTGGAGACAACGCGAGCATAGGCACGAGCGATCCCAACCTAACTGCTAGTGTCGAAGATATCCTCGACAATCAGAAGCTAAAAACAACCAAGAAGCTTAGGAGGGTGCCTGACCGGACCACGCAATCGAAGACGGATCCGACCCGACTACACAACCGAAGGCGGACCCGACCACGCAATCGAAGGCGTTGGTGGTACTAAGACATCTAGTCGCAGCAAAGTAGGACCTAGACTGTGCAAGTCATATAGGTGGGTGTTAACAAGGCATTAGATTTTTTGTAGTTCTTTTTTGTCGGTCGGTTTAGCGATCGTTCTTCTATTGTGGTGTGCAACCCCTCTTAATTTCATGGAGTAGTGCTTGTTTTGCCTTTGTTGAGTGCACTCTTGCAGTTACCTATTTTAATGCAATGCTATTATTTTTGTCTCAATTTTGTTGTTGTTGAGTCAGATTGACACAAGTCATAATGATCGATTGAACCTTCGTAGATGGTGGGATATTGATTGTACTCCTTCAATCAGCGGTTATACTGATGGAATCAGCGGTTATACTGATGGATAGGTGGAGGCGCCTACCGGTCCTCGTACATCGACATAGTAGCAAGAGCATGTGGTGAAAGATCGACTCTAATCCGCTACTCGAGAACATAGTATCGAATAAGTGACAATGCTGATCATGCCTTACAAAGTACAAACTTGAGCACCAGACATGTAACTGATAAGCCGATCATGTCTCACCGCTTGACATAGTGGTAAGGGTAGGTGGTTGTAGACCGATAATATCCTACTAGTCGAGAATGTAGTATAGGACAAGTGGAAAACTTGACCGTACCTTGAAAACTTAAGAGGTAGACAACAAATGACTGAGAAGCCAACCATGCGTTGCGGATTGATACATTGGTAAGGGCAGGTGGTGGAGACCGACCGTACTCGCTAGTTGAGATCGTGCGTTTGACACTATGCCGACTTTGCCCCACGAACTTAAGCGTTGGACAAATGTGGCTGAGAAGCCGATCGTGCCTCGTGGGTTGACATAGTAGCAGTGGCAGGTGGTAGAAGACCGACCGTATTTAAGAGGTGGTAATGCCAACCGTGTCTCGCAAACTTTAGTGTTAAACGACATGTGGCTGAGAAGCCAATCATGCCTCGCGGATTTGACATAGTGGTAAGGACAGGTAGTGGAAGACCGACCGTACTCCGCTAGTCGAAAAATTAAACCACCAAGATTTGTCACAGGTCAATTCATTCTCTTTCCAAAACTAGTAACAAACTGTTCGGTCGGTCGGCTATCTAGGCTATACGATAAATCTTCAAGTGCTTAATGTCCTCGGCCGGATCTCCTTAGTGATGATGTGGGGTCCATCCCAGCTTGTAGGCCAGTGGCATATATATTTCTAAGTACGATGTCGTCGACCTGGAGGGTTCGACCCTTGACCCTCTCTTGGTGATAGTGCATTATTCGACGTTTGACTTATCGATCGTGAGCCTTGCTCGGTCGTGCAGCTCCTCGAGGAGGTCAAGATTGGACTGTAACCCTTCATGATTGGCTTGGGAGTCAAAGCTATCGATCTTGTGGCTGCTCGCTCCTATCTTCATCGATACTACAACTTCCATGCCGAATGCAAGTCGGAAGAGAGTTTCATGCTTGATCGTTTGTGTGATAGGACGGAAGGATGTCTGGTAGCTCCTCTACCTATTTCCCATTTACTGCCGCTCCTAGCTTGGTTTTGAGAGGAGATGTTTTTTGTTTTTGTTTTTGACCTTCGCTTGTCCTTTCGTATGAGATTTGGTGATCGATCTGAAGCACATAACAATCCTGTATCGGAAGCATAACACTTTGGTCATGTCGTCATTTACATTTTGTCCTATTGTATGTGATGATTGCTATATAGAACTTGCACAAGATTATTTTTAACAAGCATTCTTGAATCTTCTTTTGGGTAATTTTAGTGAGCACCACTTTGTAAGGTAGTCAACAATAATGAACAAAATTCTCCTTTGCATGTTCACAATAGTGAGGGGGTCGAGAATGTCTCTCCCGCTGTGCGAACGGAACAAAATTGAGAAGACCAAGCGATGTTAGCCAAATGACCGGTCGACGCTGGAAGGGGGGGGGGGGGCGTGTCACACTTCTTTGCAAAATCTGTTGCATCAAAAGGGTGCCAGTAGAAGCCGACGTCGACACCTTGCTTCGAGCAAGTGACCTTCTGGTTGTTTTCGTATATTCCTTCATTGATTTTGCTGAGAATGTAATCAATTCGGTCTGGTCCCACATATCGTCTGCACGGTTGATTGTAAGATTTTCGAAAGAGTTCGATACTATCCCATTAGAACCAGATCACCTATCTACAAACCTTCTTGGGCTCGTCTTGTATGGTCGGGAGGGTGCTGTCTTTCGAGTAAGATACAACGGGTGCTCGCCCGTCGTTCTGCTAGTCCACTTAAATAGTTTCAGCCACTCTAGCTCGGTGCTAGGATTTTTCTTGGTACACGGTCAGAACCATTTTTGAAATCAAGGAAGATACCATCTTGGCGAGCTCATCCGCTCGTTGGTTCTCCTCTCGGAAAATTCTTTCGATAATGATTTTTGGTATAGTCGAGGTGACCTCTTCTCTCGAAAGATTCTTTCAATAATGATATATGGTATAGTCGAGGTGAGCTGCTTTGGCTTTTGGTTGTGGAGGGCAATGTTCTATGCTTTTGTCTGATAGTCACATGTCATCTGATTGACCACCAATGAGGAGTTTGAGAGCACTCTCAGAGAGGGTATGCCGAGCACCTCGGCTAAGCGGAGTTCGAATACGAGGGCCTCGTACTTGGTCTCGTTGTTGGTTGCATAGAAGGCAAACTGTAGATAATACTCCACCTTAAAGTTGTTCTGTCTAACAAGCACTATACCCCTGCTCCGTTGCCCCAAGAATTGGATGAGCCGTCCACATAAAGCGTCGTCAGAGGGGTAGATGGTAGTAGTTCTAGTTGTTCGGACATCATGATCGGACGGAGGATAGGTGCACTCCACAATGAAGTCGGCTAGTACTCCCTTTGATTGATGGACATGATTAGTACTATAGACCATATATGGATATTTCTATTGACCACTTCAACATTCTTCCGACGATATCTAATTGCTCAAAGAATTCATCGAGCAAGTATTCAGACAGTAGTACCACCTGGTGACCTTGGAAGTAGTGCCTCAACTTCCAAGTTGTGTGGACGATCGCAAACGTCACCTTCTCTATAGTGATGTTGTTCAGTTCGGCCTCCTGAAGCATCCACGGATGAAGTATATTGATGATTGTTGTCTTTCGTTCCGCACAAGGTTCTAAATTTCGCTGGCGGAATCGGTGCGGCGGAGAGCCGCCTAGCGCCTAGACGACGACATAGATTTTTTTTTTTAATTTGAAATTTGAAATGTGAAATCCATAATACAAATTTGAAATCCAAATACGTTCTAACTTCTAAATCCAATACAATTCATAATCTTTTTTGAAATTTGAAATTTAAATTTAAATGTTTAAAAATCCAAATCCAATTTTAAAACCCAAACAACATATCCATAATACAACTAGGCACAAAAAATAAAAAAATTAAAATAAATAAGAAACCGCACGACCGAACATGCCTGCCTAGACGCCAAACAGGCCTGTCTATGGCTGAATAGGGCCGAACATGCGCCTAAGACCGCCACCTAGGGGGTTTTCGGTGCGGTCGACGGCCGCCTTGTCCGGAATTTAGAACACTGGTCGCGCATCAAGACGGGATAATGCTGATGGCGGTTGGGCTAACAACTAAGTGTATATAAGTATAGGGTCTCACTTGGCTTGGGTTTGGACATGGTCACATATCGTGCAAATGTTCCTCAAGTTTTTTGCAGTCTCGTTCACATTCATCGTCATACTGCAGGTGCTTAGACTTTTGATTACTTGGAACAAGGGTAGAGACTTGTCTATCAAATACGCATCAAATGTGCCAGAATGGCTATGCGTCCGATCAACATTTGTATTTCCTTGATTGTTTGTGACAGGTTCACATGAATTTTGTTATGACTGGCCTCAATTCCGCGTTGCATTATCATGAAGCTGAGAAACTTGTCCGCCTACATACCGAATACAGATTTCTATGGGTTGATTTTCATGCCATAACGTTGGAATATGGAGGAAATTTCCTTTAAATCCTTCATATGGTCGGTCGGATTTTGGATTTACGAGATCATTCATATAGACTTCCACCGTCACGCCCATCTGATTGTGGAACACCCGATCGATCAGTCTCTGATAGGTCGTTCATGCGTTCTTGAGACATAACGACATAACTTTATAGCCGTACGTCCCATGCGGGGTGTGGAATGCGGTGTTTTTCTCGTCGTTTGGGTGCATCTTGATACGATTATAGCCTGCATAGGCATCCATGAATCTCAACATGTCCTAGTCGGATGAGTTGCCAATGAGCTGGTCGATCTTCGGAAGCGGATAGCTATCCTTGGGACATGCTATTGTTTAGGTCGGTAAAGTCAATGCATATTCTCCGTTTGTCGTTCTTTTTTTAAAGTTGGCCAGAACCTCGCGTATAGACCCTGCCGCAAGAGCTTCTAGACTTATGGTGCTATGGCCTCCTTCGGTCTAACGCCAAGTTCCTCGTACGTTGAACCACCGTTTGGTAGCTCTTGCTAATCTTTAACTTATGCATCATGATACTGGGGTCAATGCCTGATATGTCGGTAGACGATCAAGTGAAGATGTTTGTGTGTTCTTGAGTAGGAGGATGAGGTTCTTCAGTTCTCCTTCTAGTAATGCCCTTGTCCATACAACATCGGTTGGTATTTTTCCTTGAGATTGGGATTTTGATGAGCTCCTCGCCTGTAGACCTCCTTTATATCGCGGGTCTCAACATTGTGCTTTGAGGAGCCGATCAGCCGAACGTGTCCCAGATGCTCAATGTTTACTTGCAAACTGTACTATTTTGGTTGCATTCTCTTGCGATTGATCGTGTTCTGCGAACAACGCCAACTCCTTGTTCGGTAGGGAACTTGATGACAAGATGATAAGTAGAGAGTACCGCTCGTAAACCATTGACGGTTGGTTGGCTGAGGATGATGTGTTATGTCGTACGTCTTCTTATACAATATGTCCACCGAACTACCACTGTCGATGAGGACTGCGTATATCAATGCTCTTGACCATCATGGAGACCACCAAGAGGTTGTCATGCAAAACATACTCTCTTCAGTTCCTCGCTTGTGAATATCACTGTTCCTTATCTTTTTTTGGCTTCTTGGTAAGCTGGCCGATCAAATTAATTTCTTTGCTATTCTTTCTCGGTTGGACCTCCTTGGCGTATAGCCTTTCTTTCTTTGGCGCTGGTCCCATTAGATGCGGGGCCGTCACAGATTACGTTGATGATAGCAATCACCGTGTTCTCGTACTCGACTTCGTTGACTAGGTTGTTCCTTCTGTTGCCTCACTTGGGGGAGGCATGTCGATTGTTGCGCCTGTTATCCCTATGGTCGTGCCTTCAATCGTCTTGCCTCATTGGTGGGTTGGGCATGCGGTCGCGCCTTGGCGGTGGTGATCGGCCTCTTTGGACTGGTCAGTCATCAGTCCGCTTACAAATTAATGTCAAGAACAGTAATTTACTGTGCAATTCACTTGGACTTAAGTATAATAAGTTCCTTCTTACAGATTAGAAGTGAATTGGTGGCCCTTGGTACAACCTTGTCATCCGAAGGCTTTCTTTTATAGGATCTTAATTCATGATAAGGTGGAAACTCAAGTTGTATGAGATAACAGGCGTAACAAATTATGTCATACTGCGTAACAATTTATGTCCAAAGCCATTATATATCTACACTCTAACCACCTTTTATGGCATACTGCGTAACAAATTAGGCATCTGGTTTTTATCACGATACAATAAAAAATGTAATGCAATGTAATGATTTCAAGAGTTCCTTTTAGTTAATATAACACAGCACGTTTATTGCTTACAACACAATCTGTTTTGTACATTGCTGTGCTGTGATATGCTGAGGCTTCATTTTTTTAATAACATCGTTGCTATTCAGCTTATCATATGTTAATCTTTATGTTGCATGGATACTCCTTGAGAGGACCTATCCGTATCTGACATGCATCCATAACGACACTACCTCAGAACTCATGTAGGGCCTGGTTTGCCCATTTCTGTCTTCAAAGATACCTAAAATATGTATGGAAATAATTATTCATGGTCGTGATCGTGCCAAACATATTTGAGATATGAGAAAGTAACATTTCTACAACCTTTTGGAGCGTAGTTACTACTAAAACATGCAATAATATAAATATTATTAAGATTTAAATGTATAAAATTTGTATTTATTTACTCTTAGCTAATATATTAATGTCTTGTGCATGGGAGATGTAAGATTTTAGTGAGTTCCTATAGTTTTTCTACTGATGCTGTTAAAAATAATGGAGGTAAAATACTTGTTTAATGAATATTGATCTATTTATGGTCCTCACTTGAACCTTCTCCTCCCTGTCAGTGACACTTCCAAAATGATTTCTAATGATTATAGAAAGTAACGACACCATGTCCGCTTCTTCACGTATCTTGCATGCAAGATAGTCAAAGGCTCACTCGAGGCACAAATGGTCCATATTGCCTGAGGCGCAAGGCATACTTAAAGGCACGCACCTGAGCGAAGCGAGCCACAAAAATAAAAAATAAAAAATAAACATAAATAAAATAAATAAATTAGTAATATAAGAATAAAACCAAATACATATTAAAACCAACAAAAATATGTTAAAACATAACCAAGTGAACTAGCAGAGTAACAATAGCAGTCAACAAAACTAACAATAATTTGTTTTCTCTAACAAAAAGTAACAAAATTAAATGAACACAAATTGCAAAATAAAAACATAACCAATAGAACAATCATTCATCTTCACCAAACTCCATCAAATCATCATCACCTTCAATACTCCTATCACTATCATTTTCTATCAGGTGAGCCCATATAGCAAAATAAAACGCAAATACTGAAGCTGCACCTAGGAGCGCCTTTACTTGTTGGTGCCTTGATGTGAGGTGCACCTGAGAAAGGTTGGCGTCTTGCTGCGAGGCGTGCCTGGAGAAAGATGTCTCACCTATTGAGGTGCGAGGCGCAATCATGGTTGTCAAAGGCGCGCCTCGGAGCAAGTCACAATATCTGCGCCTCGCACTTCATTAGGCGAGGCACATTTCTCTGGACGCACCCAAGACGTGCCTTAAGTGTGCCTTTCAGCAAGGCGCAACAATGAAAAGGCACGCCTTATATATTTTTTATTTCTTACAATAAAAAAAGAGACAGGGAGATGGCCCTTACCTCATACAAGTGGTAGGGAGGTAGCCCTTTTCACGGTTGCCAAAGTTGGCTATAGTTGATCTTGAAAAACTTAAATTTACTAAAAGCGTGGTAGGAAAAATACAAATTCTTGTTAGTTTTATGGAGTGTTATTGTTGTTATACTAGTTCACTTGGTTATGTTAACATGTTTTTGTTGGTTTCAATATGTTATTTGATTTTATTTCTTACGTTACTAATTCATTTATGTATTTTTTTTATTTTGCGCCTCACTTCACTCGGACGCGTGCCTTAAGTGCGCCTTGCGCCTCGGACGATATAGACCCTTTGCACCTCAAGTGCGCCTTGTGCCTTTGACTACCTTGGGCGCAGTGCGCCTTGCTGCGAGGCATGCCTTTGACTACCATGCTTGCAAGTGTCATGGTTGTTTGATAAATAATTGGTCCTTGGTGCATTCTTTTTTTATTTGTGCTCTTTTTCCTCTAAGTTTATCTGTTCGTTTTTACGATACATTCACTGAAGGATTTTCCTGTACCGTTTAGTTGTCTCCGGTGGTGAGCATGTAGATGGAATAATAGGAGCTGCTGTGGCAGATGGAAAAGTCACACCCAAAGTCCAGGCGCTAATTAAAATACTTCTAACTTATCAACACACTGAGGACTTCCGCGCAATCATCTTTGTGGAGCGAGTTGTTGCTGCATTAGTTCTTCCAAAGGTTGTATAATGATGTATGTCACTAAGCTCTTTAAAAGTTATAAGTTCATTTGTTAATGTAATGTGCGTCTGCAGGTGTTCTCGGAGCTTCCATCTCTAGGTTTCATTAAGTGTGCAAGCTTGATTGGGCATAACAATAACCAGGAAATGCGCACAGGCCAAATGCAGGACACAATTGCTAAATTTCGTGATGGCCGAGTATGTCTGTTACTCACATTTCTCTGAAATATAATTTCATTTAGTTGCTATGTTGTGAAAGCTGGTTGTACAGGATCTGATACAATATTCTTCAAAAAACTGTTCATAGGGTTGCCAACACGTTAATTTAAACTGCTGAAGTTGGTTTAGTTGCTATTTTTCCTAACACTAAGCTGTCTGATATTTTTTTTAAGTTTTCATGTATAAAAATCAAAAAGTTGTTTTTTAGCTTTCTGGAGTTCTTATGATAAAATGGCGCACATTGCTCTTTAGTTGAGATGAACCGGAAAGTCCTTTATTTTTATAATCAAATAGCTAGATTGAAGAGTATTCATTGCGATAGTTTAATTTCAGATAATTTTCTCTCCCTCTTGGCTTGCAGGTTACTTTGTTAGTAGCTACTAGTGTTGCTGAAGAGGGACTTGATATACGACAGTGTAATGTTGTCATCCGCTTTGATCTTGCAAAAACTGTTCTAGCGTATATCCAATCCAGAGGTCGTGCAAGAAAGCCTGGATCTGATTACATATTGATGCTCGAGAGGTATATGAGATATGAAAATGTCTGATGCATTTTTGTCCTTTTAGTAAGATTTGAAGGTATTTTCTGAACTTCTTTTGATATATTGCCAGGAGCAATTTGTCACATGAAACTTTTTTGAGGAATGCTCGTAACAGTGAAGAAACACTGAGAAAAGAAGCTATAGAAAGAACTGACCTTAGTCATCTTAAGGGAAGTTCGAGACTAGCTTCAGTTGATACTATACCTGGTGCTATGTATCAGGTAGCTTCAACTGGTGCTGTTGTTAGCTTAAACTCTGCAGTTGGCCTCGTCCATTTTTACTGTTCTCAGCTACCAAGTGACAGGTGCCCGTCTTTTTTCTCGTCTTTCTCAATTTTGGACGTCTTTCTAGTTTCAATAACTCTTGCTTGCATTTTTGTGATCAAATATTGTGCTATACTTATCCAGGTACTCAATACTACGTCCTGAGTTTATTATGGAACGGCATGAGCGGCCTGGGGGTTCGGCTGAGTATTCTTGCAAGCTGCAGCTCCCTGCCAATGCGCCATTTGAAAAGCTAGAGGGTCCTGTATGTAGTTCAATGCGCCTTGCACAACAAGTATGGAGCTTTATCCTTCTATTTATTATCTTACTTTTTAGTTTACCCTGTTCCATTCGGTCACAGTTTTGATTATGAGCTGCAATATGCCATTAAAAACATTTTATTTAGATCCATGAGTTAAGTTTAATAATTTCTTTGAGCAGGCAGTATGTTTGGCTGCTTGTAAAAAACTACATGAGATGGGGGCATTCACGGACATGCTTTTGCCAGACAAAGGAAGCGGAGAGGAAGTTGAGAAAGTTGAGCAAAATGAAGAAGGGGATCCTCTTCCTGGAACAGCAAGGCACAGAGAATTCTATCCTGAGGGTGTGGCAGATATTCTTCGGGTGAGTTCCTTCTATTCTATGCTTCTGCAGTTCACAGGTCAGGAAACCACATTAAAAATTATTATTGGCATCCACTTACTTTACATGTTCTTTGGATATTAAAGAATGTGCATTTGGTCTACTACGGCTGTAAATAAGTTGCAGTTGTTGTTATTATTTATTATTATTATTATTATTGATGAAGTCCTTTTTGTTAATTACAAGTTACTACTACCTGGTCTTCCATTTTACTTGATACCGTATGTCATTTTCCTTTCAATTGTATGACACTTTCAGTTCAACAATTAAAGTCTGGTAGTAGATCAAAAGATGGTGCCGTTGGTATTCTTATCCTGTCTCTTGAAAAACTGCATGCTTGTAGGCTGTTACCGACTTAGTTATCCTCTAGTGCCAAGCACATTAAGAGTAATATGTAGTCTGTCATAATGTATCATTGAAGAGCTTATTATCTTTTGCAACTTTTTTTTTACTTATGAACTTAAATTTCAATATTAATGTATGACCGCCATCCCGCACACACGCACACAGCAACAAGTAATTAGGTATTAAGAATGAGAGACTGGATAACAATAAGAATATGGAGACAGTTTTTATTTGTGGGAGCTGTGATCCTCTGTGATTGGTTGGAGGGGTGGCTCCGAGTAGGGGAGGTAGGAGAAACAAGATGAGAGAAGAAGAAAGGGAGAGAAAGAAATGAAGAAAAGAGAAAAGCAGAAAAGTCCGAGCATGTGCAGGAAACTTGGGAGCAGTGGGCGAGCAAAGCTAGCATGTAACTAAAGGTTTTAGTATATTTTATTAAACAGTCTAAAATAATCAGTTATGTTATTTAAGGTAGTTTTTAGTAGGTTAAGTTAATATTAGTAATCAAATACCACTTGAGGTCTTTAACGACCAATGACACCCATAAGAGTTGATGACATCTTAAGAGTGTTAGAGATTTAGTATATTGTATTAAACAGTCTAAAATCAATCAGCTATCTTAGTGAGGTGGCAACGGTTCAAAATAAATACCCCCCCCCCCCCCCCCCCCCCCCCCCCCCCCACAACACACACACACACAAAGCTACTGAAAATTGCAGAAAAAAGTCTATAAAACCCCAAAACATGCATAGTTGGGGTTTGGGGTGGGGGGAGGGGGTGTGCTAGGCAGGCACCAGGCAGCCGCCTAGACTGATTTTTAGAACAGTGACTTTTTTTAGTACTTTAAGCTGAGGTTAGTAATCAAATACCACTTGAGGTCTTAAAGACCATGAAATCTTAATGACGAGTTAATGACATCTTAAGAACACCATTTACAATGTCTTTATTCCTTCAGGACATTATTTCTAATGCCACAAATTTTAGCATCATTAACCTTTAAGACATTGTTAAGATGTTAGTTGCTCTTAATTATGTGGGATGTCGTAATTGTTAAGGACGTTATATCTAATTTGCTTGCATATTTTATCTTAACCTACTATCAACCGCCTTCATTAACATGACTAATTATCTTATACTTAATCTACCAAAAATATATTGGAATTTTTATTCCCCTGCTACTTGCATGCACCTACAGCTCTTGAATAATATACTAGCACTTTGCTGTAGGTGCATGACATCTTAAGAACACCATCATTTACAGTGACTTTATCCCTTCAGGACATTATTTCTAATGCCACTACAAATTTTAGCATCATTAACCTTTAAGACATTGTTAAGATTTTACTTGCTCTTAATTTTGTGTGATGTTGTAATTGTTGTTGACATTATCTCTAACTTGCTTTCTTATTTTAGCTTAACCTACTATCAACTGCCTTCATTAACATAACTAATTTTCTTATACTTAATCAACTAGAAAATATATTGGAATTTTTATTCCTCTGCTAGTTGCATGCACCTACAGCTCTTGGATCATATACTAGCACTTTACTCTTCCTTTGCTCCGGTTTTCTTTTCTTTTTCTCCCGCTTTCCTTTTATACTCTTATTTCTCCTACCCTACCCTTTTTGCAATGGGAGGATCGCCCTCCACTCCCCCCCACCCTCACCCCTCCAAGTGATAGGAGAGGACCGCCCTTCTGACAAATAATCATTGTGCCCTTCTTAACTAATAAGGACCTTCCCTTCCCTCGTAAGCCTTATTCATTTTGCAGAGGTAATTGTGGTTTGCACCCGGGGGAATTGAACCTCTGAAGGGTTTTGTGTTCAGTTTTATGTCTTCAGGGCCAGTGCTCATGCACGCCGTTTGAAGTACTCAACAATATCTATGTGCATGTATCCATAAAATTTCCTGATGATGCCCTCTATTGTGAAATTTATAAACCCAAAGGACTTTGTTTCTTTTTCGAGACTGTCACATACATCCCTACACGCAAAGACATGCAACTCATATACCTGCTCTATTTTTCCTTACATCCTCATATGCTTGTTCAGGTTATCTCATTTGAGAACCATCGTCTTACAGCTCTTACATTACTTGACTGTTTTTTTGCTACAATAATGGATTACAATACCTAATTTCTGTACTTCCCCCTCTCAAATAACCTAATGAAAAGTTGTTGAGCTTATTCCATTTCAGAACCATCGTCTTACAGCTGTTATATACTTGACTGTTTTTGTTGCTACAATAATGGATCACAATACCTTAATTTCTTTACTTTTCCCTCTCTAATATAACCTAATGATTTTTTTTTTTACTTTCAATATAAGTGATATATGTACTGGACTGAAGTTTTTTAGTTTTCCAGGGGAAGTGGATTTTATCTGGGAGAAATTGTTGTGAGGACTCCACATTCTTTCAGCTGTATATGTATACAGTGAAATCTGTTAATGTTGGGACATCTAAGGACCCTTTCATTACACAGGTTTCTGAATATGCAGTACTTTTCGGTAGTGAACTGGATGTAGAGGTATACATATTCTGTACTTTAGCAGAATTTATTTTATTGAAAGTTTCATGTTTCACTTGCGTGATAATTTCATTTGGTAGGTTTTATCGATGTCGATGGATCTCTTCGTTGCTAGAACAATGATAATGAAGGCTTCTCTTGCCTTTCGGGGACCAATAAAGATAACTGAAACCCAGGTTTATTGCTTACTTCTTGGTAACAATGACAAACATGATACATATTTATTTTAAAACTTTCATCTTAGAAATTGTGCATTATTTATTTGTCTATGCAGTTGGTTTCATTGAAGAGCTTTCATGTTAGATTAATGAGCATTGTGCTTGATGTGGATGTTGATCCCTTGACTACTCCCTGGGATCCTGCAAAAGCTTATCTATTTGTCCCTGTGGTGGTGGAGAAGTTGCCTGATCCTATACAAGAGATTGATTGGGTTATGGTTGATAATATTATTACAACTGATGCATGGACCAATCCTCTTCAGAGGGCACGTCCTGATGTTTTTCTAGGAACAAATGAGCGAACCCTTGGTGGGGACCGAAGGGAGTATGGTTTTGGAAAATTACGCAATGGTATGAGTTTTACACAAAAAGTCCACCCTACATATGGTGTCAGAGGAGCTGTAGCACAGTTTGACTTTGTGAAAGCTTCTGGTTTAGTTCCTCTTCGAACTGCCACAGAATGCATTAGTGAAAGTGGTTGGAACAACGACAAATTATTTATGGCAGATTCTTGCATTGATGTGAAAGAACTTGCTGGAAGGATTGTAACTGCTGCACACTCCGGAAAAAGGTTTTATGTAGACTCTGTACGGTATGACATGAATGCTGAGAATTCATTTCCAAGGAAGGAGGGCTACCTAGGCCCGTTAGAATACAGCTCGTATGCTGATTATTACAGGCAAAAGTAAGATTCTTAAATTTTACTTTAGGCTGTACGATAATGGTATCAGTAGTTTCAATATTTGGTTATGTTCTATGCATTTGTTAGCGCACACAGACACAGGCACTGGCACACACACGCGCGCACACTCACACATGTATATATATCGTTACTAAAATTAAAACTACACACACATGCGTATATATCGATACCATTGAACTGTATATTGAATTTGCTTTGGTTGGAGTTTTAAATTCTTCAATGTGGAACTTGTTTCCATTGTATATAAACATTCATTTAGTCAGCCTTGCCAGTTTCTAGTCCTTAAGGAAGTGTTTTTGGTCCATTATATTAAAGTGTATATAAGTTCTGTTTAAATATATCAGAATAGCCATTGCATTTTTTTCAAAAATCTTTACTTTATATCTTTCTTATGAAAACAAATACTATTTCTTCAGTTAATGAAGGTAAAATTATGGATCAAAAGTCAACATTTCTCAATATTATGCTCCCCTCTCCCTGATGCTAAAAAACAACTTACAATTAGACTGATAGCAATTATTTGCTCGACTTTTCTAATATCTGATTTTGAAATGATATGATTTTTTAGTTAGACCGGAAAAAGGACTATATGCCAGAGCATTCGAGGACTTGTTGAAGTAAAGATCTTGATCATGTTATCCATGTATCAGTTGTCAACTACTCAAATGTCTCAAATAGGAAATAATAGACATATTACCTCTTTATTTTACTAAATACCCAAATGAAGGGAGTAAGAGGGTTTTCCTCTGTTTCTCTGAGAAGAATTTTCCAATTGTCTGCATGGGTAGTTGTTTTACCTTGCCCCTTCTGCACTCTCTTGCCTCATACCAAAATGTGTTTCCTTGGGATATAAAGTCCTAAGAGTAAGGATGAAGTTCCACTCTCTTTCCGTTCCCTTGCTAATTTTATTATAAACTAGAGTGATTTGGAAAACCCTTTACCATACCCTACAAGCATCTTTTAGCAACTTATAGGATATATTGTTGCATTATTGTTTCAAAGCTTGTCTAATAATGCACCGTGCTGTAATTATTATTATCACTATTTCTGTTTCTATTTTTTTAATTTTATTCTAACAAAAAGGTGTACATCTTTAGCAGAGGAAGCCCTTTATTACTGATTTGCAAAAAATGTTTGTAATTTTCCACTCATATTCCTCCTTTGTTGTATGAGCTTACAGTGCATACCACTAGTCATTCTTTTCTCATAAGTGGGAACTAGGGTGTCAAGGGGTCGGGTTGGAT
Source organism: Iris pallida (assembly GCA_029216955.1). NCBI lineage: Eukaryota > Viridiplantae > Streptophyta > Magnoliopsida > Asparagales > Iridaceae > Iris > Iris pallida. The sequence goes on from JANAVB010017599.1 coordinate 1,005,593, forward strand.
CTATGGAGAATCCGAACCCGACCCACAAACTTTTCAGTTTCCAAACCTTGTACACGAATCTGACCCGAAAGTCATTTGAGTTCTGGTTTTACCCGATCTAAGAACCGGTTCGTGTTGACATGCTATATGTAAGAAAAAGTTAAAAAACTGACCCCTATGTAATATAGATAGCATGGGGTTTGAACTTTGAACTACGTACCTCCAGTAACAAACATGCAGGCTATTACCAATGGGCAATTCACTAACTATTGTAAAAATGTAAAGAGGATTGTTTATATTAATACCCAAAGCAGACCTGAAAATATTTTAGGTTTCATAAATTATACCCAAACCCAACCCAAAATTCATTCAGATTTTACTTTTTACATCCGGACCTGAACTTTTAGTTACAAATGGGAGATCAGGTTATCTGTTTCCATTAACAGGCCTAGTGGGAATGGGAACATAAATAGATAATGAGACCCACAAAAGAATATGTTCAAATTTCTTATGAATGTTTTTCATTCAAAAAGAAAAGGAAAAAGAGAGGGATACTTTTCTTTTTGGAGAGTAAGGGCCAATTATTTTATTTTTTCCACTGGGTTTCGGACCAGAACCTCCCCTTAACTACCAAAGGCCTCAACAATAGGTCATTAATGTTATCTTATTCTAATAGCCACAAACCGGGATATGCATCCTCGAAAATTAGTTTGGTTGTTTTCAAGGACGTCTGATCCAGAAGTGTGAAAAGAATATGACCATTCGACAATGTTGCAGACATTAATTAGGTTCCTTTTTTTTTACTTTTAGCACTGAAATCCTTATTTTGGGTTGCAATATTTCTGTTATGTGCAATTGTGACGGTTTTTAAGTCTTCTAATAGGGAATACTTAACATATAGTTTGGATAACCTTAAAAAGTTTGATCATCTAAATGGCAAAACCTGTTTGACTTGTGCTTGGAGAGACTAGATTGCTATTTTGTGTGATAAGGATACAATTGTATCTTATGTAAAACAACATTAAGGTGTGCTATCACGTGATATTTCTGTGGTGCCAAACAATATCGAGATTACTATCAATTAACAAGTATGAACTATGAAATAGAAAATTTCTTCCTTAATATTGTGAGTTACAAACATAACTTTCAGACCTGGACCCACAATTTTTCTCAGAAAACAAACATAAAAAATAATGGAAATCGAAACCTCTATTTCTCGCTCTCTCAATGCAAGAGTTGCAAGCCACTCAATGAAAAGCCACACAAGTACCACAGGTTATAAACCCTTGCATAGCCTACAATCCCTTAATTTGAAAATTTTCTTATAAACTCCTTTTGTAAACTAAACTATTGATAGAATTCCTTTTTTAATCCTAACAAGAGTCAAATTTCAATAATCTCTATCATATGTCTCCATAAGCACGTTGAGTCATTTAACACAGTTAAGTCCAATGGACAATTGAACTCACCAACTCGAACAAACTAGGATGTAGCTCCATCCTGCATAGTAGTTTCCTTCGTGTTCAAAACATAAGCAACAACATCTAAACTTGCCATTTTATTCTTTAATTCTTGTTGTAGCTTCTGGCGAAACCTCATAGTATGTCCCTTAGTTTGCAGTGTGTATTTTATCCCCAAAAAGTCTTTGCAAGTTCTTTCCTTGCCTCTTGTTTTATATATATATATATATTTCATCTTTTGGTTTGAGAGTACCAATGTATTCCTCAACTAGAGGATGTCTAATTTATTAGACAATAAAGCAAGAATAGGATCATCCATGTCGTAATATCTCCTAAAAGTATTCCATACTAATAGTGTCTCCCAAAAGTTGTAAAGTAGCGACTATATGCATAAACGACGATGATAGAGATGTTGATAAAATTCTTCTTCGTTAATCTTCACTTCAATCAATTCACAAATAATCTCATCAACAGATTTAAATATATTCATAGATAGATTACCTTCTTTCAATGAAAGCTTGTAAATTTGTTACATTTTGGAGTAAACGAATTGTCAAGTACTTTGTCATGTACAGATTCTCAAGCCTTTGCCAAAATTTTCCTATTGAACCATAACTTACATTATTATAAAGAACTTTATCTGCCAAGCATAATCGAATTCTGCCTACTGCTTTCAGATCAAGTTCTATCCAATTTTCTTCCAACATGACTTCATTTCTTCCATAAGGGTCCATTTGGTAAACCGTATTTGGAGGTGGAATTAAGGATTTGATGGATTTTGAGTCAAATCCATGGAATTCTATGTTTGGTTGGAGTTGGATTTGGTTATGGAAAGTGGGTACCAAATCCATTTTGGATTTGGAAGAATGAAGTTGGATTTTAAAAAATAAATAAATTTATTGTTCTATTAAATGTTTAATTAATACTAATTAATAAATAAATAAAATAAAAGTTAGATTTTTTTAAAATAATTTTATTGTTCTATTAAATATTTAATTAATACTAATTAATAAATAAATAACTAAATAATAATTAAAAATTAAGTAATAATTAGTTATTATTTTATATATGATTTCTTTTATTCTTAACTAATATAAATACGTACATCATTTAAATAAATAATTATTAATAATTAATTTTATTAATTAATAATTCATCATAATCATAATTAATAATTTATTAATTTAATAATTATAATTATAATCTTGATTAATAATTTATTAATTTATAATTTTTTTAATATTTTATAATAATCTTAATTAATAATTTATACCTTTATTAATCATAATTATAATAATTTATTAATCTTAATTATAATTTATACCTTTATTTATAATTTATTAATCTTAATTAATAATTTATTAGTCTTAATTATAATTTTAATTATAAATTTCTATTTATGATAATCTTAATTAATAATATATTAATCATAATTAACACCGAAATTAATAATTTATTATTTAATAATTTAATAGTTAATACATTATTAAAATTTTAATTAATAATTATTAATCATCATTATAATCTTAATTAATAATTTATTAATCATAACTATTATCATAATTATAATAATAATTTATTTATTAATCATAACTATAATAATAATTATAATAATTAATTAATAATTTATTTATTTATTATTTTATTATAATAATTATAAATTATAATTATAGTTTACCAAATCCTATGTTTGGTTGGAGTTGGATTTGGATTTGGATTTGGATTTGGAAATTCATGATTTGGATTTGGATTTGAATTTTGGATTTCCAAATCCAAATCCGAATCCAAATCCAAATTCTTGTTACCAAACAAGCCCTAAGAGCATCTTCAACAATTCTTGTTGTACCAACAAGTTTTGCATCTTGAACTCCACAAAACTAGATTTTTCCTTCCATTAAATTTATCCACATTAAACTTCAAACTCGAGGTTTTATATCCATTTTGATGACTATTTGAACTTGGCTTTTATGCCAATTTGTTATGCAAACTATATCAAGATTATATGAACAATTTACGGGTATGAAGTAGAAAAGTTCTTTGAATAATATTGGTGAATTACAATTAGAACCTCAGACCCTAAACCCTCTCTCTCTCAAAATAAAATAGAACAAAATAAATTAAAACAGAAAAATGAACACCAGCCGAAAGAAATAAGTTGAAATCAAAACCTCTAAATGTTCCTCTCAATGCAACAGCAATCGATCACTCAATACAAAACCACACAAGTACCAAATATTATAAACCCTTGTGTAGCCTACAACATTATCCAGTTAGAAACTTTTCCTTTATTTAATCTCGAAATTTCTTATAAACCCAACATTGAATAGGTTCCATTTTTGTAATCCAAATACAAGTCAAATTTCAGAAAAATTCCATTAATAGTGTTTGAATTATGTTCATTTCTCCTATGCTATTTATATTACAGGTACGGTGTGGATTTGATTTATAAAAAACAACCTCTTATTCGAGGACGAGGTGTTTCATATTGCAAGAACCTCCTTTCCCCTAGATTTGAACATTCTGAAGGTATGTGCAGTCTTCCTGAGACGACACCATAAGCAAAATTTTGCTCATTTACAGAACTTGTGTTTTTGTAGCACGGGAAGGCGAATGTGAAGAGAATTTGGACAAAACATACTATGTCTTCTTACCACCTGAGCTCTGCCTTGTCCATCCGCTTCCTGGAGCCCTTGTTCGAGGTGCTCAAAGGCTGCCGTCCATTATGAGAAGGGTGGAGAGTATGCTACTCGCTATTCAGCTGAGAGATATGATCAATTATCCTGTGCCTGCAGCTAAGGTTCTTTTTCACTTGTCTTTTTCCTAGATTTCCCCACTATTATTGACACATTGAAACAATGAACCTTTTACTTTTCAGATCTTGGAAGCCTTAACGGCTGCATCATGTCAAGAAACATTCTGTTATGAAAGAGCAGAGTTGCTGGGCGATGCATACCTTAAGTGGGTTGTCAGCAGATTTCTCTTTCTCAAATATCCTCAGAAGCACGAGGGGCAGCTTACCAGGATGAGGCAGCAAATGGTGAGCAACATGGTGCTCTACCAGCACGCGCTGAGTAAAGGTTTACAGTCGTACATCCAAGCAGACCGTTTTTCTTCATCCAGATGGGCTGCTCCAGGAGTCCTCCCCGTCTTTGATGAAGACATGAAGGAAGAAATAGAACCCTCCTTATTGGGAGAGGAATGTCCTGCTGCTCCTCAAGCAGAGTCTAAAAAGGAGTTCTATGATGAAGAGGGTTATGATTTAGATGATGCCATGGAAGACGGTGAAATTGAGGGTGACTCTAGCTGTTATCGGGTTCTCTCCAGCAAAACTCTTGCAGATGTTGTCGAGGCATTGATTGGGGTGTATTATGTTGAAGGTGGAAAGATTGCTGCAAACCACCTGATGCGGTGGATCGGGATAGAGGTGGAGTTTGATCCTAAAGATCTAATAGATGCTAAGCATGTCGTACCTGAGAGTATATTGAGGAGTGTTGACTTTGACTCATTAGAAGGTGCGCTGAACGTGAAATTTAATGACAAGGGCCTTCTGGTGGAAGCGATCACTCATGCGTCGAGGCCATCCTCAGGGGTTTCATGTTATCAGCGGCTTGAATTTGTTGGTGATGCTGTCTTGGATCATCTGATAACTAGGCATCTCTTCTTCACATACACCGACCTGCCTCCTGGACGCTTGACTGACTTGAGAGCTGCTGCGGTCAACAATGAGAACTTTGCTAGGGTTGCTGTGAAGCACAAACTGCATCTTCACCTACGCCATGGTTCAACTGCTCTAGAGGCTCAGGTAAGTCTTCTCGCTTGTGTTTTTCATATTTGTTTCTTGTCATTTTTATCATTGTGATTGAATGCTGTTCTGAGGCAATTGGTTCTTTATATTTGTATAGCGATTGAATCTCTCCAGGGAAAATCTTTGTCATCTTCCTTTTTTGTTAGACCTTTTCTGGACTAAAGAAATGATTCAATATTCCTGGTTGTATGAAATTGACCATGGCAATACATCCTAGTTCCTACTTGAAACTAGCCTTGTCTGGGATTACGCCACCATCTTATACAAATTTCACATTAGATTTCTCTTCTTCTGTTTGTGATGGGTGGGCTTGGCTGCATGGTTACATGAATTCACCATTTAGGTAGTGTTACGCGATCCGGGAATTCCCATCCCGGGACACACTTTCTGCTATTCGGGGACACGTTTCGGAATGCAGAACACCATTGAAGAAATCTATATTTTGACAAGCAAATATACATCATGTATTTGGGTTTCTAGCCAAGCTTTTAAAGAGAAATGTAGTAATTTTTATTATTTTTTGTTCAAGTAACTTAGAGCTTAAGCATTCTTTTTGGAAAGAGATTATTGCTAGGATTGTTGGAACTTATGAATCTCTTTATATAGTATAATTTTTTTGATGGTGCTATATTATGGTACTTGATTAACTTTGAATATTAAATAAGCATTATGGAACTTATGAATCTCTTTATATAGTATAATTTTTCTGATGGTGCTATATTATGGTACTTGATTAAGGATTGCCTTTATATTATGGTACTTGATTAACTTTGAATATTAAATAAGCATTATATTATATTAGATATTTGTTCCTAAAAAATGTTCCGGAATCACATTCTGTACACATTGTATTATGAAGAATCCTTTTTGGAAAGAGATTATTGCTAGGATTGTTGGAACTTATGAATCTCTTTATATAGTTAATTTTTTTGATGGTGCTATATTATGGTACTTGATTAACTTTGAATATTAAATAAGCATTATGGAACTTATGAGTCTCTTTATATAGTATATTTTTTTTGATGGTGCTATATTATGGTACTTGATTAACTTTGAATATTAAATATGCATTATATTATATTAGATATTTGTTCCTAAAAAAGTGTTCCGGAATCACATTCTGTACACATTGTATTATGAAGAATCCTACCCCTAACGTACTGCGTAGTAGGACCTCCCAGTTTTAGTTTTACATTCCGAAGCATGCCACTTTACAGGTGTGTTTTTGTGTGTGGAAGGCATGGTGCGGTAATGATTTGTTGGACCTCTCAACCTCAAGCTAGGTAGACATGGACATAGGAATGAATAGTGACATGATACTGGTTTTGAATATGACATTTTAGAAAATTTAGGATATATTGGTATAGGTATAGTATTGTATTTATATATTTTATACTTTATATTTTAGATATTTGCAAAATCAATATTTATGCATCTTTGGTTAGTAATATTGATACTTATGCATCTAATTACATATTTTATTCATTATATTTTAGTAATATGAATATTTTATTCTCTCTTTCGTGTCCCTTTGGAGCCTAAACATTACATATTTTTTTACATAGTATCAATATTTTATACCATCTTTTGAGTTTCTTTGTAGCCTAGACATGAGCCAGTTATATTTTACACGAGTTCAAGGAAGTGTCATGTCAGGTACATATCAGATAGGGTTCTACTGAAACGCTTCTCTGGAGTATCCGTTCAAAACAGACCTCAAGTAATGCAGTTTGATGAATTCCATATGATGGAAGAAGTCTTGGGTATAGTGTAATAGTCGTGTGATTCTTCTTGGTCTCAGGTAACCTTCTTGTTTCATGTTCATTTGCAGATTCGGGACTTTGTGAAGGATGTTCGAGATGAATTGTTGAAACCAGGATTCAACTCTTTCGGCCTTGGTGACTGCAAGGCCCCTAAAGTTCTTGGTGATATTGTGGAATCAATTGCTGGTGCCATTTTTCTTGACAGTGGGCGGGATACTTCAGTGGTTTGGAGGGTAATTTCTGATGCTAGATCATATTAATGGTTTCAGTTCAACTAAAATGAGCTTCAGGATCAAAGTAGTTTTTTCTAAGTATCCCCTTTGACAAAAGATTTGACTCAATTATAATGGGTTTAATGGTGATTCTTTATCTTTTCTAGGTCTTCCAACCGTTGCTACATCCTATGGTGACACCAGAAACCCTCCCCATGCACCCAGTGAGGGAGCTTCAAGAGCGCTGTCAGCAGCAGGCTGAGGGGTTGGAATACAAGGCCACAAGGACAGGCAATGTGGCAACTGTGGAAGTGTTTATTGATGGGGTTCAGATCGGAGTGGCTCAAAACCCACAGAAGAAGATGGCACAGAAGTTAGCAGCAAGGAATGCTCTCGCAGCTTTGAAGGAGAAAGAGGAGAAAGCAATGGAGATTCAACTATTGAAGAAAGATGAGGAGGGTGGCGACGAAAAGAAAAGCAGCAGTTCGCAGATATTCACGAGGCAAACACTCAATGATATTTGCTTACGGCGGCAGTGGCCAATGCCTCAGTACCGCTGTGTTAATGAAGGTGGCCCTGCCCATGCCAAGAAATTCGTTTATGCTGTGCGTGTGAATACATCGGATCGTGGCTGGACAGATGAGTGCATTGGGGAGCCAATGCCTAGTGTGAAGAAGGCCAAGGATTCTGCTGCAGTTCTTCTCCTCGATCTTCTCAATCGTTGTTATCTGGATAATAATAAGAAATAGTATTGGACATTGGCCACTGAGCTCTCTAATTATTGCTAGCCATCCCTAGAATCTGGGAGATGGCTTTGTTGTTGTAGTTGTTCGGGAAGGTTTTGGTATAGTAATAGTTGTAGTTCTCTATTTAATGTGTTGCTCAAAGAGCAAGCCTGTATTCTTTTAAGCTTGAGTAAGCTTGAATGAGCAAATCCATATTGCGGCTATTGGTTACTCTTGTAATATCTGCCTTTGTATTTATTGTTGAGAAAAGCTCAATTATTTTTGGATAAATTATAGGAAACCCCAGTGTTTACTTTTCTCTGAGAACACAGTTCCTCTCTCTTTTATTACAGTTCTTCTTGCCAATTTCTTGAAAAGCCTGAATGTTGCTTAGTGTATATTGTAACGAGGGTGTGTACGTATGTGCTTCCATTTGTCTGGATCTTAAATTGTCATATAGATCAAATGTTCCATTTGTCTTGGTCTCGAGTGTCATATAGATCAAATGTTTGATTGAACCAGATATAATAGTTTCAAATTTTCACAGAATTCTGTTTGTTAATGGCATAGTCATATGCTGGTGTTTTTCAGATCTACAACGTATAACCTTTAGTGCTAGTTTTGTAATGCTTTAGAATCAGTTTTATTTGAAATAATTTCTATATAATAGTTAAAACCTTCTTCCATGAGAATTTTTTTTGATCTGCTGCTGTGTATTTAATGTTTCCAGGATTCATGCATACTTCCACATAACCGTTAGATTTTTTTTTCATATAAAGATACAGATTTAGAGCGGAGAATATTCAATACTCTTCCCTCTAATTGGATTGTCTAGTACTCAAACTAATGTGGCTTTGCTGCTGTCTAGAGAAGTTGGTTCGTTTCCATGGAATTCCAGTCTTTTCGTCCTATCAAAATCTCTCAGGTTTTGAAGACTTTGGTTAGACGTAGGACGAAATCTGTACCTCAGGCAATTTGCTTTGTAACACCATAGAGGTATAAAGCCAAAACAGTTATATTTGGAAACGAACTACCAAAGCTTGGGAGACCCATGTACTTAGCAGTCACACGCCTTAACCACTACCAAAGCTTCTACCAAAGCGTCGTTGATGTCAAGGTGTATAATGGCCCGGACGGCCCGGGCCCGGTCAGCGGCCGGCCCGCTATGGCCCACATAAAATTCGGATTCGGGTTACCATTTGTCGCCCGAATGTGCTACCCAAAACCCAGGCTGGACCGGGCTCTCCCCACCACCACCCCCCCTCCCCCCCCCCCCCCCCCCCCCCCAAACAAAAAAAAGAAAAAGAAAATCCGGTCAGGCCCATCAAAGCGCCACTTTGCGCCCTTCACGGCTTCATCCGAGTCGCTAAACCCCTACACGAGAATTTTCAAAGAGTGACAAAAATTAATCGTTTCCTTCCGGAATTTAACTTTAGCATCTCTAGGAAAAACAACCGACATGGCCACCACTCTTCACATGTGCATACCTCAATAACAAGCATAATTATATATCGAGATACTCGGAGTGTTTTTCAATGTGGGACTTTCTAGTGGTTCCAAGAATAACTCCAACAATCCCTCACATATATCAATATATGGGTTGAGCATTCCCCACAATGACTGCTCATCATGCATTAGGATACGACTTGAATCTTCTCGCATGGGTCAAACAACAGTACAATACATGAAAGCCTTGTATTCATTACCATATCTTTTCTTCTTCGCACTCACACAATGACATCAGTTGTGCCTCTGGTCGCACATTAATTGTCCTATGCTGACCTTGTCTCGGTGTATGTATCTTGGATGTTTACAAGTTTACCCTCAAGAGACGACATATATCTCTATCCATACACTTAGGTGAGTTCTTTTAGAAAGTTCAATATTCCCAACATAAAGCATTGTGCTTCCTTGCAGTGCTACGTCGCTATGATATGGCTTAAAGCCGAGGTACGCAACTTCTTGGTGGTGTCGTCCCATTGTAGCATAAGGTTACAGACCTCTTTGTAGTGTTGTACTACAACTCTCCATCTTTCAACATTAGGCTACCTGTCTATATGGGATACTATGCCTAAGAACTCACTAAGGCTTAATGTCATCCTCCTACATGACTTGTTCTATACTAATAACAAACAATCGACTATAAAGGTACCAGGATCGAATCCGATCAATGTCCCCAAGGACTAACCTCTGTACCTAATATTCTCCTAGTCAATGGTCTTTTCTTGAACCAAAAGTTAGATGCCTAGTAGATTTCTCTTTGAACTAATAGCATAAAATTTTATAGTAGAATTACAAAAACATAAGATCAGACCAGCTGACCCTTGAGGCCTTCAAGTCCAATTTTTTTGCTGTCCTCGACCAAATGGCGCTTGAGGCCTTTGATGAACGGATACGCCAGATTCTCCCAGCTCTGAACATCAACCACTGCAATGATGTTATCCTTGATGCGCTCATTTAGTGCCCTGTGATGAAGTTGCATAGTCCTTTTCTTACCATTGAAGAGATCATACGATGTTACCGTTTGCAGTCGGTTGTCACAATAGATTGTTACAACCGAAATCTGTGCACCAACCATAGGAAGATCATACATGAGCAACCGAAGTCACACTCTTCATCTACTGCAACTGCCAGTGCATATAACTCAGACTCCATTGATGAGTGAGAGAGCATCGTATGCTTCTCTGACTTCCACAACCATAATAAAGCAACCACATCCATTTAGAAGACGTATCCTCTTGTGGACCTTTTGCTCTCTTCTTATGAGCACAAATTTGTATCATTAAAGTCTTCTACTACTATCAGATAACCGCAGTAGTGCAATGCATACTTCTGAGTCCTTTTAAGATATCTCATGACTCTCTTCACAACTTTTTAGTGCTAAACACCTGGATTGCTTGTGAATCAACTCAACATCCCCACGACAAAAGCAATATCAGGCTTGGTGTAACCCCTTTCAGTATAATTCTGGAGTTCATAATTTTTTTTCCAATTTTTTCGAAAATTTTCTGGAATATTTAGAAAGACATTATTTTATTTTCAAAATCTTTGATCATGATTAAGTCCTTAGCCATGACTTAATTAGTCATGGTTATTGCACATGGCTACGGTTATGGAGTCTAAGTAATCTAGTTAGTCATAATTAATTAGTTAAATACTAATTAGTGGTTAGTGGTCTATGGCTAGCTAAGCCATGGAATTCTCCTAGAACATTCCACACACCATTGCATTTCCTTTCTTGTTCATTTCCCTCTTACAAATTACACTTGTGCCATGCTGGGCTCCTAAGAACCAAAATCCTATAAATGGGGCATTTCCAATTCTAAAAATTTGCCCAAAAATTTACACAAAATCAATTATACAAAAATTCCATCCTCGGCCTGGCCAATCTTTCCGACACCATCCCGACCACCCTACCCGGTAGTCTCGCCGAAATCGACCCAGCTCCACCCACTCCTAGCTGGCTAGCACTGTCCCTGTGTCTCAGCCTTCCTTCTCCGGCACCTCGTCGGAGCTCAGTCCTCAACCACCAGCCATCCAGCCTCCTTTCCCTCACACGACCACCACCTTTCCTATCCTCCCGGCCTCCATGAGCCACCAGCATCAACCGCATCACCACCACCCCCACCAGTACCTACCACCGCCCCACCATCGACTGCCACACCGCCATTGCATCCTCGCAGCGACCCATTACTTGCCACCTCCCCTATACTCGCGGCCAGCCATCCTCTATAATCGACCCAAATACCCAAAGCTAGCATTGCCACCATATCATCCATCCTCCGGCCATAACACCCTTCTCCTCGCCACCACCACCAGCACCCCCCTTCAACTACCACCATCAACACCAAACCACTACCGCCACTGTCCTGTCCCTCCGCTAGGACACCACTATTACCAAACCGACACCCTCCGCGTCGCCATCACCGCGTCGCTCAGATCTGAGCCAGCGTCAGCCCGGATCCAGGCATCAGAGCCATGCCACCGCATATCCGAGCCACCGCTGCCCTCTTGCTCCGCCTCCGTGGTGAGCCTCTGTTACAGTCCATTCCATAGAAGGCCCTGTCATCATTGCCAAGCTCAGGAAGGAGGCCTTATCATCATTGCCAGCTTGCTGCCAGCTCAGAAAGGAGCCTTGTCATCATTGCCAGCTCAGGAAGGAGGCCTTGTCATCATTGCCAGCTTGCTGCCAGCTCAGGAAAGTGCTTTATATTAGTAATCCAGTCACCCTCTATTGCCAGCTATGCAACAGGGGTGTTAACTGTCAAATAACCGACTGATACCATAGTGTATCAGTCCTTTTACTGTAACAGATCCGGGTGTGCCTATAAATACCCAGATCGAGAGAGGAATAGGCAGCTGTGCTTTTACAACCTAGCCTCTTAATTCATAGAGTACTGATAGCTATTGTAGATCCCCAATTTTAATACTATTCTCTATTCAATTTCCCTTCCAATTTAGCTTGTCTTCTTCTCTTAGTAAATTCTGCAGTCGATTTCATGGCAACTGGACAGAAATCTCCACCACAATTTGGGTTCCAGGGAAGGAACTCTAACAATTTGGTATCAGAGCCACTGGATCCGGTGGCTGAGGCGAGTGACGAGCAGGGATCGAATAGCCAATTTTCTCGACCAGAGATGATTGATGCCAGACGAAGTCCCATGGCAGAGGAGCGGTTCCTTATGCTTGAAGGTACTGTGCACACCCTTAGCAACAAATTTGATTTGTTAGGGCATAGATTTGAATTGTTGATTGAAGAACTGGGAAAATCGAGGGTGGGAATGAGCCAAATTCTTTGGCCATGTCTCCACCAATGAACACACCAGCTCCCCAGGTGTTCCTGCAGTGACTTCTTTTGCAAGTCATCCAAATTTTTCACAAACTGTTAGCAGCAATATGGAATTTAATGCTCCTATGAATCAATATGAATGCACTCCTTATAATCAACATATGAACAATCATAATGCCAGATGGAACATGGGGCATGTGTTGCAGCCCACACAAAGTCCTGCAATTATCAATACAACTCCAATAGGGGCACCAACTGGGCAATTTGGTGTTGGACATGGAGGAGGACAACCCAATCTCAGGCTCAAATTGCCTGAATTTAGTGGGGATGGGGATGTAGAAGCTTGGTTGTTGAGAGTCTACCATTACTTCACTTACTATGCTGTTCCAGATTATGACAAAATTAGAGTTTGTTCAGTTCAACTGAAAGACTCTGCAGCCTATTGGTACGATTGGGTGATGAAAACTAAAGGAGGAGTGATGACTTGGGGGGAATTTTGCCAAGCCATCAGGATGCAATATGGTCCTTCCCAACTAACAGATCACATAATCGAATTGAAGATGTTAAAGCAAGAAGGAACTGTCCAGGAGTATACAATGCAATTCCAGAAAATATTACAGAGAGTGCAATGGTTACCTGAGCAGTGCTTGATTAGCAATTATGTGGGGGGACTCAAAGATGAAGTCAGGTATGAAGTTTTGGTGGCTAGCCCTGTGAATCTATCTGCTGCAATGCAGGCTGCCAAATTGTTTGAAGCCAAACTGTTAGCCATCAAAGGGAGTTACAGGCCCAGTGCCTATTATAACAAAAACATCTCAGGAAGTTCAATGAACAACACTGAAAACACCAAATACACTACTCCACCCAGAGGGGATGTGAAGCCTGTTACTACTGCAAGACCTCATTCTACTACAATATCTCCTAGTGAATTGATTAGGAGGAAAAACCTAGACCTCTGTTTCATGTGTGATGAAAAATGGGCAAAAGGCCATAGGTGTAAAGAGAAGAGATTGTTCATGTTAGTTGCTGATGAAGAGCAGGAGGATTCCCAAACTGACCTTACTTCACCAGAGAAAACAGACTGCTATACTGACCTCACACAGAGCCTTTTTGAAATATCATTGCAGGCCCTGTCAGGTATGACACAACCCTCTACTATGAAGCTCAGAGGAACAGTCAAGAACAAAGCAGCCATGATACTAGTGGATTCAGGATCCACATAACTTCATTGATTCATCATTCAGTGAAAGATTGGGCTGACCTTGACTGAAAATAAATCATTTGAAGTCATGGTAGCTAATGGAGACAGACTTACCAGCAAAGGAATCTGTAATGGAGTAGTGATGGAGTGCCAAGGCACTAAAATTGAAGCTGACCTGTTATTATTACCTCTCACAGGTTGCCAAATTGTGCTAGGGCAAGTTGGTTACGTACTCTGGGAAATATCAACTGGAATTTCCAGGAACTTACCATGAAGT
>JANAVB010017599.1:1019816-1047316 GCA_029216955.1 Iris pallida
ACTATCAACCGCCTTCATTAACATGACTAATTATCTTATACTTAATCTACCAAAATATATTGGAATTTTATTCCCCTGCTACTTGCATGCACCTACAGCTCTTGAATAATATACTAGCACTTTGCTGTAGGTGCATGACATCTTAAGAACACCATCATTTACAGTGACTTTCCCTTCAGGACATTATTTCTAATGCCACTACAAATTTTAGCATCATTAACCTTTAAGACATTGTTAAGATTTTACTTGCTCTTAATTTTGTGTGATGTTGTAATTGTTGTTGACATTATCTCTAACTTGCTTTCTTATTTTAGCTTAACCTACTATCAACTGCCTTCATTAACATAACTAATTTTCTTATACTTAATCAACTAGAAAATATATTGGAATTTTTATTCCTCTGCTAGTTGCATGCACCTACAGCTCTTGGATCATATACTAGCACTTTACTCTTCCTTTGCTCCGGTTTCTTTTCTTTTTCTCCCGCTTTCCTTTTATACTCTTATTTCTCCTACCCTACCCTTTTTGCAATGGGAGGATCGCCCTCCACTCCCCCCCACCCTCACCCCTCCAAGTGATAGGAGAGGACCGCCCTTCTGACAAATAATCATTGTGCCCTTCTTAACTAATAAGGACCTTCCCTTCCCTCGTAAGCCTTATTCATTTTGCAGAGGTAATTGTGGTTTGCACCCGGGGGAATTGAACCTCTGAAGGGTTTTGTGTTCAGTTTTATGTCTTCAGGGCCAGTGCTCATGCACGCCGTTTGAAGTACTCAACAATATCTATGTGCATGTATCCATAAAATTTCCTGATGATGCCCTCTATTGTGAAATTTATAAACCCAAAGGATTTGTTTCTTTTTCGAGACTGTCACATACATCCCTACACGCAAAGACATGCAACTCATATACCTGCTCTATTTTTTCCTTACATCCTCATATGCTTGTTCAGGTTATCTCATTTGAGAACCATCGTCTTACAGCTCTTACATTACTTGACTGTTTTTTTGCTACAATAATGGATTACAATACCTAATTTCTGTACTTCCCCCTCTCAAATAACCTAATGAAAAGTTGTTGAGCTTATTCCATTTCAGAACCATCGTCTTACAGCTGTTATACTTGACTGTTTTTGTTGCTACAATAATGGATCACAATACCTTAATTTCTTTACTTTTCCCTCTCTAATATAACCTAATGATTTTTTTTTTTACTTTCAATATAAGTGATATATGTACTGGACTGAAGTTTTTTAGTTTTCCAGGGGAAGTGGATTTTATCTGGGAGAAATTGTTGTGAGGACTCCACATTCTTTCAGCTGTATATGTATACAGTGAAATCTGTTAATGTTGGGACATCTAAGGACCCTTTCATTACACAGGTTTCTGAATATGCAGTACTTTTCGGTAGTGAACTGGATAGAGGTATACATATTCTGTACTTTAGCAGAATTTATTTTATTGAAAGTTTCATGTTTCACTTGCGTGATAATTTCATTTGGTAGGTTTTATCGATGTCGATGGATCTCTTCGTTGCTAGAACAATGATAATGAAGGCTTCTCTTGCCTTTCGGGGACCAATAAAGATAACTGAAACCCAGGTTTATTGCTTACTTCTTGGTAACAATGACAAAATGATACATATTTTTTTAAAACTTTCATCTTAGAAATTGTGCATTATTTATTTGTCTATGCAGTTGGTTTCATTGAAGAGCTTTCATGTTAGATTAATGAGCATTGTGCTTGATGTGGATGTTGATCCCTTGACTACTCCCTGGGATCCTGCAAAAGCTTATCTATTTGTCCCTGTGGTGGTGGAGAAGTTGCCTGATCCTATACAAGAGATTGATTGGGTTATGGTTGATAATATTATTACAACTGATGCATGGACCAATCCTCTTCAGAGGGCACGTCCTGATGTTTTTCTAGGAACAAATGAGCGAACCCTTGGTGGGGACCGAAGGGAGTATGGTTTTGGAAAATTACGCAATGGTATGAGTTTTACACAAAAAGTCCACCCTACATATGGTGTCAGAGGAGCTGTAGCACAGTTTGACTTTGTGAAAGCTTCTGGTTTAGTTCCTCTTCGAACTGCCACAGAATGCATTAGTGAAAGTGGTTGGAACAACGACAAATTATTTATGGCAGATTCTTGCATTGATGTGAAAGAACTTGCTGGAAGGATTGTAACTGCTGCACACTCCGGAAAAAGGTTTTATGTAGACTCTGTACGGTATGACATGAATGCTGAGAATTCATTTCCAAGAAGGAGGGCTACCTAGGCCCGTTAGAATACAGCTCGTATGCTGATTATTACAGGCAAAAGTAAGATTCTTAAATTTTACTTTAGGCTGTACGATAATGTATCAGTAGTTTCAATATTTGGTTATGTTCTATGCATTTGTTAGCGCACACAGACACAGGCACTGGCACACACACGCGCGCACACTCACACATGTATATATATCGTTACTAAAATTAAAACTACACACACATGCGTATATATCGATACCATTGAACTGTATATTGAATTTGCTTTGGTTGGAGTTTTAAATTCTTCAATGTGGAACTTGTTTCCATTGTATATAAACATTCATTTAGTCAGCCTTGCCAGTTTCTAGTCCTTAAGGAAGTGTTTTTGGTCCATTATATTAAAGTGTATATAAGTTCTGTTTAAATATATCAGAATAGCCATTGCATTTTTTTCAAAAATCTTTACTTTATATCTTTCTTATGAAAACAAATACTATTTCTTCAGTTAATGAAGGTAAAATTATGGATCAAAAGTCAACATTTCTCAATATTATGCTCCCCTCTCCCTGATGCTAAAAAACAACTTACAATTAGACTGATAGCAATTATTTGCTCGACTTTTCTAATATCTGATTTTGAAATGATATGATTTTTTAGTTAGACCGGAAAAAGGACTATATGCCAGAGCATTCGAGGACTTGTTGAAGTAAAGATCTTGATCATGTTATCCATGTATCAGTTGTCAACTACTCAAATGTCTCAAATAGGAAATAATAGACATATTACCTCTTTATTTTACTAAATACCCAAATGAAGGGAGTAAGAGGGTTTTCCTCTGTTTCTCTGAGAAGAATTTTCCAATTGTCTGCATGGGTAGTTGTTTTACCTTGCCCCTTCTGCACTCTCTTGCCTCATACCAAAATGTGTTTCCTTGGGATATAAAGTCCTAAGAGTAAGGATGAAGTTCCACTCTCTTTCCGTTCCCTTGCTAATTTTATTATAAACTAGAGTGATTTGGAAAACCCTTTACCATACCCTACAAGCATCTTTTAGCAACTTATAGGATATATGTTGCATTATTGTTTCAAAGCTTGTCTAATAATGCACCGTGCTGTAATTATTATTATCACTATTTCTGTTTCTATTTTTTTAATTTTATTCTAACAAAAAGGTGTACATCTTTAGCAGAGGAAGCCCTTTATTACTGATTTGCAAAAAATGTTTGTAATTTTCCACTCATATTCCTCCTTTGTTGTATGAGCTTACAGTGCATACCACTAGTCATTCTTTTCTCATAAGTGGGAACTAGGGTGTCAAGGGGTCGGGTTGGATCTATGGAGAATCCGAACCCGACCCACAAACTTTTCAGTTTCCAAACCTTGTACACGAATCTGACCCGAAAGTCATTTGAGTTCTGGTTTTACCCGATCTAAGAACCGGTTCGTGTTGACATGCTATATGTAAGAAAAAGTTAAAAAACTGACCCCTATGTAATATAGATAGCATGGGGTTTGAACTTTGAACTACGTACCTCCAGTAACAAACATGCAGGCTATTACCAATGGGCAATTCACTAACTATTGTAAAAATGTAAAGAGGATTGTTTATATTAATACCCAAAGCAGACCTGAAAATATTTTAGGTTTCATAAATTATACCCAAACCCAACCCAAATTCATTCAGATTTTACTTTTTACATCCGGACCTGAACTTTTAGTTACAAATGGGAGATCAGGTTATCTGTTTCCATTAACAGGCCTAGTGGGAATGGGAACATAAATAGATAATGAGACCCACAAAAGAATATGTTCAAATTTCTTATGAATGTTTTTCATTCAAAAAGAAAAGGAAAAAGAGAGGGATACTTTTCTTTTTGGAGAGTAAGGGCCAATTATTTTATTTTTTCCACTGGGTTTCGGACCAGAACCTCCCCTTACCTACCAAAGGCCTCAACAATAGGTCATTAATGTTATCTTATTCTAATAGCCACAACCGGGATATGCATCCTCGAAAATTAGTTTGGTTGTTTTCAAGGACGTCTGATCCAGAAGTGTGAAAAGAATATGACCATTCGACAATGTTGCAGACATTAATTAGGTTCCTTTTTTTTACTTTTAGCACTGAAATCCTTATTTTGGGTTGCAATATTTCTGTTATGTGCAATTGTGACGGTTTTTAAGTCTTCTAATAGGGAATACTTAACATATAGTTTGGATAACCTTAAAAAGTTTGATCATCTAAATGGCAAAACCTGTTTGACTTGTGCTTGGAGAGACTAGATTGCTATTTTGTGTGATAAGGATACAATTGTATCTTATGTAAAACAACATTAAGGTGTGCTATCACGTGATATTTCTGTGGTGCCAAACAATATCGAGATTACTATCAATTAACAAGTATGAACTATGAAATAGAAAATTTCTTCCTTAATATTGTGAGTTACAAACATAACTTTCAGACCTGGACCCACAATTTTTCTCAGAAAACAAACATAAAAAATAATGGAAATCGAAACCTCTATTTCTCGCTCTCTCAATGCAAGAGTTGCAAGCCACTCAATGAAAAGCCACACAAGTACCACAGGTTATAAACCCTTGCATAGCCTACAATCCCTTAATTTGAAAATTTTCTTATAAACTCCTTTTGTAAACTAAACTATTGATAGAATTCCTTTTTTAATCCTAACAAGAGTCAAATTTCAATAATCTCTATCATATGTCTCCATAAGCACGTTGAGTCATTTAACACAGTTAAGTCCAATGGACAATTGAACTCACCAACTCGAACAAACTAGGATGTAGCTCCATCCTGCATAGTAGTTTCCTTCGTGTTCAAAACATAAGCAACAACATCTAAACTTGCCATTTTATTCTTTAATTCTTGTTGTAGCTTCTGGCGAAACCTCATAGTATGTCCCTTAGTTTGCAGTGTGTATTTTATCCCCAAAAAGTCTTTGCAAGTTCTTTCCTTGCCTCTTGTTTTATATATATATATATTTCATCTTTTGGTTTGAGAGTACCAATGTATTCCTCAACTAGAGGATGTCTAATTTATTAGACAATAAAGCAAGAATAGGATCATCCATGTCGTAATATCTCCTAAAAGTATTCCATACTAATAGTGTCTCCCAAAAGTTGTAAAGTAGCGACTATATGCATAAACGACGATGATAGAGATGTTGATAAAATTCTTCTTCGTTAATCTTCACTTCAATCAATTCACAAATAATCTCATCAACAGATTTAAATATATTCATAGATAGATTACCTTCTTTCAATGAAAGCTTGTAAATTTGTTACATTTTGGAGTAAACGAATTGTCAAGTACTTTGTCATGTACAGATTCTCAAGCCTTTGCCAAAATTTTCCTATTGAACCATAACTTACATTATTATAAAGAACTTTATCTGCCAAGCATAATCGAATTCTGCCTACTGCTTTCAGATCAAGTTCTATCCAATTTTCTTCCAACATGACTTCATTTCTTCCATAAGGGTCCATTTGGTAAACCGTATTTGGAGGTGGAATTAAGGATTTGATGGATTTTGAGTCAAATCCATGGAATTCTATGTTTGGTTGGAGTTGGATTTGGTTATGGAAAGTGGGTACCAAATCCATTTTGGATTTGGAAGAATGAAGTTGGATTTTAAAAAATAAATAAATTTATTGTTCTATTAAATGTTTAATTAATACTAATTAATAATAAATAAAATAAAAGTTAGATTTTTTTAAAATAATTTTATTGTTCTATTAAATATTTAATTAATACTAATTAATAAATAAATAACTAAATAATAATTAAAAATTAAGTAATAATTAGTTATTATTTATATATGATTTCTTTTATTCTTAACTAATAAAATACGTACATCATTAAATAAATAATTATAATATTAATATAATTAATAATTCATCATAATCATAATTAATAATTTATTAATTTAATAATTATAATTATAATCTTGATTAATAATTTATTAATTTATAATTTTTTTAATATTTTATAATAATCTTAATTAATAATTTATACCTTTATTAATCATAATTATAATAATTATTAATCTTTATAATTTATACCTTTATTTTAATTTATTAATCTTAATTAATAATTTATTAGTCTTAATTATAATTTTAATTATAAATTTCTATTTATGATAATCTTAATTAATAATATATTAATCATAATTAACACCGAAATTAATAATTTATTATTTAATTTAATAGTTAATACATTATTAAAATTTTAATTAATAATTTATTAATCATCATTATAATCTTAATAATAATTTTAATCATAACTATTATCATAATTATAATAATAATTTATTTATTAATCATAACTATAATAATTATAATAATTAATTAATAATTTATTTATTTATTATTTATTATAATAATTATAAATTATAATTATAGTTTACCAAATCCTATGTTTGGTTGGAGTTGGATTTGGATTTGGATTTGGATTTGGAAATTCATGATTTGGATTTGGATTTGAATTTTGGATTTCCAAATCCAAATCCGAATCCAAATCCAAATTCTTGTTACCAAACAAGCCCTAAGAGCATCTTCAACAATTCTTGTTGTACCAACAAGTTTTGCATCTTGAACTCCACAAAACTAGATTTTTCCTTCCATTAAATTTATCCACATTAAACTTCAAACTCGAGGTTTATATCCATTTTGATGACTATTTGAACTTGGCTTTTATGCCAATTTGTTATGCAAACTATATCAAGATTATATGAACAATTTACGGGTATGAAGTAGAAAAGTTCTTTGAATAATATTGGTGAATTACAATTAGAACCTCAGACCCTAAACCCTCTCTCTCTCAAAATAAAATAGAACAAAATAAATTAAAACAGAAAAATGAACACCAGCCGAAAGAAATAAGTTGAAATCAAAACCTCTAAATGTTCCTCTCAATGCAACAGCAATCGATCACTCAATACAAAACCACACAAGTACCAAATATTATAAACCCTTGTGTAGCCTACAACATTATCCAGTTAGAAACTTTTCCTTTATTTAATCTCGAAATTTCTTATAAACCCAACATTGAATAGGTTCCATTTTTGTAATCCAAATACAAGTCAAATTTCAGAAAAATTCCATTAATAGTGTTTGAATTATGTTCATTTCTCCTATGCTATTTATATTACAGGTACGGTGTGGATTTGATTTATAAAAAACAACCTCTTATTCGAGGACGAGGTGTTTCATATTGCAAGAACCTCCTTTCCCCTAGATTTGAACATTCTGAAGGTATGTGCAGTCTTCCTGAGACGACACCATAAGCAAAATTTTGCTCATTTACAGAACTTGTGTTTTTGTAGCACGGGAAGGCGAATGTGAAGAGAATTTGGACAAAACATACTATGTCTTCTTACCACCTGAGCTCTGCCTTGTCCATCCGCTTCCTGGAGCCCTTGTTCGAGGTGCTCAAAGGCTGCCGTCCATTATGAGAAGGGTGGAGAGTATGCTACTCGCTATTCAGCTGAGAGATATGATCAATTATCCTGTGCCTGCAGCTAAGGTTCTTTTTCACTTGTCTTTTTCCTAGATTTCCCCACTATTATTGACACATTGAAACAATGAACCTTTACTTTTCAGATCTTGGAAGCCTTAACGGCTGCATCATGTCAAGAAACATTCTGTTATGAAAGAGCAGAGTTGCTGGGCGATGCATACCTTAAGTGGGTTGTCAGCAGATTTCTCTTTCTCAAATATCCTCAGAAGCACGAGGGGCAGCTTACCAGGATGAGGCAGCAAATGGTGAGCAACATGGTGCTCTACCAGCACGCGCTGAGTAAAGGTTTACAGTCGTACATCCAAGCAGACCGTTTTTCTTCATCCAGATGGGCTGCTCCAGGAGTCCTCCCCGTCTTTGATGAAGACATGAAGGAAGAAATAGAACCCTCCTTATTGGGAGAGGAATGTCCTGCTGCTCCTCAAGCAGAGTCTAAAAAGGAGTTCTATGATGAAGAGGGTTATGATTTAGATGATGCCATGGAAGACGGTGAAATTGAGGGTGACTCTAGCTGTTATCGGGTTCTCTCCAGCAAAACTCTTGCAGATGTTGTCGAGGCATTGATTGGGGTGTATTATGTTGAAGGTGGAAAGATTGCTGCAAACCACCTGATGCGGTGGATCGGGATAGAGGTGGAGTTTGATCCTAAAGATCTAATAGATGCTAAGCATGTCGTACCTGAGAGTATATTGAGGAGTGTTGACTTTGACTCATTAGAAGGTGCGCTGAACGTGAAATTTAATGACAAGGGCCTTCTGGTGGAAGCGATCACTCATGCGTCGAGGCCATCCTCAGGGGTTTCATGTTATCAGCGGCTTGAATTTGTTGGTGATGCTGTCTTGGATCATCTGATAACTAGGCATCTCTTCTTCACATACACCGACCTGCCTCCTGGACGCTTGACTGACTTGAGAGCTGCTGCGGTCAACAATGAGAACTTTGCTAGGGTTGCTGTGAAGCACAAACTGCATCTTCACCTACGCCATGGTTCAACTGCTCTAGAGGCTCAGGTAAGTCTTCTCGCTTGTGTTTTTCATATTTGTTTCTTGTCTTGTCATTTTTCATTGTGATTGAATGCTGTTCTGAGGCAATTGGTTCTTTATATTTGTATAGCGATTGAATCTCTCCAGGGAAAATCTTTGTCATCTTCCTTTTTTGTTAGACCTTTTCTGGACTAAAGAAATGATTCAATATTCCTGGTTGTATGAAATTGACCATGGCAATACATCCTAGTTCCTACTTGAAACTAGCCTTGTCTGGGATTACGCCACCATCTTATACAAATTTCACATTAGATTTCTCTTCTTCTGTTTGTGATGGGTGGGCTTGGCTGCATGGTTACATGAATTCACCATTTAGGTAGTGTTACGCGATCCGGGAATTCCCATCCCGGGACACACTTTCTGCTATTCGGGGACACGTTTCGGAATGCAGAACACCATTGAAGAAATCTATATTTTGACAAGCAAATATACATCATGTATTTGGGTTTCTAGCCAAGCTTTTAAAGAGAAATGTAGTAATTTTTATTTTTTTGTTCAAGTAACTTAGAGCTTAAGCATTCTTTTTGGAAAGAGATTATTGCTAGGATTGTTGGAACTTATGAATCTCTTTATATAGTATAATTTTTTTGATGGTGCTATATTATGGTACTTGATTAACTTTGAATATTAAATAAGCATTATGGAACTTATGAATCTCTTTATATAGTATAATTTTTCTGATGGTGCTATATTATGGTACTTGATTAAGGATTGCCTTTATATTATGGTACTTGATTAACTTTGAATATTAAATAAGCATTATATTATATTAGATATTTGTTCCTAAAAAATGTTCCGGAATCACATTCTGTACACATTGTATTATGAAGAATCCTTTTTGGAAAGAGATTATTGCTAGGATTGTTGGAACTTATGAATCTCTTATATAGTTAATTTTTTTGATGGTGCTATATTATGGTACTTGATTAACTTTGAATATTAAATAAGCATTATGGAACTTATGAGTCTCTTTATATAGTATTTTTTTTTGATGGTGCTATATTATTACTTGATTAACTTTGAATATTAAATATGCATTATATTATATTAGATATTTGTTCCTAAAAAAGTGTTCCGGAATCACATTCTGTACACATTGTATTATGAAGAATCCTACCCCTAACGTACTGCGTAGTAGGACCCCCAGTTTTAGTTTTACATTCCGAAGCATGCCACTTTACAGGTGTGTTTTGTGTGTGGAAGGCATGGTGCGGTAATGATTTGTTGGACCTCTCAACCTCAAGCTAGGTAGACATGGACATAGGAATGAATAGTGACATGATACTGGTTTTGAATATGACATTTTAGAAAATTTAGGATATTTGGTATAGGTATAGTATTGTATTTATATATTTTATACTTTATATTTTAGATATTTGCAAAATCAATATTTATGCATCTTTGGTTAGTAATATTGATACTTATGCATCTAATTACATATTTTATTCATTATATTTTAGTAATATGAATATTTTATTCTCTCTTTCGTGTCCCTTTGGAGCCTAAACATTACATATTTTTTACATAGTATCAATATTTTATACCATCTTTTGAGTTTCTTTGTAGCCTAGACATGAGCCAGTTATATTTTACACGAGTTCAAGGAAGTGTCATGTCAGGTACATATCAGATAGGGTTCTACTGAAACGCTTCTCTGGAGTATCCGTTCAAAACAGACCTCAAGTAATGCAGTTTGATGAATTCCATATGATGGAAGAAGTCTTGGGTATAGTGTAATAGTCGTGTGATTCTTCTTGGTCTCAGGTAACCTTCTTGTTTCATGTTCATTTGCAGATTCGGGACTTTGTGAAGGATGTTCGAGATGAATTGTTGAAACCAGGATTCAACTCTTTCGGCCTTGGTGACTGCAAGGCCCCTAAAGTTCTTGGTGATATTGTGGAATCAATTGCTGGTGCCATTTTTCTTGACAGTGGGCGGGATACTTCAGTGGTTTGGAGGGTAATTTCTGATGCTAGATCATATTAATGGTTTCAGTTCAACTAAAATGAGCTTCAGGATCAAAGTAGTTTTTTCTAAGTATCCCCTTTGACAAAAGATTTGACTCAATTATAATGGGTTTAATGGTGATTCTTTATCTTTTCTAGGTCTTCCAACCGTTGCTACATCCTATGGTGACACCAGAAACCCTCCCCATGCACCCAGTGAGGGAGCTTCAAGAGCGCTGTCAGCAGCAGGCTGAGGGTTGGAATACAAGGCCACAAGGACAGGCAATGTGGCAACTGTGGAAGTGTTTATTGATGGGGTTCAGATCGGAGTGGCTCAAAACCCACAGAAGAAGATGGCACAGAAGTTAGCAGCAAGGAATGCTCTCGCAGCTTTGAAGGAGAAAGAGGAGAAAGCAATGGAGATTCAACTATTGAAGAAAGATGAGGAGGGTGGCGACGAAAAGAAAAGCAGCAGTTCGCAGATATTCACGAGGCAAACACTCAATGATATTTGCTTACGGCGGCAGTGGCCAATGCCTCAGTACCGCTGTGTTAATGAAGGTGGCCCTGCCCATGCCAAGAAATTCGTTTATGCTGTGCGTGTGAATACATCGGATCGTGGCTGGACAGATGAGTGCATTGGGGAGCCAATGCCTAGTGTGAAGAAGGCCAAGGATTCTGCTGCAGTTCTTCTCCTCGATCTTCTCAATCGTTGTTATCTGGATAATAATAAGAAATAGTATTGGACATTGGCCACTGAGCTCTCTAATTATTGCTAGCCATCCCTAGAATCTGGGAGATGGCTTTGTTGTTGTAGTTGTTCGGGAAGGTTTTGGTATAGTAATAGTTGTAGTTCTCTATTTAATGTGTTGCTCAAAGAGCAAGCCTGTATTCTTTTAAGCTTGAGTAAGCTTGAATGAGCAAATCCATATTGCGGCTATTGGTTACTCTTGTAATATCTGCCTTTGTATTTATTGTTGAGAAAAGCTCAATTATTTTTGGATAAATTATAGGAAACCCCAGTGTTTACTTTTCTCTGAGAACACAGTTCCTCTCTCTTTTATTACAGTTCTTCTTGCCAATTTCTTGAAAAGCCTGAATGTTGCTTAGTGTATATTGTAACGAGGGTGTGTACGTATGTGCTTCCATTTGTCTGGATCTTAAATTGTCATATAGATCAAATGTTCCATTTGTCTTGGTCTCGAGTGTCATATAGATCAAATGTTTGATTGAACCAGATATAATAGTTTCAAATTTTCACAGAATTCTGTTTGTTAATGGCATAGTCATATGCTGGTGTTTTTCAGATCTACAACGTATAACCTTTAGTGCTAGTTTTGTAATGCTTTAGAATCAGTTTTATTTGAAATAATTTCTATATAATAGTTAAAACCTTCTTCCATGAGAATTTTTTTTGATCTGCTGCTGTGTATTTAATGTTTCCAGGATTCATGCATACTTCCACATAACCGTTAGATTTTTTTTTCATATAAAGATACAGATTTAGAGCGGAGAATATTCAATACTCTTCCCTCTAATTGGATTGTCTAGTACTCAAACTAATGTGGCTTTGCTGCTGTCTAGAGAAGTTGGTTCGTTTCCATGGAATTCCAGTCTTTTTCGTCCTATCAAAATCTCTCAGGTTTTGAAGACTTTGGTTAGACGTAGGACGAAATCTGTACCTCAGGCAATTTGCTTTGTAACACCATAGAGGTATAAAGCCAAAACAGTTATATTTGGAAACGAACTACCAAAGCTTGGGAGACCCATGTACTTAGCAGTCACACGCCTTAACCACTACCAAAGCTTCTACCAAAGCGTCGTTGATGTCAAGGTGTATAATGGCCCGGACGGCCCGGGCCCGGTCAGCGGCCGGCCCGCTATGGCCCACATAAAATTCGGATTCGGGTTACCATTTGTCGCCCGAATGTGCTACCCAAAACCCAGGCTGGACCGGGCTCTCCCCACCACCACCCCCCCTCCCCCCCCCCCCCCCCCCCCAAACAAAAAAAAAAAGAAAATCCGGTCAGGCCCATCAAAGCGCCACTTTGCGCCCTTCACGGCTTCATCCGAGTCGCTAAACCCCTACACGAGAATTTTCAAAGAGTGACAAAAATTAATCGTTTCCTTCCGGAATTTAACTTTAGCATCTCTAGGAAAAACAACCGACATGGCCACCACTCTTCACATGTGCATACCTCAATAACAAGCATAATTATATATCGAGATACTCGGAGTGTTTTTCAATGTGGGACTTTCTAGTGGTTCCAAGAATAACTCCAACAATCCCTCACATATATCAATATATGGGTTGAGCATTCCCCACAATGACTGCTCATCATGCATTAGGATACGACTTGAATCTTCTCGCATGGGTCAAACAACAGTACAATACATGAAAGCCTTGTATTCATTACCATATCTTTTCTTCTTCGCACTCACACAATGACATCAGTTGTGCCTCTGGTCGCACATTAATTGTCCTATGCTGACCTTGTCTCGGTGTATGTATCTTGGATGTTTACAAGTTTACCCTCAAGAGACGACATATATCTCTATCCATACACTTAGGTGAGTTCTTTTAGAAAGTTCAATATTCCCAACATAAAGCATTGTGCTTCCTTGCAGTGCTACGTCGCTATGATATGGCTTAAAGCCGAGGTACGCAACTTCTTGGTGGTGTCGTCCCATTGTAGCATAAGGTTACAGACCTCTTTGTAGTGTTGTACTACACTCTCCATCTTTCAACATTAGGCTACCTGTCTATATGGGATACTATGCCTAAGAACTCACTAAGGCTTAATGTCATCCTCCTACATGACTTGTTCTATACTAATAACAAACAATCGACTATAAAGGTACCAGGATCGAATCCGATCAATGTCCCCAAGGACTAACCTCTGTACCTAATATTCTCCTAGTCAATGGTCTTTTCTTGAACCAAAAGTTAGATGCCTAGTAGATTTCTCTTTGAACTAATAGCATAAAATTTTATAGTAGAATTACAAAAACATAAGATCAGACCAGCTGACCCTTGAGGCCTTCAAGTCCAATTTTTTTGCTGTCCTCGACCAAATGGCGCTTGAGGCCTTTGATGAACGGATACGCCAGATTCTCCCAGCTCTGAACATCAACCACTGCAATGATGTTATCCTTGATGCGCTCATTTAGTGCCCTGTGATGAAGTCATAGTCCTTTTCTTACCATTGAAGAGATCATACGATGTTACCGTTTGCAGTCGGTTGTCACAATAGATTGTTACAACCGAAATCTGTGCACCAACCATAGGAAGATCATACATGAGCAACCGAAGTCACACTCTTCATCTACTGCAACTGCCAGTGCATATAACTCAGACTCCATTGATGAGTGAGAGAGCATCGTATGCTTCTCTGACTTCCACAACCATAATAAAGCAACCACATCCATTTAGAAGACGTATCCTCTTGTGGACCTTTTGCTCTCTTCTTATGAGCACAAATTTGTATCATTAAAGTCTTCTACTACTATCAGATAACCGCAGTAGTGCAATGCATACTTCTGAGTCCTTTTAAGATATCTCATGACTCTCTTCACAACTTTTTAGTGCTAAACACCTGGATTGCTTGTGAATCAACTCAACATCCCCACGACAAAAGCAATATCAGGCTTGGTGTACCCCTTTCAGTATAATTCTGGAGTTCATAATTTTTTTTCCAATTTTTTCGAAAATTTTCTGGAATATTTAGAAAGACATTATTTTATTTTCAAAATCTTTGATCATGATTAAGTCCTTAGCCATGACTTAATTAGTCATGGTTATTGCACATGGCTACGGTTATGGAGTCTAAGTAATCTAGTTAGTCATAATTAATTAGTTAAATACTAATTAGTGGTTAGTGGTCTATGGCTAGCTAAGCCATGGAATTCTCCTAGAACATTCCACACACCATTGCATTTCCTTTCTTGTTCATTTCCCTCTTACAAATTACACTTGTGCCATGCTGGGCTCCTAAGAACCAAAATCCTATAAATGGGGCATTTCCAATTCTAAAAATTTGCCCAAAAATTTACACAAAATCAATTATACAAAAATTCCATCCTCGGCCTGGCCAATCTTTCCGACACCATCCCGACCACCCTACCCGGTAGTCTCGCCGAAATCGACCCAGCTCCACCCACTCCTAGCTGGCTAGCACTGTCCCTGTGTCTCAGCCTTCCTTCTCCGGCACCTCGTCGGAGCTCAGTCCTCAACCACCAGCCATCCAGCCTCCTTTCCCTCACACGACCACCACCTTTCCTATCCTCCCGGCCTCCATGAGCCACCAGCATCAACCGCATCACCACCACCCCCACCAGTACCTACCACCGCCCCACCATCGACTGCCACACCGCCATTGCATCCTCGCAGCGACCCATTACTTGCCACCTCCCCTATACTCGCGGCCAGCCATCCTCTATAATCGACCCAAATACCCAAAGCTAGCATTGCCACCATATCATCCATCCTCCGGCCATAACACCCTTCTCCTCGCCACCACCACCAGCACCCCCCTTCAACTACCACCATCAACACCAAACCACTACCGCCACTGTCCTGTCCCTCCGCTAGGACCACCACTATTACCAAACCGACACCCTCCGCGTCGCCATCACCGCGTCGCTCAGATCTGAGCCAGCGTCAGCCCGGATCCAGGCATCAGAGCCATGCCACCGCATATCCGAGCCACCGCTGCCCTCTTGCTCCGCCTCCGTGGTGAGCCTCTGTTACAGTCCATTCCATAGAAGGCCCTGTCATCATTGCCAAGCTCAGGAAGGAGGCCTTATCATCATTGCCAGCTTGCTGCCAGCTCAGAAAGGAGCCTTGTCATCATTGCCAGCTCAGGAAGGAGGCCTTGTCATCATTGCCAGCTTGCTGCCAGCTCAGGAAAGTGCTTTATATTAGTAATCCAGTCACCTCTATTGCCAGCTATGCAACAGGGGTGTTAACTGTCAAATAACCGACTGATACCATAGTGTATCAGTCCTTTTACTGTAACAGATCCGGGTGTGCCTATAAATACCCAGATCGAGAGAGGAATAGGCAGCTGTGCTTTTACAACCTAGCCTCTTAATTCATAGAGTACTGATAGCTATTGTAGATCCCCAATTTTAATACTATTCTCTATTCAATTTCCCTTCCAATTTAGCTTGTCTTCTTCTCTTAGTAAATTCTGCAGTCGATTTCATGGCAACTGGACAGAAATCTCCACCACAATTTGGGTTCCAGGGAAGGAACTCTAACAATTTGGTATCAGAGCCACTGGATCCGGTGGCTGAGGCGAGTGACGAGCAGGGATCGAATAGCCAATTTTCTCGACCAGAGATGATTGATGCCAGACGAAGTCCCATGGCAGAGGAGCGGTTCCTTATGCTTGAAGGTACTGTGCACACCCTTAGCAACAAATTTGATTTGTTAGGGCATAGATTTGAATTGTTGATTGAAGAACTGGGAAAATCGAGGGTGGAATGAGCCCAAATTCTTTGGCCATGTCTCCACCAATGAACACACCAGCTCCCAGGTGTTTCCTGCAGTGACTTCTTTTGCAAGTCATCCAAATTTTTCACAAACTGTTAGCAGCAATATGGAATTTAATGCTCCTATGAATCAATATGAATGCACTCCTTATAATCAACATATGAACAATCATAATGCCAGATGGAACATGGGGCATGTGTTGCAGCCCACACAAAGTCCTGCAATTATCAATACAACTCCAATAGGGGCACCAACTGGGCAATTTGGTGTTGGACATGGAGGAGGACAACCCAATCTCAGGCTCAAATTGCCTGAATTTAGTGGGGATGGGGATGTAGAAGCTTGGTTGTTGAGAGTCTACCATTACTTCACTTACTATGCTGTTCCAGATTATGACAAAATTAGAGTTTGTTCAGTTCAACTGAAAGACTCTGCAGCCTATTGGTACGATTGGGTGATGAAAACTAAAGGAGGAGTGATGACTTGGGGGGAATTTTGCCAAGCCATCAGGATGCAATATGGTCCTTCCCAACTAACAGATCACATAATCGAATTGAAGATGTTAAAGCAAGAAGGAACTGTCCAGGAGTATACAATGCAATTCCAGAAAATATTACAGAGAGTGCAATGGTTACCTGAGCAGTGCTTGATTAGCAATTATGTGGGGGGACTCAAAGATGAAGTCAGGTATGAAGTTTTGGTGGCTAGCCCTGTGAATCTATCTGCTGCAATGCAGGCTGCCAAATTGTTTGAAGCCAAACTGTTAGCCATCAAAGGGAGTTACAGGCCCAGTGCCTATTATAACAAAAACATCTCAGGAAGTTCAATGAACAACACTGAAAACACCAAATACACTACTCCACCCAGAGGGGATGTGAAGCCTGTTACTACTGCAAGACCTCATTCTACTACAATATCTCCTAGTGAATTGATTAGGAGGAAAAACCTAGACCTCTGTTTCATGTGTGATGAAAAATGGGCAAAAGGCCATAGGTGTAAAGAGAAGAGATTGTTCATGTTAGTTGCTGATGAAGAGCAGGAGGATTCCCAAACTGACCTTACTTCACCAGAGAAAACAGACTGCTATACTGACCTCACACAGAGCCTTTTTGAAATATCATTGCAGGCCCTGTCAGGTATGACACAACCCTCTACTATGAAGCTCAGAGGAACAGTCAAGAACAAAGCAGCCATGATACTAGTGGATTCAGGATCCACATAACTTCATTGATTCATCATTCAGTGAAAGATTGGGCTGACCTTGACTGAAAATAAATCATTTGAAGTCATGGTAGCTAATGGAGACAGACTTACCAGCAAAGGAATCTGTAATGGAGTAGTGATGGAGTGCCAAGGCACTAAAATTGAAGCTGACCTGTTATTATTACCTCTCACAGGTTGCCAAATTGTGCTAGGGCAAGTTGGTTACGTACTCTGGGAAATATCAACTGGAATTTCCAGGAACTTACCATGAAGTTTGTAATACAAGGAGTTGAACATCAGTTACAGGGCCTCACACCTAATTGCCAGCAGTTTCAAGAGACAAACAACAAAGAATGGAGACAAAAAGCACAGATGTTCCTTATTCAACTATGCTACCTGCAAGAAGACCCTGTAAACTCCAAAAATCAGGAAGAACATGATGAAGAGCTTGATGATATGTTGCAAAAGTATCAGCATTTATTTGAAGAACCAAAAGGATTACCTCCCAAAAGATCCTATGACCACAAGGTACCTCTTATTCCTAATGCTCTTCCTGTTTGTTGCAGACCTTATAAACATCCATTTCTGCACAAAAATGAAATAGAGAGACAAATTCAAGAGATGTTAGCTTCTGGCATCATTAGACACAGTAACAGTTCTTACTCTTCACCTGTAATTTTGGTAAAGAAATCTGATGGGTCCTGGAGGCTGTGCATTGATTATAGATCCTTAAATCAAATCACCATCAAAGATAAATTTCCTATACCCTTTATTGAAGAACTTTTTGATGAGCTGCATGGAGCTAAGTTTTTCTCTAAGCTGGACTTGAGGGCTGGGTATCATCAAGTGAGAATGGTGGAGGGGGATGTCCACAAAACAGCTTTTAGAACTCATGAAGGGCACTATGAGTTTCTAGTAATGCCCTTTGGGCTTACTAATGCTCCATCCACTTTCCAAGCCATGATGAATGATATTTTTCGAGAATATATGAGGAAATTTGTACTAGTATTCTTTGATGACATACTAGTTTACAGCCCCAGTCTTGAGACTCATTATAGTCACCTGGAACAAGTTTTCAGACAGCTGGAAGCTCAGCAATTAAAAATCAAGAGAAGTAAGTGTTTCTTTGCTCAGGAGCAGGTAGGGTACTTGGGACATTATTTCCAGCAGAGGAATAGAAGTGGACCAGGACAAAATCAAGGCAATATTAGAATGGCCAGTTCCTACTACAGTTAAACAGCTAAGGGGATTTTTGGGGCTCACAGGCTACTACAGAAGATTATACAAGGGTATGGAATCCTAGCAGGGCCACTGACTTCCTTACTCAAGAAAAATTCTTTCAGTTGGGGACAACAAGCACAGGAGTCTTTTGAATTACTGAGGGAAGCACTCACACAACCACCTGTTCTTACTATGCCAAATTTTCAGGAAGACTTTGTCTTGGAATGTGATGCATCTGATGGGGGAATTGGAGCTGTACTAATGCAGAGAGGGAAGCCTATAGCTTATTTGAGCCAACATCTGAAGGGAAGAGCTAAGTCCCTATCCACTTATGAGAAAGAAATGTTAGCCATTCTTCTGGCAGTCAAGAAATGGAGTCAGTATTTGTGGGGAAGACAGTTTACTATTAGAACTGACCACAAACCATTGAAGTATATGCTTGAACAAAGGGTGTACACTGATGCACAGTATAAGTGGATCCTCAAATTACATGGTTTTCATTATCAAGTTGAGTACAAGAAGGGTAGAGAGAATCAAGCAGCTGATAGCC
Source organism: Iris pallida (assembly GCA_029216955.1). Classification (NCBI taxonomy): domain Eukaryota; kingdom Viridiplantae; phylum Streptophyta; class Magnoliopsida; order Asparagales; family Iridaceae; genus Iris; species Iris pallida. Next base: position 1,039,060 of record JANAVB010017599.1, read on the forward strand.
TATCCAGGAAGGAGGATGCCAACTTACAGGCAGTGACTGTTGTGCAAGCAGATTGGCTCACACTTTTCAAAAATCAAATGGAGCAGTCTCCCTACTATGCCAGCATGAAGAAGAAATGGGAACAAGGCTTATTAAACATGACCAAGTACAGCATGGTTAACAACCTACTGTATTACAAAAACAGGCTGTTGATAGATCCCAACTCACACTTTGTGGAGATTATGTTAAAAGAGCATCATGATATGTTGCAGGCAGGACATTCAGGTACTCTCAAAACACTTCAAAGGCTCAAAAGAGTATGCTATTGGCCAGGTATGAAGAAAGCAGTCAAAAATTGTGAGGGCATGTGATATTTGTCAGCAGAACAAAAGTGAAACTACCTCCCCTGCAGGCCTACTACAACCCCTTCCTATCCCTGCAAACATTTGGGAGGATATATCAATGGATTTTATAGAAGGATTGCCACTTAGCCATCACAAGACAACTATTATGGTAGTGGTAGATAGACTTTCTAAATACATCCATCTCTTTGCTTTAACACACCCTTTCACTGCTAATATAGTAGCTCAAGTATTTGTTGATGGAGTCTTCAAATTGCATGGCATGCCAAAGTCAATAGTTTCAGACAGGGACCCTGTGTTTACTAGTCAATTTTGGCAACAATTCTTTAAATTACAGGGTACCAAGCTCCAATACAGTACTGCATACCACCCTCAGTCTGATGGGCAGACAGAGGTGACAAACAGGTGCATAGAAGGTTACCTGAGATGCTTCTGTAGCCATAAGCCAAAAGAATGGAGCAAACATCTCTCTTGGGCAGAATTTTGGTTTAATACCAATTGGCACACTGCTACCAAGATCACTCCTTTTGAGGCTGTCTATGGCAGGAAACCTCCCCACATTCTCACTTATTCTTCAGATGTCATCACTGATAGAACAGTGGCAGAGGATCTCATGACTAGAGACAATGCTTTACAAATTCTGAAGGACAACCTAACTCTAGCTCAAGACAGGATGAGAAAGATGGCTGATATGCACAGGACTGATAGAGAGTTCCAGGAGGGTGATTGGGTTTACTTGAGAGTACAACCCTATAGACAGATTACTATAGCTCAGAGAAGACCCCAAAAATTGTCTCCAAAATACTATGGACCTTACCAAGTCCTATCAAGGGTGGGGCAAGTGGCCTATAAGCTTAAACTGCCAGATGGAGCCCTCATTCACCCTGTCTTCCATGTGTCCCAGTTGAAGAAGAAAATAGGACACCACACTGAAGTTCACACTGGCACACCTACACAGAGGGAGGAACTCATTCTTGAACCACACTGGATTCTGGAGAGAAGACTTGTTCAAAGGAGAAATCAAGCTGCAGTTGATTTGTTGATCCATTGGAAGGATGGTCTTGCAGAGGAGGCTACCTGGATGCCTTATGAAGAATTCATAAAGACTTTTCCTCATTTTGACCTTGAGACAAGGTCAAATTGATGGAGGGAGTATTGTTACAGTCCATTCCATAGAAGGCCCTGTCATCATTGCCAAGCTCAGGAAGGAGGCCTTATCAACATTGCCAGCTTGCTGCCAGCTCAGGAAGGAGCCTTGTCATCATTGCCAGCTCAGGAAGGAGGCCTTGTCATCATTGCCAGCTTGCTGCCAGCTCAGGGAAGTGCTTTATATTAGTAATCCAGTCACCCTCTATTGCCAGCTATGCAACAGGGGTGTTAACTGTCAAATAACCGACTGATACCATAGTGTATCAGTCCTTTTACTGTAACAGATCCGGGTGTGCCTATAAATACCCAGATCGAGAGAGGAATAGGCAGCTGTGCTTTTACAACCTAGCCTCTTAATTCATAGAGTACTGATAGCTATTGTAGATCCCCAATTTCAATACTATTCTCTATTCAATTTCCCTTCCAATTTAGCTTGTCTTCTTCTCTTAGTAAATTCTGCAGTCGATTTCATGGCAACTGGACAGAAATCTCCCCACAATTTGGGTTCCAGGGAAGGAACTCTAACAGCCTCTGCCCCTCCACCGGCTCCTCAGCCCCAATCCCCTCTCTCTCGAACTCTCCTATCTAATTTTCTCTGAGTCTCTAAATATCTCACTCTCTGTTTCTGAAGAGTAATGTATATGTATATATTATATATATAAATGTATAGTATAAAGTATAATAAGTATGTTAGTCCCTTGGCGAACAATCGATGGAAAAAACACGAATTCGGAAACTATTGTAAAGACAATGTTTCCAGCAACGACACCCTAAAGAAGGTGATGTTGTATTACGAGAATCTAAAAAGATTATTTCGTAATATTTCTCGAAGGCAACAGAACCGTTTAACTTCTAAAGAGAAGCGACGGTATTATCGAAGGCAACAAAGGAAAGAAAGCCTGCTGGGTGAAAGATCACCGGCGCTCAAAGCTATATCCGCCTTACGGACAAGCCTCCAGGAACCAGCAAGTTCGAAGAGAACTTTAGAACGCTCGCTGGCCAAAAATGTCGACTCCTCGGAATAGCAGCAGCACTTCTCTATCTCTCTGGAAATTTTTCTAAGTATTTTCTGTGACCTTGGAGAGAGGAGATGCTTCTGTTATTATAGGCACGAGATGGGCTTTTCAAATTCTGAACGCACGCCCTGTTTAATGCCAGATCCGAATTTTCTGGATCTGAGCCTTTTCCGGATCTGAGCCCACAAGACCCGCGGACGTTACATAATTTGAACGGCCCACTCGACCCGCACACGACCCGCACGACCCGTACGACCCGTACGTCCCGTACGCTCAGTACGCTCAGTACGCCTCGCACGCCACGCAGGGCCGCGCAGAGGCTCGTGCACGAGCGCAACTAAAGCGCACAATGCGCCTTGCGACGAGCTGTCGTGCTAAGTGCAAAGTGCCATCAAAAAGTCACAAAAAGCCACAATAAGCCTCAAAAGCCCATTAGCCCAAGCCCAAGTCCGAGCCCGAGCCCGAGTCCGAGTCCGAGTCCGAGTCCGAGTCGCTAAGCCCCTTCGGGGCTTAGCTCCAATAGATTTAAATCTATTTTCATTTGGCCAAAAGTTGGTTTCTTATTCTCACCTCTATGTAAAATCCTTCCATGGCACCCTCCATTGGGCCTCAACCCATGTGCATCTCTCTATTCCTTCATAAGTAATATATAGAGATACAACTTGGTGTGTTTTTCCGATGTGGGACTATCTTTTAACAATAGAGTGTTGTGAACACACAACATGTAGAATAAAACACCAACAATCCCCCACATATCTCTATATATAGTTAAGCGTTCCACATAATAACTGTCCATTATGCATTAGGATAGATGTCGCTGACGACTTGAATCTTCCCGCATGGGTTGAACAACAGTATGATACAAGAATGGACTACGCCTTGAATTCTGTACCATAGCTGTAATTTTTCCCACTCACATAATGTAGTTATCTGTGCTTCTGGCTGCACATTAAAGGCCTTGTGCCAGCCTGGACTTCAATGTATGTATTTTGGGCGTCTACAAATTTACCCTCAAGAGACGGCCTATTTCTCTGTCCATACATTATAGGTGAGTTCTTTATAAAGAGTCATGGCATGAAGCATTGCGCTCCTTTGCGGTGCTACGCCGCTATGACATGGCTCAACGCCGAGGCTTTACCCCACCTGGGTACCTCATCGTAGTGTCATACTACTGTAGCATGAGGTCACAATCCTCTTTGTAGTGCCAAACTACTCAGCATGAAGCCTTACGCTTCCGTGCGGTGTTACGCCGCTATGACATGGCTTGCAAAGCCGAGGATTTACCCTTCCTGGTACCTCTTCGTGGTGTCATGCCACTGTAACATGAGGATACCGTCCTCTTTGTAGTGCTGTCTACACCTCTTTATGATTATACAACATTAGGCTACCTGCCTATATGCGGTGCTACGCCGCCTGTGACTTGGCTAACAAAGCCGAGGCATTACCCCTACCTGGGAACCTCATGGTGGAGTCACCCCACTGTAGCATGGAGTTGTAACACTCCTTTGTGGTTGTTGCACCACCATGCTTCCTGTAAAGCATAACAGACCTTCACTCAGTCTGAGAACTCATTAAGGCATTATGCCATCCTTCCCACATGATCAATTTTCCGTAGAAAATTCATAGTAGACAACAGTGGTTCTGGGTCCGAAACCCTTACATGTTCCGCAGAACAAGTACCCACTGTTAACTAATATTTTTCCAGTCAATAGTCCTCCCTTGAATCAAAAAATTAGATATCTGGTAGATTTCTCTTTGAACCAATAACATAAAATTTATTGATAGGATTATAATGACACAATATTAGAATGCCTTCAAACCCATCTTCCTTGCTGTGTCCTCGACCAGCTGTCGTTTGAGGCCTTTCGTGAACGGATCTGCCAGGTTCTCCTGACTCCGAACATCGATCACTGCAATGACGCCTCGTTTGATGAGATCGTTCACTGCTCTGTGCTTTAACCGCACAGTCCTCTTCTTTCCGTTAAAGAGTTCATTTGATGCTACTGCTGCTGCCGCCTGGTTGTCACAGTATATCGGATTGCCGGTATCTGAGCTCCAACCACCGGAAGATCATACATAGCTCCCGAAGATACTCTGCTTCATCTGCAGCAGCATCCAATGCAAAGAATTCAGATTCCATGGAGGAGCGAGATAACATTGTCTGCTTCTTCATTTCCACGATATAGCAGCTCCGCCCAAAGCGAATATGAATCCACCTGTCGAATACTCGCTCTCCACCTCTGAACACCAGCTAGCATCACTGAAGCCTTCCACTACTGACGGATCTTCGCTGTAGTATAGTGCAAATGTCTGAGTCCTTTTTAGATATCTCATAACACGCTTCACAGCGTTCCAGTGTTCAACGCCTGGGTTGCTAGTGAACCGACTCAGCATTCCCACCGCAAAAGCTATGTCAGGCCTTGTGGCAGTAGTAGTGTACATCAAGCTTCCGATGACGCTAGCGTACTCCAACTGCCTGACGCTTTCCCTCGAATTTGGCTCCAGCTTCTGATCACTCCGGTACGGTGTATCAATTATAGGAAGATGTTGATACCCGTAGCGAGTGAGCATCTTCTCAATATAATGAGATTGTGACAGCGCTATTCCAGTACCTGTCCGGATGATCTTGAGCCCCAAGATTACGTCGGCATCCCCCAAGTCCTTCATACTGAACTTGGTCGAGAGGAATTTCTTTGTCTCTGTGACACAGCTTAAATCCATACCTAGGATTAGCATGTCGTCAACGTAAAGACAAACGATTACTCCTCTTCCGTCAGCAAACTTCGTATAGACACACTTGTCTGTTTCACTGACCCTGTAGCCATTTGACCTTATCACCTTGTCAAACTTCTCATGCCACATTTTGGGAGCTTGTTTCAAACCATACAGAGACTTCATCAACTTGCAGACTTTGTCTTCCAGACCTCTGACGACAAAACCTTCTGGTTGTTGCATGTAGATCTCTTCGGTCAGCTCGCCATTAAGGAATGCCGTTTTCACATCCATCTGATGTATCACCAGCTTGTGTATTGCTGCTAGAGCAATTAACAATCTGATGGTTGTCATCCGAGCTACTGGAGCATAAGTGTCAAAGTAGTTGATCCCCTGCTTCTGAGCAAACCCCTTGGCCACTAGCCTGGCCTTGAACTTGTCAATGGTTCCATCTGCTTTCATCTTCTTATTGAAGATCCATTTGCATCCGATGGGTCTTGCTCCTTCTGGCAGGTCAACTAACACCCATGTGTTGTTGGAGGTGATTGAGTCAATCTCGTTGTCTATCGCCTCCTTCCAGAATACAACATCTCTGGTCTTCATCGCCTCATCATAGGTAAGCGGATCTGCTTCCACATGATAGGTGACGAAGTCATCTCCGAAGTCTTTCGGCCTCCTTACTCGCTTAGTTGACGGCTCAGCGAGTTCTGGTTCAACTGGTGTCTCTTCGACAATAGCTTCTTCTTGGACTACTGGTTCGATAAGGACTTCTGTCTGCTTTGCACTCTCATCATTCTCCGAAGATCCGCGAGAACAATATTTTTGCCTTGCAAACTTGTCTTCAAAATATTCAGCATCGCGAGATTCAATGATATGATTGATTCTATATCAAGGAATCTCCGAGCATCACTCTTCTCGGCATAACCCAAGAAGATAGCCTTAGTAGTCCTAGTCCCCAGCTTCTGAATCTTCAGATCTGGGAGCTTCACATAAGCCAGACACCCCCACTCGAATGACATTCAAGTTAGGTCTGACTTTGAACCAGAGTTCATGAGGGGTTATGTCCGAAGTTGCATACGGTACTCTATTGAGAATGAAAGTAGCCGTTAATGCAGCTTCTCCCAGAAGCTCTTTGGAAGACCCGCAGTCAACAGCATAGAGTTCATCATCTCTGTCAACGTTCTGTTCTTCCTTTCTGCTACTCCGTTGGATTGAGGAGAGTACGGAGCCGTCGTCTCATTTATGATTCCATGTTCTTTACAGAATGACGAGAAATCATGAGACCGATACTCCCCGCCTCGATCACTCCTAAGCCTTTTGAGTTGTTGTCCAGTTTGCCGTTCAGCCTCGGCCCTGAACTCCTTGAACTTCTCGAATGCTTCGTCTTTAGATTTGAGCAGGTAGACAAAAGCATACTTTGAGAAGTCGTCGATGAAAGTAATAAAATACTTCATCCCGGCTTTTGTAGAGAATTGCTTGAAGTCACAGATATCTGAGTGAACCAACTCCAGAAGATCTGTGCTTCGATGGACCCTGTGAAAGGGTTTCCTGGTGATCTTCGTCTGAGCACACACTTCACATTTCTCTACCTTACCCCCACACTTGGAGATAAGTCCTAGGCTAGACATTTTGTTAATTCTTTTACAATGAACATGTCCTAGCCTATTATGCCACAACTCAAAAGAATAGTTCAAAGTAGAAATAGCATTAATATCATTTTTCTGGGTTACAACAAGCTAAACTTTGTACATTCCTTCAGTCTGGAAAGCTTTTCGAAGAATGTACCCTTCTTGGACATCACCATCTGGCCAGCATTGATGTCCATCCTCAAGCCTGCGTTACAAAAGGCTCCCAGAGATCAGGTTCTTAGCAATTGCAGGAACATGCTTCACTCCTTGAAGCGTCAGAGTGTTCCCCATGTGAGTTTCAGCTCCACCGTCCCGATCCCCAGTACTTCAGCTTGTGCCTGGTTCGCCATTATGACTTTCTCGGAAGTTGGCATATGAGTCGAACCATTCCTTGTCTGAGCAGACATGACACGTAGCACCAGTGTCTATCCACCAGTCCGAGTCAACCCCACATTTGCAACCTGCGCTATCATTGCAACCAGATTAGTAACCAAAGAAACCTTACTAGGCTCACCTTTTTCTGGTTCCTTGCAGTCACTTTTGTAGTGGCCCTTCTTGCCACATTTGTAACAAGTCACATGGGACTTGGACTTCTGATTCTTGAATGAAGGGCTCTTCACTTTCAGATTAGTGAAGTCCTTCTTCTTCTTATGAGGAGAAGCCGCCTGCTTCCCCTTGTACTCTCTGGTTTGGACCAGATTTGCTTTCGCCAGTTGTTTGGACAGAGAATCCATCTTCTGTTGAGAGCGCATCTCGTCCTCAACATGGATCTCTTGCAGGAGATCTTCCATACATATGTCCAGCTTCTTGCGGTGCATCCTTGCATAGAAGTTGCTCCACCCCGCAGGAAGTTTAGAGACGATTCCTCCAACGACAAACTTGTCGACAAGAGGCATCTTCTCGTCATCTAATTTTTGGCGCAGCTTCAGAAACTCCTTTACTTGGGGCAGCATAGCCTTCTCATCTTCGAAGGTCCACTTGTGGTATCTTTCAACCAAGAAGATCTTGGACCGATTCTCGTCATCTTCGTACAATTTCCCCAAGGAGTCCCAAATCTCTTTGACAGAATTCTTCTTGGAATAGGACTCTGCCAGAGAGTCTTCCATGCTATTGAGAATCAACAGTTCACAGATACTGTTTTCTCTAATCCACTTTGCTGCTTGGACTTAGCAGCGGCAATAACTTCTGCGGTTCCGGTTGTTGGAACGACCGATTCTTCCTCATTCAGCACGTGGTCAACTTCCACGAGTTGAATGTTTAAGGTTACTTTCCGTTTCTAGATTTGGAAATATTCGCCGTCAAATTTCTCTAACTTGTTAAAGTCGGTATTGACGAGCGATGCACGTGAGTTATCCATCTTTTCGATATAGCTTTGAGATTGTTAGTCCCTTGGCGAACAATCGATGGAAAA